>BEGY01000072.1:101941-146586 GCA_002335675.1 Chlamydomonas eustigma | reverse complement strand
CGCCTTGTCACCAGCTACAGCTACCTCTCATACCTGACTTGGAAATGATGTGCCTGGTCACCAGCTCCAGCCTCTCATCTACCAACAAGCTCTGCTCCACATCAGCGCCCCTCTGTGGAATGAAAACAGCATGCATTTTAAAAATCACCAGCTTGACAAGACCAGTTGTTGAGTTAGAAACTCTGCAGCTAGTACTGCTGCACATAAACACATATGTCAGACCATTTCTGGCAAACAGGTTTTTTCTTAATATGGCTTGTATGATATTGAACATCAGCCATAAATACCTTTAAAATGTATGAAGTATGAAGTATGAACCTATGATTGAGTATGAAGTACATGAAGTACATGATCAGCAGGCTCATCATTCTGAGATAGGCACCTTACGTCCTTGTTCCAGGAACTTGCGAATGCCACTGTAACGCTCAGCAACAAAGGAGGAACCGTACAGCATAGCAGCCACAGCACACAGAGGCCCAAAGTCCACCTCTACCTGTTGTATCAGTTGTATCAGTTATCCATTGTGGATATCATGACACCCTGGTATCAGTTGTATCAGTTATCCATTGTGGATATCATGACACGCTGGTGTCACAGCCACATAAAATGTTCTGTACATGTATTCAGATCTCATGATCTGCTACCCCTGTAGTGTTGCGGTCATCTTCAAACTAATGTGTGAACATAAGTTCAACAAAAGGAAATGAAAGACATACCTTTAAAAGCATCAATCTGACAATTGTCGCATCAGGACAATAAGTGTGGGGATCCACAACTTGTTGTTGGCAATGTACATCCAGAACTCTTTCACTTAGGGTTAATGCATCCCCCCTCAGACTATATCACCGCCCCATATGATCCTCACCCCAACCGCAGCTCACCTGCACTCCTCCCAGTGACTTGAGGCGCTCAATAGCTTCTTGAAATCTGTGTTCATACTGAGGCCTTAAGTGTGAAGCACCTGCAGCATCAGAAACCATAATCAGAAACATGTGTTCATACTGAGGCCTGAAGTGTGAAGCATCTGATGGCGCAGGGCAGCATCAGAAACCATAATCAGAAACCAAAATGCACCAACAGCTTGACTGAGAATTGTCAGAGGTAGACCAAGTGCAATCAGAAACCAAACTGCACCAACAGCAGCTTGACTGAGAATTGTAAGAGGTAGACCAAGTGCAGATGCACAGCAACTTATGCATTAGACACATATGGTGAAGCAGCAAAGCATGTCATGTAATGCACTCTGGCATGATCAGCAGGCGGCAGGATGGGCAATGCACAATGGGTTGAAAACCATGCAAATCCGGCTTATATTTATAACCATGCAAAGCAGGATTATGTTGGAAACCATGCAAATCGATGCCGCAGCATCAACACTATCACCTGAAGTGCTCCAGTCTAGGAACTCAACACTAGGCACTCCAAAGCGGAAGCTGGGCATCAGGGGAGTCAGCTGGTGAGAAGCTGGATTGTACCTTCTCCATGCGTCATTCGGCCCTCCCTCAGCAGAAGCCATAACCCTCATGGCCAGAGCGCCATCCTCCACAGTGTGAGCAAAGACAGTGAGGCAATCAAGAGAGGCGCATGCAGGGACCACACCTAGATGACGCAGCAGGAGAAGAGAAAAACATGGATTGTGGAGTGATTGCGGGGGGGATCATCATGATAGGACCACAATATGTTGTAAGGTTGTAGAGCTATGTACAGAGAGATTGATGAGCAGGGGTGGCGATGAGATCACAATTGAGGTTGTGTGATCTACAGATGAGATATGTCTCTTCATTTTGGGGTGGATGGATATCTGTGAAGGGAACTGGTGTGCTCATCTCCCTCACTAGAAGCTACAAGGTGATGAGTTCGTAACTGAGTGATCTTATGATCTTGAACTCATCCATAATCACTCAATGGTTCTCCCTCAGATTGAAGATGGTTTTGCTTTCAGCAGGAGCGGATAGCCAAGTAGAGCAATATCATTTTAGCTGTGAACAAGATGAGTATGAAAAAACATCTCACCTACAGTGCTCACATAGCCCACAGTCCCCTTCATCCCTACACACCCGTTCAAGCCAGCAGGAACGCGTCCTGACCCTGCCGTGTCAGTCCCTGAACACCAAGGTAAGAAAGGAGTAGGGTTGCTTATAGCTTGGCTGGTATTCAGGGTCAAAAGCTACAGATCTGCTGCCATGTTGCTAAGCATAAGTGTCACATTGTCTAGTAAATTGTGGGTTGCAGTCATCGATGAAGAACAGCTGTCATAAGGAAGCATCTACTGGGATACCTTCTTAGGTACTAATTGACCCTGATCAAAGTTCAGAAGAAGTAGATTGTGCAGTGATTGTTCCACCCAGACAGCGTTGTTCCAAAGGTCGCGTGCAAAGAGGCGTGGACACTCTAGTTCATTCAAGCACACTCTAGTTCACCTACCTATGGCAATGGACACTAGTCCTCTCCCTACGATGGATCCGGAACCAGAGGAGGAGCCTCCTGGGATGAATCTGTGGTCAAAAGCATTTGGAGCAGTGCCGTAAGGGGAGCGTGTTCCCACAAGGCCTGCTGCAAACTGGTCCATATTTGTCTTGCCAACAAAGATTACTCCTGTGGCAAGGATGTATGTGGCAGTCCACATGAAGTCAACACTTTGTTTGTTAGCTAGCTACAATTATCTTTTGTAGAATGTGCTGTAAACTCTTTTGCATGAGTTGTGTCCGTAAAAGGTCTATAGGTTGAAAATGTATGGCATACGAGAAAAACCTTCATAAGACATGGGACTTGCATAAGTTTTATTCAAAAAGCTATGGCGGCTTATCAATTTATAGTTTTGAAAGATCTGCGACAGAAGAGTTACGAGATTTCACCTGCTTCGAACAAAGCCTGCATTGCAGGTGCACTGTTGTCGGGTTGGTACTGAAACTTCGGGCAACCTGCAGTCGTAGGCATCCCGGCAACATCAACATTATCTTTGACAGCGCATGGGATTCCCCACAGTGGAGTGCGTGCTGAAAGTGGAACGGCATCAAGATCGCTACAACGCTTGCGCAGGCTCTCTATTGATTCTAAGTAAATGAATGTGGTCGTAGAAGATGTGAAACACGGGTACAGTTCATTGATGATAGATAACGGGGTGGACGCTCCAGTTAGGTAAGCTTTTCTTAGCGATGAAATATCTAACGAGTATGATAGCATAGTTGCCGCAGTCTTGCAACTGAAGTTATGGAAGCACAGGAAGTTAGATTTCACTATATATTCTATCGTTGGCAACTAATTGCATGGGTAGGTATCACTCTTCATATTTTGATCTACATCTTGATGCGAAACGGGCACGTGGTTTTCCGTACGTTTCAAATGTGTCCGAGATGTTACTTAATATCATCACCCAACATGCAATCACATAGACTAAGACGACAAACCACTATTTATCCAAGTATTTATGTATGCTGAAATGTGTAGGTATGTACCGATATAGAGGAAAACAAGGTTCAAATTATGACGATGTACAGGTGAGGTAAAGTTTAGAGATTTGAAATATACCACGAAGACGCTCATTCATGACCTGAAAACCTCTCCTTAGGTATGTAGGAAGGACTAATGTGCAAGGACTGATGTGTATCATTTTGCACAAAACATTTCATGGTCAATAGCATATCAAAATGAGTCATCTCCACACGTCTCATCTAAGCTCCATGAAAGCTGGCTCATCAAGTAAATCTCTAATCTGTTTTTGATGAAGATAGTGCATCCAAAGCAGCTAAGTGGGCTCTCCATCCCCCCAGGTGAGTAATATCAACTGCTGCAAGCTGCGGGAAGTAAATAAACTAATACAATACTATGAGTCGAGTCATATCTAGGTGAGTCATGTTTAGGTGTCATACCTACTGTGTTCCCAAACGCATATTACATCAGTCCATTGCTTCACATAATGGGTAAGCAGGGAGTTTATCAAATTACATGCTCATTAGGTCAAAACGTATTTGAATTTGAACACAGCCTCATGGTGGACCCACAGCAGGCACTGGACTCACCTCATCAATGGCATATGCTTCCCCAATGAAGCCCTTTACGCATTCTCCACTATCAAGCTCAACTGTTCCAAGGCCCAAAGGGGACGGGATTTGCTGTAGAAATCGCCTGAGAGGCATTAGGTACGACGTCAATGAGAAAGGGTGTTTTAAAGTGTGAGATCACAAGAAGGCCAAGAGGCAATATCTGATCCATATCAAACATAAATCCAGAAGAATTTATTAATAAGATTGCCTATTCTTTATTTACCTACTGCAGAAAACAGTAACAGTAACTGTTACATTACATTATGTGTCTCCACGCTTGTCAAGAGGAGCCTGCATAGTTTGCGACTCACCCAACATTCTCCAGGGGCATGGACCAGACCTCAAGGTTGATGCTGTTTCCAACGTAAGTACTGTTGCTGTCTGCTAGTTTTGTTTGTCTCACAAGCAGTGGTCGAGGTCCCATACTGTATAATCGATACACTGGAGCAGTTTTAGCTTCTTTCACGAACGTGGCGCCCAGATCCGTAAGCTGATAATTCAGAGGGAGTCCTCTCATATGGGCACCGACTGCAGTGATGAAGAGATGTGATGCTAGAGTAGTTGTAGACATGTGAATATGATTTGATTATTTAATTTTTATTTCTAAAACAAAGACATCTTCATAAGTAAGCGACCGGGAGAATTCACGTGAACCGTACTGAAGCAAAAGCATTTCAATCAGCGTAGAGTAAGAAGTTAGTGCGTGCAAGTAGAATGGAGTTGCATTAGGAGGTCTGTCAACACACGAAGATCTGCAGCGATCTACGCTGCCACACGGTTTTCAAGCTGTACTCAAGCAAAAGCAGTCTTCAACGGACACTGAGTACGATTTAGTCTCCATGAAAAACACAAATTTTGATCTAAGAAAAAGGGCTGCAACATAATACCAATACAGATGTCACTGCCTGCTCAAAATTTTTGGAATGATGTAGGTATCTACTGTAGTAAATCATACATAATGTATTCAAGATAAGAGGGTGGTGCAAGAAGCTCAAGAAGCTCAGTGTGCATCCTGCTAGAATTCACAAGTCAGTCAAGGGAGCTGCACAAGACTGATACAATACTAGAACCAAGGACATGTGCATCCCCACACATGTTGTTGAAGTCATGAAGCCCTAGTCTAAACCTGTCGTTGACACGTGAGAGTACATTCAGACCTGCTGATCGTTACACCTACTAAGAGGTGAGGGCAAACTGGATCCAACCACCTAAGAAGACACAGAGCATCACCACTATCATTACAGTGGCTCGGTTCTGCCGCACCCACTTGGGGACAACCATCTGGGTGAGAGTCTTGTGTTTGGCTGCGGGAGGCCGCGACGCAGCAGCTGGAGCAGCAGCAGCTGCCAAGATTTTCTTGGTACTGCCAGACATGGCAGCAGCCTTCCTGCTTCTAGAAGCACCAGCAGCAGTGCCAGATCCCGTCCCTGAAGATGGCACTGAGGCAGCTGGAGAGGCAGTGCTGACACCATCATCAGAGCCCACTGCACTTGAGGAACACACACTGTTCATCAACACACTGGACAGCAACACTGCTCCCCTCTTCCCCTTCTTGGTTCCTTGGCCGCCCTTTGAATTCACTGAGGGACTGCCTGAGGTTGCGAGAGACGCAGCAACAGACCCAGCTCTCTGTCCTGAAGTGTGAAACACCACATCTTCACTCCACACACTGTGGCCTGCCCCCTCAGCACCCACGGACCTCAACCGCAGAACATATGCAGTACCTGGCACCAAGCCCTCCAGCTTACACTCTTGGGCTGACTTGCTAAGAATCAATCTCACCACAGGCTGCAGTGAGACGGAGGCTGAAGTGCTTGCTGCTGTCGTACCATCCATGCTGGACCTTCGTACAACAGAGTGGGCAGCAACCTCGTAACTGGCTGGAGACGCGCAGAGAGATTTCTGGTGTGGTGGCTGCCAGAACACCTCCACCCAGGCGGTGCCTGCAGCAGCAGCAGTACTGCTTTCCGTAATGCTGGCCAGGCCTGACCTCAACACTTGGATACCCTCAGGCGGTCCAGGCGGTGCCCTCAATGTTGTCACTTGTACCTCTTCACAGTACCTTCCAACACCGGCAGCACTGATGGCTTGCACCCGTACCCAGTACCTTGAAGCAGGCAACAGGTCACCAATGCGTACCGTCAGTTCCCTCCCTGAGTAGGCGGTACACCAGGAGATGTTGCCAGTCGGTGCCAATGAGGACATTGAGGAGGAGGAGCGGCAGCTGCTGAGACTACCTGGCCTATGAGACACTGACTCTGTTGCAGCATTGGAGCTGCCAGACAGATGCAGCTGCTGGTCCTTTTCACTGCCATCAGCAGATGCCATGTCAGCCTGTTGTACTGCCAAGGTGCCTAGTTCAAGCTGGTACGATGTCACAGGAGCCCCATAATCCTGATCTGGGGCCTCCCACTTCATCTTTAGCTGGCAAGAGGTGCGCTGGGTGCACTGCAGCCGGAGAGGAGGGGTGGGAGGAGCAGGCAGTGTGGTAGCCCTGGCAGGGCGAGAGGAAGCAGGGCCCTGGCCACAGGAATTAACAGCTCTAATCCTGAACTGATACTCACGCCCTGGAAGCAAGCTACCTGCTAGGCAGCTCCTATTTTCTCCGCTGTACACGAGGCACCAGGAGAGTGCAGCTGAGGATGAGGATGATCCTTTCCTGTTGCTGCCGCAGGTTGCCATCTCCACAGTGTAACTGGTGACAGGGGAGCCATGATCTTCTGCAGGCGGCTGCCAGCTCAGCCTTATTTCGCTGCTGCTCTCCCTGGCAGCTTCCAGCACCTCCACAGAACCAGGAGAAGCAGGTGCAGTCCTCATACTCACATTCTCCGACCAAGCACCTGCACCTGCACTGTTTGAAGCTGCCACCCGGAACATGTACTGTGAGGCCGGCAGTAGGCCCTTAGCCTCAAATGCAAGGGCAGGTCCATCGTACAAAGATGTCCATTCAGCTACATCATACTCATCACTACTGCCATCCGAAGTGGCAGCATCCTTAACAGAATTCAGGCGGCAGCGCGCCATCTCAAGGCAATAAAAGCTGATGGAAGCTCCGTTACTCTCAGGTTCAGACCATGAGACTAAGATGGAGGTGCTCCCTGTTGCTGCAGCGTGTACCTCTGGTGGCATGCCTGGTGTCTCAGGCAGTGTCAGCAGCCGTTGCCAGTCACTCCAACCACCTACACCCAAGCTGTTGTTAGCACATACACGGAAGAAGTAAGGTGTTCCAGGCAGAAGGTCTCTTATTTCCGCTGAGTTCACATCACCAGAGAAGTTCATCTGCACTGAACTGCTCTCTAAAGCTGCGCTGCAAGGCTGCACCTGCAACAGCTCCCCATGTTGGCAATCACCACAAACGCAAGGCGCTGACTGCGCTACTTGGAGTGTGAAGTAACTGATCTTGGAGCCCCCGTTGTGAGTTGGAGCTCGCCAAGCAATACCCAGAAACCGCTGCATGGAAATGGATGCCAGTGTTGAGGAGAAGATGAGGGCAGGGTTAAGCAGATGATGGCATTCTGATACGGCCTGATATGCGGCCATTTCAAGAGGCCTATTGCTAATGAACAGTAAAGGCTTTCCGCTACCAACATACTTAATGACAACTACCACTATTTAGCACATGGGGTAGCTGTAAGCAGTGGTGATAAGTAGTAGCTGGCTATCAGTAAAGGTGTGCTTTAATGGTAGTGCAAACAACCACATTCCAACCACCATCCATGAACCATGTATGTAACAATGATGGCAACTGGCAGCTATATAAAACTTTCATGACTGATTTAGTGCCACAAGTGATGCAGAAGGAAGAGCTTACCGATTCCACAGCCTCTGGTGTGGGTGGATCAGGGGTATCTGGCACATCAGGAGCACTGCACACATCCACAGGCACACTGAACAGTCCTGGCCCTACACCATTACTGGCACGCACTCTGGCTCGGTAGGTGCAGCCTGGTCTGAGGGAGTTGATGGTACAGGCTGTGGCCTCACCCTGGAAGATGTGCAACCATTCCTTGCCCATATGTTCAACTGCAGCAGAGCTCTTAGCTTGGAGTTCCACCTGGAGATAGACATTACACAGTTGGGTCGTAGGTTGGAGATAGACATTACACAGTTGGGTCGTAGGTTGTATAGGCAACGTATCGTACATCTCAGTTCAAGTGAAAACAAGATGGTTTCAACAGGCTTTAACTTAGAATGTTCAGGAGAGGCTGCGGCTGGACGTCACCCTGAGGAGTTCAACACTACAGACAGCCTTACCTCATACACTGCTACTACGCTGCCTCCATTATCGTCAGGGGGATGCCATGATATAGTGGCTGAGTTCTGAGTTGTCCCAACTACAGTGACTTGTGTAGGGGAACTGGGAGCGACAGCTTCCGTGGTTGTTGTGGTACAGGCACTCCACATACTCTTGCCCTCCTATTGGAGATACAAGTTCACAACACATAAAGAAGACTTTATGTTACCGACTAAGTCGGTTTGGGATCAAGAGACAGAGCAACCATATTCCTTGCATCCTTTTGATTTGTCCACTTATGAACCACGAGTCCACACAAAACCATGAGTCCACACAAAAAGGTGCACAGCTCCATTTATTATCTAGAAAAAAGGCAACCCTCGCGACAGAAATAAGGGCAACAATCCAGTGCCCTTATTTTGTGCTTACAAAAAAAGGTGATTTCTGAGGACAAATCAAGTACAGATGTGCTTACATCATTCTCTGAGGACAAATCAAGTACAGATGTGCTTACATCATTCTCTGAGAACAAATCAAGTACAGATGTGCTTACATCATTCTCTGCCAACAGCCTGAAAGAATAACGCAGTCCGCTGCGAAGTCCAGTTGCTGTGGCTGAAAAAGCAGGCCCTGCATACACTAGCTGATATTCACCACCACTCCCATCATCCCGCTCAAGACGATAAGAAGTAACAGGGGAGCCATTGTCATGAGGGGTTCGCCACTGAAGTGTTATGCTTGTCTACAGTGTGCCACAATGCAACGATAACAGCTTTGTTGACAGGGAAAAGCAATGAGGATAAAACTGCCATTTGCAACATGAGTTATCACCAACCTCTGCAATGGTAGATGCCAAATTCGTATCTGCCATTATCCACAAAGAGATCTTCTAGACAAAGGCAATACGGATGTGGATATGCTCAACATAATACGGGCAAGCCCACTCATGCCAGCAGGAGTACTCACAGCAGAGGAGGATTGTGCCAAAGGTGCTTCTGGCATGGATGGTACAGTGGCCTGAGTGTACATCATGCTGCTTCTGCTGACTGGGCTCATGCCCACTGAGTTGAAAGCCTACATCAGGACCGCAACTCCTTAGCAGTCATTAATTGATCACTTCCTTCCTTCAGTAAGGTCAACTATGAAGTCAAAGCTCTGATCATGCTTGCACAGCACAGACTTATGCTTTGAAGTAACCTCAAAGTAAGACAGCCATGGGGTTACGTGATGTTAGGAGCACTCCAGTCAAGGCACACACGCACCTTAAGCTTAAATGTGTAGCGGCTCCCAGGCACCAGTTTGGAAACCTTGGCTGACTTTTCCATACCAGTGTACACGATCACAAAACCCTGCTGGAGGACAATATGTCATTTGTATATCATATTACAATATGAATTGAAGATCAGCAGCCAAGTGTGGGGAGTTCACACAGCACGAGGAGTGAGATGTTACACACAAAGCTTTCATGAAGTGCGTCATGTCTGTTCAGCAGTGAATATGTTAACCCAATAAAGCTCTGTTCAGCAGTGAATATGTTAACCCAATAAAGCTCTGTTCAGCAGTGAATATGTTAACCCAATAAAGCTCTGTTGATGCTGAGTAAATGCTTAGTCCCAAAAACTCATAGGTAATGACATGTCAGAGACATCAATCCTGAACGCTCCTCATACTCTTTTGACTGCCATTAATACAATTTTGCAAGCTTGTTGGTCTCACATGAAGCTTCAGCTCAATGCATCTCTCACCTCATCATCGACCAGCAATGACTGAGTATCCATGTCAGATGGGGCAGGACTACACAGGAGCTGGTATTGGAGATCTTCATACCCTCCTGGTTCCTCGGACGGAGTCCATTTGAGCTGCATGCATACAAGCAATTTATTGACAGCTTGGTAGAGAAATAAACTCTTTCACAGACATCATGGGGATGTGACATGCATACTAATGTGCTATTCATTGTAAGCACCTTTAATGCTTTCCTTTCTCTGGAAGCTAAAGTGGGGGGAGATGGCTGAGAGGGAGCAGCTGCCACAGTTGTGAAAGATGATACAGGAGAGCTGTCACATAAGACCTGAAACCGTGTACTCTCTTCTTCCGTAAACTTAAGGCTAACGAAGACTCGAGCGGAGTAAATTCGTCCCGGCCTCAGCTCAACAATCTACGAGGACAGTTCGATTTGAAAGTCTTGGTGCGATGTCATTACGACAAGCATGTACCTGAAATTGGGTATTGGGACCAGAATAGACAACCTTCCACTTTTCAGAATCCTTTACGCCAGTCTTGTTCTTAGCAGTCCCATCCTGCATTCCGTCAGTTGACACAATTTCAACTGATATATGTCATACACGTCGGTACAGCCACGAAGCACACCTTCTCAAAGATTTCCAGAGAATAAAGCATCTCACAGCCGCTGCCAGTAACCTCATGGGGCAGAGGAAGGGGTTCCCAGCGAGCACATGCATGATATTCTTTGACCTCGTAGATATCAACTACAAGGGATTTGAGCTGAACAGCAACTATCGCAGGTGCTACCTCCAAATGATCTTGGTTAACAGTTTGAAAGGCTGTTTGCTGTCTAGATTTCATTGTGTTCGGCAAGCGTTCAGCATTATCAAATAAGCGACAATCCAGCTTTTCAACAAGCCCGAGAGGAACAAGGGGATAGCCAGGAGCACTGCTGATAATCATATCACTTTCATAAAACTTTCTATTCAAGAAGCTTTGTTATTGCTGTCATATATTTCCGAGTGTGATGTGTAACATTTTAAGGCAAGCCCTGCAGCTACATGCTACTTTACCAACGTCGCATAAATAGTTTAAATAAATCATTAATATTTACAGTCAACTGTGAGGCTTCAATCACTTGCCCAAGTAAAGAGCTAACATCGGACCCGAAAAATGAACACATATGCGCCAACTGCAAGTATCTAGCTGTATTAGAACTGCTGGCTTTTTGCAAGCCAAGACGCAGCTCCAGATCTTTCCAACAGCTGTAGCAAGTAGGTCTTGCCATTGCCACCTCCATCAGCAATGTAGAATGCATGAGCTGGTACCACCATGACAAACCAACCTCTTGCCATCAAAAGCCGATTCCGAAGCTGTGTGTTGAAGCATTGACAAAGCAAGGGACGAATAAGCAGCAGCTTCAAATAGCATACATTTAAGGAAGTGCTTCATGATCATGATTGAACAGTTCGAAGACACCCTTTCATACATATATAACCCAAGCTGATGTACCTTGGAGGTCCCATCAGACTCGTCAGGATGGCTGTTCAGAAAATGCGTGGGACCATCCACCTCAATTGCAATGCCTCTGAACGGCACAGTCCCCAGCAGAGGCACCACTGGCTCCTTCTGTCTACGGCTGGGAGTCACCTGATTTTTGATTACTTGGCTACAAAGGGTTTTCTGCTGAGGCTCAGCTACTGCTGATCCTGCTTCTGCCAGCATTATCAGGGAGCCCTTCGCCTTGCTGCCAGACTTCCCAGGGGGTCTCCCTCTCTTTCTCTTCAGTGGGACTGCTTCCTCAGCCGCATCTAAATTTACATCTGCAGGCCTTTCAGACCCCTCCTCCCCACAATTGTTTTTTTCAGTCCCCCCATATGCCTGTTGTTTAAAACTGACAACAGGCACTGCTATGTCCATGCACATCAACCCATCCTCAGTTGCATACTCCATGGACGCATGTTCAAATCCGGGAATCTGGAAATGAGACGTGAAACACTGCATGCTGATCGCGAACCAAAAAAAGGCTCAAAAGTCATATTGATAGTGCCATCCAATTGAAGTAGCTACAGATGTACAATTAAATTCTTAACCATTCAGAACTTGAGAAATGTTCAAGTTCTGAATGGTTAAGAATGGTTAAAATGTTCAAGATACCGAAGTAATTCAACTTCTTCCTTACCGCAGTACAACCAATAACTCAGTACTTCTTCCTTACCTCAGTACAACCAACAACTCAGTACTTCTTCCTTACCTCAGTACAACCAACAACTCACCTGCTTCAAAACTCTCAGTACAGCAGTCTGCGTTACTGATATGTAGAACTGAAACACAACAGAAATAAAAAAGAGTAAAAAACACATGTTGTTTGTTGCTTGATCAGGAATGACAGAAACACATGTTGTTTGTTGCTTGATCAGGAATGACAGAAACACATGTTGTTTGTTGCTTGATCAGGAATGAAACACATGTTGTTTGTTGCTTGATCAGGAATGACAGAAACACATGTTGTTTGTTGCTTGATCAGGAATGAAACACATGTTGTTTGTTGCTTGATCAGGAATGACAGAAACACATGTTGTTTGTTGCTTTATCAGGAATACACATGTTGTTTGTTGCTTGATCAGGAATGAAACACATGTTGTTTGTTGCTTGATCAGGAATGAAACACATGTTGTTTGTTGCTTGATCAGGAATGAAACACATGTTGTTTGTTGCTTGATCAGGAATGAAACACACATGTTGTTTGTTGCTTGATCAGGAATGAAACACATGTTGTTTGTTGCTTGATCAGGAATGAAACACATGTTGTTTGTTGCTTGATCAGGAATGACAGAAAGCTGCACCTTAAAGGCACTTAACAGCAGGTGATGAGTCATACTTCAAATTGTGGCAACTGATTTTGATGCATGATCTGTTGTGACATAATGAATGCTTACAGACCTACTATTACATAATTAAGTGATTAGTCTGAAGACAAAGCTAGGGTCCTCCTCGTAACAAACATGTTGCACCATGCTGCACCATCACACTAACCACACCTTTTCTTTGTTCTGCCGACCCGCCTCCACCACCAGCTGCCTGACTCGCTTGTACTGCTCTTTTGTTCTGTACTGCTGCGGTACCAGTCCCTCCTCCTCTATCACAAGGAAGTACTGCAGCAACTGTTGAGCACCAAAAACAGGAGCCTTGAGTTCGCACATTTACATGTCTGGAGATGCCGTAAAAAGAAAAGGTAGTAACAGCCTCCCTCCATACCTCATGTCATCACACTAATTCAGCATCAACTTCCAGGTTGCATGTGTCAATTCCCAGCAATAACAATGTGAATTCAGCATCAAATAACCTACCTTCAAGCTTTGTCTAAGAATACAAGAACCCTAGGATAACGGCATATTAAGTCCACCCTAGGATAACGGCATATTAAGTCTGGCACCGTCCTTGCTTTACGTCCTTGTATGCTGACCAGAGACCTACCAAATGCTCTGACAGCACCTCCTCATAGCATACCTACCTGACACAGCTCCAATTGCAGCACTTCTTGGCTTTCAGGATGCATGTTTTGCCACTGAATCAGCTTGTTTGTAGAGGACACAATGGATGAGATGAGCCATGGGGAAAACACCTGAGAGGGAAGGAAGCAAGAGGATTGAAAAGTGTTGAGGAGATGAGTCAGCAGGGGGAGAAATTCTGAGAGGTAAGGAAACAGGAAGGTTGGACATAATGGAGAAGATGAGTCAGCAGGGGGAGAAAACCTGAGAGTAAAGGAGGAGAAGAGAATCCTTGGCAGGCCAGGCGGAAACAAGAAATTTGAAGAGGAAAGTCTCGTCAACCTTTTTTGTAGTATCAGAGCTGTTATGACTCATGCGTCTTAAAAATTTAACAATTTAGAGCCCTGCCGTTGAAAGCCTTGAACAGAATGCAAAGAGAGAGCGCTGTAAGGTTCAAGAGCATACCTGAGCTATCGAAAATGCGTGTGCAAGATTAGCAAGGTCCTGTCTGTTGACTGAAGACCTCAACCTCCTGCACGCAAACAAGCTGCCAATACGGCAATACAGTTCAGGCGTGCCACAGCCCAACAGTGCAAAAGCAGTCACAATGTTGCTCGCCTCCTGGCAGCTCAACATCATGCGCCTAGGAGGCGGCGGCCCAGAGGAGGAGGCCAGCCTACTGGATGCCATTAGGCCACTGTTGCTGCTTCCACTAACCCAGCTCCTACCTTCTTCTTCCTGCTGTTGCTGTTGCATCTCCTCCTCATGGCTTCTAGACGAACCACGATTTGAGTCACCGCCTTCTTCCACTAACAGCGCATTTTGGCTCTGATTTGAGGGCTCTCTCAGTGATGGGGACATCAATGAGGGCTCTCTCAGAGATGGGGACATCAATGAGGACGAGCTTCCTGCTGTGTGATTATGAGACATCTCCTCATCAGGGGAGATGTTGTACTTGGATTGCCCTGAAGTACACATGATACCCATTTCAATAACGTCTTCTGTCTGCCTCAAGATCCTCTGAGTCACCGCTGCCATGAGCAGTTCATCTTTGAACCTGAGCTTGCCCAGGCTCCAACATAAGTTGGCCAGCTCCTGGCTTCGGAACGCATGAAGGCGCTTGAGTGAGATGGCGATGAGGTCGTTTAGAAGTGACGGGTCGCAGTGATCTAGTCTTGCAAGAGCCACAAGGGCATTGGCCACCTCCTTGGCCTCTAGGATGTTGATCATAGACTGCAAGGGAGGCATGGGAAGGGGACACGAATGAACAAGGTGATTGTAAACATTCATGATCAATGCAATTAGCAGGGCAATACAGTTATCCATGTCATCAAAGTTTGAAAGTGGGATGAAAACTTCATTCTGATGGTGTTTGCTGCCAGGTCATGCTGGCATGACCTTGCTCCTGTGAAGCCTTACACAGGATGCCATGCAAAGCATGTCAGCATGTTCACACTTCAGCTACACAACTGCCAGACTCTCACCCTCAGTGAGTCTGTGACTGCAGCGATGATGATGTCACGCTTTGCCTCGAATATGGATGGCATCATGGACATGCCCCACAGCATGTTGGACAGCTCCACAGAAGTGAAAGAAGGAAGCTGGGGCAGGAATGCAACAACCAAGTCCTCAAGGCTACCTAGAACGGAATAGTCATCAGATTGCACAGGTAACAGCCCTGGAGCATTCGGATGCCTCACAGCAACACCTCCCTGGCAAGCGGCTGCAGGCTGTGCGTTCTTACTCGGAATGAGAGCTGCCTCTTTGGAATTAAGAGAGAAGGCCGTAGTTGTTGTCAAGCCATGATTGCTGCCACCTCCACAGACCTCATCATCTCCCCCTGCATACCCTAACCTGGCCAAAGCCCAGATCAGCCTCCCCAGGTCACCAGGCCTCAAGTAATCCTGGGGCCTACCTTGAGTGATGCTCAAGATCCGGTTAATAGACCATTCACACAGTGCATGCACCAACTCCGTCTGTTCAGTGTACTCCACTTTAGCGCAGCTCCACACCAGCTGAATGAGCTCATGAGGCTTGAAGGCAGGCAACATGTTCCATGCCACCTGAACCAGGCTGTCAAAGAACTGTCGTTGAGAGCTCCCGTATTCATCACTGACGCTGTAACTCTCCTCGGCTTTATGTTCATTCTCCAGGAATATGAGCAAAGTGGCAGCCCATCTGTGTACCACATGATCACATGGTGTACAGTGAATATAATATGAGCAAGGTGGCAGCCCATCGGTCATACAGTCATACACACAGCAGGTCTAATTGCTTGAATATGAGCACTACAGTCATACACACAGCAGGTCTAATTGCTTGAACATAAGCACTACAGTCATACACACAGCAGGTCCATTGTCAGACAAAGTACATTGAGCAATGCATCTAACAACCCCGCCACTCTGTTTTGGGGTTTCGCAGAAAAGGTTACATATATAATTTTTCAGAATTCTGACCATCCTGTCTTAACCTCACTGGTCCTGTCTTAACCTCGCTGGCTGTGTGATCAATCATGACACCTCAGTTGATTATGGGTACATAATACTAGAGCGTGCATCAGGTGTAGGGCTGGGAGTAACGACTCACATAGCATTCATAATAGAGCGTGCATCAGGTGTAGGGCTGGGAGTAACGACTCACATAGCATTCATAATAGAGCATGGATCAGGTGTAGGGCTGGGAGTAACGACTCACATAGCATTCATAGTAGAGCGTGCATCAGGTGTAGGGCTGGGAGTAACGACTCACATAGCATTCATAAGATCACTGGGTGTGATTGTATCCTGAAGGTCTACTTGGATTCTGAGCCTTAGCTCCGAGACCACTTTTCTCAAGTACATCAGAGCCTCTGCATCAATGTTGGTTGCGAGGGCATCTAGGATCCCCATAGCAGACCCTGTAGCCTTATTCTTTCCGTTCTCTCTGCCTGCAGGATGAATAGATAGAAGAACCGTAAGAGAGAAGAATAGGGGCCCTGAAGCAGGTCTTTGTAGAAAAGTGTGAATTAAGAAAAAGCCTATGTCAGTGACGCATCCACGTTGCATGCCAGTTCGAAGCTGCTTAACACACAACCAGTCAACTGAAAAAACGGTAGTAACAAGGAGTCCAAATAAACACTAGCGCTCAGCTCTGCTTCAGAAAATGCACAATAATCTGTCTGTAGTCTCAAACATTGGAAGCCCATCATACAGTCTTGCCACTCATCGTCATGTTTACCAGAGTTTCCGAATAAAACGTCATCGATGTCTGTGTTGATCAACTTGATCCTTGGAAGTGACTGTGCAAGCATAGAGAGCTCCCCATTAGACATACGGGACATGATAGCAGAACCACGCCTCATGAGCTGCGTCGCAAACTTAGGGTCTTGGTGTCCAGTATTTGCCATGGACCAGATGACTGTGACCACATCACTGCTCTTGAAGGTGTTCAGGCGTGGATACATGGACTGGCAGAGTGCGGTGAACAAAGTTTCATTGTATCTGACAGGACAGTAACAAACATCTGTTATCAGAACAAACTGTTGATGACAAAGCAGGGAGGCAGTAGGACAGGGTAGCAACAGGACTAAAACAGTAGGTTTCAGTTCCAGGCATAGGCATATGTGTAGGTGCAGAGAGTTGAACATCTGATGTGATTCAGGCATTGCTTCAGAATCCTCTACACAAACCATTACTACACACATATCAGTTATATCAATTATTTGACAAGAATCACATATCATCAAGTTTCAGCACATCCATATATATATATAGAAATTTTATATAAAAGAAACAAATCAACGAGACACCAAAACCGTCACAAAGAACACCAAAATGAAAGTGATGCAGCCTCTCAACTCTAGCATGGAACACATGGTTGGTAACCTCTTGTCTATTATATCACCATGCAGACAACATGACATTGGACTACATGGATTACCGGCCAAGTTACCATGCAGACAATATGACATGGGACTATATGGGTTACCGGCTAAGTTACCATGCAGACAATATGACATGGGACTATATGGGTTACCGGCTAAGTTAGGCCATGCAGACAACATGACATTGGACCATCAGGGCTACCAGTGCAGACCATTTTGAATTATTAGGCACACCTGTTCAGGGTCGCCAGAGACCACATCACATTGGCAAGCTCCTGATTATTCCATTCAGGCTTGGAGAGGGTGTCTTTGTCTGCAGTCGCAACCAGGAAGATAGTGCACGATGCTGGATGTGAAAGCAATTTGAGAATTGTCTCATGGGGATATAAATCATTGTCCCTTGGGGATATAAATCATACAATTTTACAATATGACGCAAAAGTGGACCATCTAAAATGACGGCTTAATCCTGAGATTCAAATCTGAATTATGGCTCAAGGCATAACTGATTATTAGTTTCCATGACAAAAGAGCAACATGGCTTCAGTTAAGTAAGGAAATATAACCATCATCACGGCCACAGCAGCCATACTTCTGACTAGTGTTCAGCAGCTGCATTCAAATCTTCAGGATTGGGCCTAAATTACCTTGAGTAAAGGAAGGAGTTATTGCACCAGTATTCATCCTGACGCTTGAATGATTGTCAGTGGAATGAGAAAAGCTTTGCCTTTCTCTTGAGGATGCTAACTGCTCCCTCTTATTCCTGTCCAGTGACTGAAGACAAACAGACTCCAAGACCTCAAAGAAATCATGGTCAAGGTATGATAACCTGGAAATAAGAGGAAATAGCAGCAGGCTTTATGAGTAGGAAACATTTGTGTGCATTTCTTTTGAGGTGCTAGGTTATTCCGCTGGGGGGTAGTTCCTGTCTGGGACCTAAATGAGAGCACTATATCCACATGGTGCATTCAAATCTTTTCAGATTTCTTTTTGACCTAAATAAAAGCATTGTAACTAGGTAGTATATACGCCTAGTCCATACTGCTTGCCTCACGGGATGCAAGGAGTTACTGCTTGTCTCACGGGATGCATAAGGAGTTACTGCTTGTCTCACGGGATGCAAGGAGTTACTGCTTGCCTCACGGGATGCATAAGGAGTTACTGCTTGTCTCACGGGATGCATAAGGAGTTACTGCTTGTCTCACGGGATGCATAAGGAGTTACTGCTTGTCTCACGGGATGCATAAGGAGTTACTGCTTGTCTCACGGGATGCAAGGAGTTGAATGACCTGATTTCACTTTCCCTTCTTCCAAACAACGTACCTAGCACAGCTGTATGCAATGTTGGACAGTTCCTGAGATTTGAAATCTGAAAGTTGTGGCTTGGCCTTCTCCAGCAGCGTCACAAGCATCGGCTTGAATTCAGGTAAAGGGTAGGTGCCTGACAGTTTCCCCAAGGCCCACACCATGTTAGCTAGCTCTCGAGGGCGTAGAGCCTCCACAAAAGAATTGAGCTTCATCAAGAGTAGCCGGATCAAAGACTCTGTAGTGCTGGAATCTGCAGAAGGGCCTGGTCCAGAAGCATCCATGCAGATAACATCTCATTAACATCTCATCAAAATGCGGTTGTAAAATTGGATAACACAATTGAGGACATGCTGAGCCCTTTTTATTGAATGGGTAAGGCCATAATTCTACCTCCTCGGAAGATCTGAACATACATATTATGCATAGATCCAGAACAGGTCCCTTAGACAAAAAAAATAAAGCTGCCAAAGAACTAATCACCTGAATTGCTCTGTTCCTCATTCGACCCTGCTGGAACAACTCCAGATCTGAGGTCTGTGAAGTTAGGCACAACTGTCAAAGACAGGGCACTAGAGGAAGAGGATGATGCAGCCACCACCATCTTGGCCAGCTTGACCATGCAGGCACAGGCATTGATGAAGTCAAATTGTTCGCCATGCTGCTTTGCAATCTCATGCAGCCCTTCCTCATTCTCAGTGTTCTGAATGCTACTGGTGATCATGCGAGAGTTCCAGACTCGGTTGGGAGAGTTCCAAGGAGAACTGGATCGTGGAGTCTGTGGAGAGAACGTGCACCACATCAAAAAAGAACATGATGTGATAAAAATGAAGTAAAAGCTGTAAGCCATGACTTAACAATTTAGGGTTCAGGATTTTCACCTGAAAATAAAGTTCAAAGTAAAAACTAACATGTTTGGATCTGAGAGCTTCACCTTCCATACTGTCACTTACCACAGGTCGCAGTTTGTCTCTCCACCCATAATCAGAACCTTGTCTACCCCTCCATGCGTCATTGCCTTGCCTGTCTGTCCACCCATCAGTGCCCTGCTTGTCCCTGCTCCATGCATCAGTGCCCTGCTTGTCCCTGCTCCATGCATCAGTGCCCTGTCCGCCCCTCCAAACTTCAGAACCCTCCCTACTTTTAAAAGTACTATCTTGACTTGATTTTCTAACTTGCCCAGTCGTCTGTCTCTCTCTGATGTTGTACTTCTCTTCAGAGTACTTCCTGGCTTGAGCTGTCACTCTATTTTCTGCACTCACACGTCCCATTTTTCCAGTGTCATTACCATAACGTGTATTGTAATCCTTAGACGTAAGCGGGCTGCAAGATCTGGTGCTGCGTCTGAAGTCTGCTCTCTCAACATCCCGTTGATACATCGGTCTCACCCTGAATTCTGTCCTGTCCTCCTCACGACCAAAGGATTTCATCTCATGCTCCCTAGCCCTTTCATTGGAGAAGCGCAGCGGAAGTGTAGGGTCAGATTCTAGGTCTTCATTCAGAGGTAATTTTTTGGAGTCTCCAACATGGCTTGCAACAGCAGCACGTTTGATAAGCTGTGAGACTTTGCTCGCGCCTTTAAGATCTGCTTCAAGCTGATACCCCCTATCTTCTATTTGAGCTTTTAGAACAAATGTTGAGACATGCACAGAGGATGCTACAGTCTTCTGCCTGAGTGATGAATGATTGAAGGCATCGTTGAGGCGTAGATGTTGCCTATGTAGCATATTGATTGGATTGCTAGCTATACACCAGCTTTTAGCTAGGCCGAATGAGTATGAAGTATCAGTATTACTGATTCATTAAGATACAGGCCGCCAGAGGATTAAGACCATTAAGAATAAAATATTGATACAAGTTGGTCACAGCACAATTAAGAAGGCGTCGCATAACTCTGCAAGCACTTTTCTTCAAGTACTGCAACACATCAAGCTCCGTAACCATTTATATGTGGAGGGACAGTCAGAACTTCAACAATGTATAACAATTAGTATATTGTTGGCCGATATATTTCTCTGCCTTTGACCCATCTATGACAATTTTGATGTGTATTTCTTAGTGGATGCGCAAGTGTAACCACCAATGGTATTGAAGTTCAGTAGTGGGTCCAGCTCGTCTGTTTCCTGTCGAAGGTCCAAGTCTGACGTTCCGTTCAGTCCCAGTTTAGTATTCACGTTCTTTGTCCTTGGCGCTACGCATGCTGCTGTCTTGAGACGCAGCTTGGTGTTTATTCTCAGCAGTCGTACCGCCCTTGCAGATGAGACAGATAAAACTGTTCAGCTATACAGCTGCTCCTTTCTTGTTGTGGTTGAACTCATCATCATAACTTTCATGTTATTCCTCCTGTTCTGGGAATGTAAGAAGCGCCTTCCCAAATCGTCAAGAGCAGACTGGCACTTCATCTTCTTTGGCTTTGTACAGCCGTTCTCCTACATGCTTTGGTTCCTTGCTCTTCCAAACTATGACGTCTCACAACGAAGCTGGGGGGCCTTAGCCATCATTCAAATGGGCACCAGTTTATACATCGCAGAGATGCCAATGTCTTACTGTATCATTCAGTGGATAGTAGGTCTCCCATGGGCGTTGTAAGTCGAAGCCTCCAGTTTTTTACACTCGTCCAGAAACTGCAGGAAAGGATTTCAATATTGCTTTATACTGAATTCTGGGCTTGTCATAATAATGCTTTTTGTTTGAATCAGGTGCCTGGATTTCAGCAAGGCCATCAAAATGATGGCCGCCCACCCAACAGAAAGCCTTGCCTTCCTGACTTCGTGTAGCGCACACGCAATGTTCAACGTATCCGAATTTGCATACTCTACTGAATCTCCATCCGACATCATGCCATGCACAGCCCAAGAGTCTTCATCCTGTCTCCCACTTCAATACACCCCCTTGGACTCCTTCACATTGGCCAGAATGTCATCCATTCCCTGCGTCCTTCTTGTTGTGAGGTTCACGCTACAGTATGCTGCAACCAAAGGATTACTCATCATGTCCATGGGACCTCTCACAGCTTTTGTCACCTCAACATGCTTCTCCTGGCACAAGAAACCCAGCAAGCTGGGGGCTCTTACATAAGACAACATATATAATTGCGATTGCTACAAGAGCGGCCTTCATATACGTTGAAAAATGAAGGATAAGACATTGTTCTCAAAGCACTAGATCTGTTGTAGTTGTACCTCGTTACATCCTGATTCATGACATGTCATCACTTAACCGCCCATCCTACATGTCACATAATTTGTTTGGATTTAGGCTAATTTAGGACACTGTTGTCTTAGTCATGTCGGGGTTAATGCACAACTGTGATTCCTGAATGCCTGCTTTCTGCAACATCAAGTAATCAGGCAATAAACCCCCATTACTGAATGACTGCTTTCTGCAACAAGTGAGCATTGCTGTAGTACCTGGAAGCTACATTATTTTTGCTGCTGTTGTTTCCCTTACTGGTACCGCTATTACTTGTAGTGCCTTGCGTCTGAGAAGCTCCTGCGGCAGTACTCAACTTTACTGAAGAAGAGAGACGCCCTTTGGCGCTGCCAAGCAACCGTGCTTGTGAAGAATCTGACGTCTGACTCATTCCAGGATTATTGAGGTTATTATTTCCCAATGCTAATCCATGAGAAGCAGCACTGCCAGCAGCCGGAATGGGACTCATACCAGCATCCATTGCTGCCTTGATGATCTGTAAGGAAGCTTCCGCTGTGTGATGTGCACTGCTTGATGAGGATGACTGATGAAACCTCCCCTTTGACAACCCAGTTTCACGTGAGAGATGGGGATTATGAGCTGAGGCTACAACAGGGTGTACTACTCCAACAGCAGTAGAAGTAGAAGTGTTGTGATGAGTAGAGGATGGAGATGCATGCTGCTGGGCATTGCGTTTGCCTGTTGTGGCTGTACGACTGCTGGTGCTGCCGGGCCTTAGTAGTACAACATCAGCAGGCCCTGCTCTAGTTGATCCCACCATGCCCACTTCTCCTCTCTGTTGGCTCATGCGGCTGGCTGATTGTACCATTGAGGCGGTTGCAGATGGGTGACCAGCCTGATCCTTGGCTGTGAGGTTTGAGGGTGGCTCATCAATCTCTGACCAAACAGCTCTGAATGCGGATTTTACCTGTAGCAGTGCAGTCAGATATTTGCATCAGAGCAGCAGTACATGATGCCAGCAGTCATGCTGAGAGAAAAATTAAAGCATTATATTGTGAGGAGTGATGGAATGATGTCCTTCACATGATGTGAGGAGTGATCAAAGCAT
Organism: Chlamydomonas eustigma; assembly: GCA_002335675.1. Classification (NCBI taxonomy): domain Eukaryota; kingdom Viridiplantae; phylum Chlorophyta; class Chlorophyceae; order Chlamydomonadales; family Chlamydomonadaceae; genus Chlamydomonas; species Chlamydomonas eustigma. The sequence continues at coordinate 123,662 of BEGY01000072.1, read as the reverse complement.
GTCCCTCAAATCAAATATTTGATTTTCGTCGTGTGGTTGCGGTTCAGGCAGTTGTTTGTTTTTACTGACCTGCTTGTTGAGTTGCCAATACTTGCTTATTGGATTACAGGCCTGCTTGTTGATGTGCTGATAACTGCTTATTGGATTACTGACCTGCTTGTTGATGTGCTGACAACTGCTTAATGAATTACTGACCTACTTGTTGATGTGCTGATACCTGCTTATTGAATTACTGACCTGCTTGTTGAGATGCAGCAGATACCTGCTTATTGAATTACTGACCTGCTTGTTGAGGTGCAGATACCTGCTTATTGAATTACGGACCTGCTTGTTGAGGTGCAGATACCTGCTTGTTGAATTACTGACCTGCTTGTTGAGGTGCAGATACCTGCTTATTGAATTACGGACCTGCTTGTTGAGGACCCCAACATTTGCAATCAGGTCATAGATTGGATCGTCCACCTTTTCCGCCGCAGCCTTTATGGCAACGCTTCGTGCTTTGGATTGCAGCTCTTCCATGATGGCCCGAGCTTTACTTGCCAAGCTCTGTAAGACCACATTTAGGATGAGAGGAACGACAGACTCAACAGAGATATGGCCTAGTATGACAGTTTCAATGGCAATGTCATTGCTCCCATAATTGGCAGCAGTGCAAAAGGGGTGAGGAACGCAGCCTAGGGTGCATCAATACTAATATCAAGGCAGTACCTAACTGTACCCTCTTGCACTACAGTGTACAACTTGACACAAATACATCCTGCTGCATTATCCATCAGTCGCCAAACCCTCTTCTCTTCCCCTTACCAGTTTGTAGCAATCAAACTTACATTGGAGTCTATGCCGCCAGCTGTGTAAGTGGCTGAGCTTGCAGCACTTTTACTGAGGGCGCCGCCCCCGCTAGTAGCTGGGCCAGCTGTTTGGGGACGTGTCCTGCCCGCTGCTGCTGCAGTGTAACCTCCGTTAGTCCCATCATCAGTCCAGTAGGCAGGCCCCTGGGATGAAGTTACAAACCCTTGGAACATAGCAGCTCTTTGATGACTGTTTTTTGGCACTGATGAGTTGAAGGTCAGCCCTTTGAACGGGATATTCCCGGCTAGGGAGAAGGTAGCAGCACCACTATCAGCTGCAGGTACTTGGAGCATGCTGGTCCTGCCTGAGGGCAGTACTGTTGCCAGCATCATGCTGCTGCTGTCTTGATGCATGGCAGTGCTAGCCGGAGGTAATGTAGCTTGAGCGCTAAGATCGTTAGGGTTGAGGGTTGTTGCAGCAGCAGCAACTCCTGATGAGGACACCCTGTTTTTGTTTATGATGATGCCACTGCCCAGTCCATTACCCACAATGCCTTGATTGTGTTGCTGCCTGCGAGATGAGGCTGCTAGTTCCTCTTGGAGGTTTTGAACTTGAAGAAGGAGCTCACTCCTGGACAGAAACCTGAGGGCTCTCTGAAAAATAAGACATCTGTAATGAGTGAGCCTTCAACCTCACTGGCAGCCAACATTGTTCATCACAACTTATGAACAGCACTGGCAAGTTTCTTTCAGCTGATCATAGTGAGATATTCATGTTGTGCATATGATGGCATGTTGGAATTGGCACTTTGATGACTCCTATCAATGATGCACATAGCGGAGGTTAGCATATGTACTTCGTCAATCACCACAAATGGTCATTCCTACCGTTATGATTCGGCTTCAGTTACGACGTGTGTATCGGCTACACGTTTATGTCAAGCCTGAAGCTGTATCCCAAACATCATCAGTGTCATCTTTGTTATCGACGTCATAAGCAGCTTCAAATGTCTGACCACTCCTGTGATGAGTTCAGACTGACTTACTCTGATTCTGTGTACTAGTGAGCAATAGTCTAGTCAACACCAACCTTATCTGAAGCTGCCTGAGCAATGGCTTTGTCAAGCTGACTCTTCAGTCTTTCATTAGCTATCATCACTGTATTCAGCTTCCCTAGCTCTTTCTCTATGCTTCCCAACTGCTTGTTGTGCTCAACCTGTAAGCCGGACAAAATACCAGCAGGTCGAAAAGAATCAAATGGACATCAGATTGGTTACAAATAAATCATCATGGTTACAAATATCCACTGAAAGGAACCTCAGATCATCATAGTAACCCTTCCACGATGTACCCTCCCATGACTTTGTACCCTCCCTTCATGTACGCTCCACACAGTCCACTACCCCCACCTGCAATCTCTTCAGCTCCATGTCCAGCTGTGCCCGGTCAAAGTGCCTAGCACTCTCCAGCTGCCTGTTAACCATGATGAGCCCATCACGGCGCTTGCCTTCCTCCAGAGCAGCTTCCAAGGCTGACCGAAGTGCTGCACTCTCTTTCTCTGAAGACCTAAGAGCCCCAAGCACCTGGCCATAATAACAATAATAGACATCTGTGCAGATGGTTTTCACAGAGGAAAGAAGTATGAGCTCTAACAACTAGGAAGGATTGTCAAAAATAGCATTGACCACAAAGTATGAACTCTAACAACTAGGAAGGATTGTGAAAAATAGCATTGACCACAAAGTATGAACTCTAACAACTAGGAAGGATTGTGAAAAATAGCATTGACCACAAAGTATGAGCTCTAACAACTAGGAATAAGGATTGTGAAAAATACCATTGACCACAAAGTATGAACTCTAACAACTAGGAAGGATTATGAAAAATAGCATTGACCACAAAGTATGAACTCTAACAACTAGGAAGGATTGTGAAAAATTGCATTGACCGCAAAGTATGAACTCTAACAACTAGGAAGGATTATGAAAAATTGCATTGACCACAAAGTATGAACTCTAACAACTAGGAAGGATTATGAAAAATTGCATTGACCGCAAAGTATGAACTCTAACAACTAGGAATAAGGATTGTGAAAAATAGCATTGACCACAAAGTATAGGGTGAGACGGGACGCTGGACTTGAACAAGTAACGGTTGGATACAATGGGCTACGGGCTAACCACATTCTTCACACTTTCATCATACTATTTCACATTACAGTTTGTACCTCTTGCTGTTGTGCCTCCATAGCTGCAACTGAGGCCTGGGCTTCCTCCATCAAGCTCATCCTGGATTCAGCCTCCATCTCGTACCTTAATTCACACATGTTAAAGTCAAGCCTAGCCTTGCATGGACTTTGAATTTCATGCACAAGATCTTGCTTAGTATGGCATGGCTTGCATGGCAACTGCAACTCAGAGACAGATTATGTCATAACTACTCTTTAACTTGGCGGGCATGTACCAGTCTAAACTGCAACGCCAGTAATGAGATAACCGGCTAGCGTGGAGAACATGAACATTAAACAGTTTGAATCATGACCCTTAATTATTAAACCTTGGATGATTACCTCAACTGGGCTGTAGATGCCTCCTGCCTCACCACCCTGACCTCAGCATCCAGGCTCCTTATCCGATCCCTTAAAGCAACACTGTTCTCCTCAGCTCTCAACTCCCTCCCTATCCTCATGCCCCGCAAATCTGCCTCAGCCTCCACCTGAAACCGCCATAACAGATAATATAATAGCATGACGTGACATGATGAGTACATGAGCAGATATTTTGAGGGGTAGATTGTTTAACAGATTTTCAAGGACTGGGCCAAAGTATGAAGAATTAGCAATATACACTCATGTTTTGATTTGGGCATCAGCACCACAAGCATTCAGTTTTTGAATGATCATAGTTACAATAAGCAGGATTGGAATGAACAGCCCACACCTTGAATGACCACAGCCCTTTCAGCATCGCATGCAAAGAGCCCAGGACAACTAAGATGTTCTCCTCCTTCAGTGCTGCTTTTTCTGCTTGGAGCTGTTCTGGGGTGGGAATACCACCATCTGCAGTACGATCCTACATTACACACATCAATGAACGAGACTTCCAGTAAGAGTGACGTCAAGAAACCACTACCAAAGCAGTGTGCAGCCATTCTTGCATCACTCACACATGAAATTAGATTCAGAATTTTAGAAAAAGCCAGAAACCAATAACACAGTCAGCAGTACGATCCTACATCCACCACACATGATAGCAGGCTTAGAGTCACAGCATTCAATATGGAAACCAGTCTGAGCATCAGATTGAGGTATCAAGCTGAGACATCTCAGGATCTTGCACCCATTCGTGATTCCACCATATAAGATGCCTCTCTTGGAAAAGAAGAATCTGCCCTCGACTCAATCGAAGGCATTAAAAATCAAAGCCTTGGTCTCCATTTCAAGAAGGCATGATTGGAATAAACCTAAATGGTATCTTGCTCGGCGCACCTTAGCTAACTCAGCTACCCTCATTTAAATGTACAGCTCTCTCACTGCATCCTCCACCTCCTCAATCAGCTACCTTACCTTCATTTGTATGTACAGCTCTCTCACTGCATCCTCCACCTCCTCAATCAGCTACCTTACCTTCATTTGTATGTACAGCTCTCTCACTGCATCCTCCACCTCCTCAATCAGCTACCTTACCTTCATTTGCATGTACAGCTCTCTCACTGCATCCTCTACCACTTCAATTAGCTGGAATCTCTGCACCAAGGTTCTCCGCTCTGCCAGGACCCGCTTCACGTCACTCTCCGCCTGAGAATCATGACAAATTCTCAGTCAGCTCACAGCCACATCAGTGTGAAAATGTCCTTGCTGTGTATCAGCATGTGCTGCCTTACCTTTCATAGCTCCTCAGCATGTGCTGCCTTACCCTGGCTAGCTCCTCAGCATGTGCTGCCTCAGCTTTCTGGGCAGCTGCAACACATAACTTGATTTCTGACTCTAGCATGCCAATCCTGAAGTATACGCAAAAGAATGCCCACGGCATTCCATGGTTTCAAGGACAGCATTCTAAACATATATAAGATAGCTAGGACATCAAGAACACATGATCTTGTACAGGTCAGCGATGAGGTGGTTAACAAGATTCCACATAATGGTCTGATTTCAAATCATTTATTCGTATCAGCTTCTTCTTTCAGACCAATCAAGCATTAATTGATCAAGGCGCACCTTCTTGTCTCCCCATTGAGCTGTCGTTTCAGACTGTTAATCTCATGATCTTTCATAGCCAGCTGCTGCTCATGGGTCATTGTAGCATCGTCCCCTTCAGTATCCCAGGGACTTTTCATACGCGACCGTCCTTTGTTTGGAGATGCTAAGCTAGGTGAGCGGAACCCTCCCCTGGAATTTCTTCCATAAGGAGAGTCCATGCTAAATGCAAGTTTTTAACTTCGAAATATGTAAATTAATATCATAAATTTCTTCTGCAGGTTACCTCTTCAAGTCTGCGTGCAGAATTCCCCTTCTAAGGAATTTCACGTGCCGTATTCACAAATCGGGTGTTGATGTACAGATGTTGATGTGCTTTTCATCTGCAAGCACCTAATATGTCCATCAACATTTTATTCTAAGTTGTACACTATCAGCGGAACACCATTCATTGTACGTATCAATCAAGCGCTTTATGCCGCACCAAACGACGAAACGAGAGTTTGCATCTGTATGATGTAATAGATACTCGATAGAACACAGAATCGTGATCATTAAAAAGTGTTCAACAAATTCTGAGCCGACTCGTCAAGGACTGGACGAAAGGAGGTTTTGGGAGCAACAAGCAGATGATTACTTGCGAGCTGCCTCCATGACAGATTCCGATCCAGGTCCTGAAGGATATGACGGACCTACACAGGATGATACTCAGATTTAGTTCTTGTGTTTGTCTCAAGGAAAGCGTGTTAGGTGCACAAGCTACACGAAGAAACTCGCAACATTCCCTCTTCAGTAAGATATACCTTCAGGTTATTAATGTAGATAGCTCACCTGAAGGTGACACCACAAACACAGCTTTTCTACGATTTCCACTTCCTCCACACCTAACAGGGTGTGAGGGAGTCTCTTCTGCATCCTCACTGTCTGCCTCTGGATGGCACCAGGCCTTCAAACTATCCGCTGGAGTTAGACTGATCATGTCTGGGCCTTCCACTCTTGCCTGCAGGATCAAAATAACGTTCATCATTCATGGCTATTACTATTACTCTGCAGGCATGTAATTATAAGCTCTGCATGCATGTAATGAGCTCTGGAGGTCTCTAACCACAAACTATACTCCTTCCATCTAATGTACTTCATTTTACTTCATTATACTGCACCATCAAAGGCCTTCTCTAACTGTTGCTATTGATGAAGCTTCCTCGGGGGCACAGTCACAATGACTACCTAACTTATTTATTAGAATCAGTTATGTGAATAATAATAATGAATAAACGAATGAATACTTTGCGAGTATTGTAAGTTCTATGAGTCATCACTGAGATATCTTGAATCAGCAGTGCAGCCCAGTGCATGAAAAATGAATATTTTTCATGTCTTGGCACCTCTGAACATTCTATTACACCGTGATTTTCTATAAGCTCAGCAATACAACTGAGTTAAGAAGCCTCCTTACCACAAACTTGCAGCTCTCATCATAATGCATCTTCTTGCACGTTACGAAGCTCCCTGAAGCAGGAGAGCCCACTGAGCAGAACTTGCCCGCTTTGTTATTCCTGTGTAGTAAGGGCCATTGGGGTATGTGGGAATATTCTACACACTTTTTAGGTGTTTACTCCAGAAAGCAGCAATTGTACACAGAGAGCAGGCAGTGATCAATTCACAATCACAGTTCATCCATCAAGCAGGCCATTCTGACATGGTGTCTAATGGTTGACTTAGCAAGAAATAACACTCAAGGAAAAGAGACAAGACGCAACGTTTTAATGCAGTATCATTATTTCCTGGCAGCTGCGAGCATCCTGTGCATTAATGTTAGCAGTTCATGTTTGCTGCACACGCCAAGCTGCAATCACTTTTGATCTTGGTGAAGAGGCTAATGATCAATTGTGCATTTAGACATTGTTGACAAATGGCTGCAACGCACTTGAGGTAGATCTTGTCACCATCATACAGATCGCGTGATGTATAATCTAGCCCCAAAACCATGAAACCTGCTGGAGGGTCTCCTTGACCACTTGACTGCTCAGGGTTTTCATCAGCACATCTGTAATGGAGCAAATAAAGGCACTACATGAAGGAAGAGATTACCAATACAGCTGCCAACATATGAGCATAATACGTAACATAAGACAACATCAGAACAGTAATATGACCAAAATGGCTGTAACTAAAGAATGGTCTCGCCGAGAAGTACACAGCGTTGCTTTGAACAAAGCCTGCTGTGGAGGTATTGTACCTGAGTGCACCTGCTGGCTTCACTGAGCTGTTGCTCACACTACAGTACAGGCCATATGCATCGGACTGGAGCTGGATCATGGATCCAGTTGTAAAAGGAAGTTTGGCTGTTATAAAGAAAAGGGATATAATGTTTGATATAATGTTTGCAGGAAATATGCAAGGAAACAACCATAATGTACAAGGAAACAACCAAGACTAGTAACGGATAAACTCATAATCGATAAACGTGACATATTAACATCACTAAAGGACAAGGAAACAACCATAATGTACAAGGAAACAAGCATAAGATTGTTGTTAAAGCTACTTGCAGAGCTACTTTTTTGAACGCAGCTCATGACGAATGGAGTAAATACTGGACATCATGCGATTGATGATCCTGTTTCTTGTCAAAGTTGTAAAACTACTAGCAGAAGGGCACCTCACCTCCTTTAGGTGGACTGCTCCCTGGCTGATACGGGTATGTCCATGCTTTGGTTGCTCCTTTGGAACGCTTCTGGATCCCTGCATGAGCATTGAAGATACAGGATGCCTCGGTTGATATTACGAGAAACTCTGTGGGGAGTTCTCTCCATATTACCTTCTGTTGTGACTTGCGTCTCCTTCACAGAAGCAGCTAAACCACACGTGCCTAACGAAATGGCAACTTTTTGTACAAGTCTGGTAGACCATTCTCTACGGAAGTTTCATTTACATGTTCTTAAAGATCAATAACTTACAAAGTAATGCGATTGAAAGGATGAATGGAACTTTCATGTCTCGAAAGATAGAAAGGAATATGCCCCGATGATGAGTTGTCACCTGTCGGCGACTTCTTGAGGCACTAAAAAACAGTATAAACTTGCACGTCTGCTAGAAGGACGGGTACTTTTCTGCCGTATAACCACAGACTGAGCTTTCTGGACCACTGGAACAGTCGTGTGAAAATGCCTTGTAAGAAAATTTTCATTTATCTATGAATGCAACTCAGTGAGAGTCCTCTACAGCACTGAACCCGATTGATAGGGAGTGCCTGCACAAGCAGATGTAACAGGTAAGCTATTTGGTTTTCAGCACAAAAGAGCAGCCATGGCTTAGTGCATAGTTCAATGTAGAAAGTCGTACCACCTATCAAGCAGCAGCCAGCAGGTTCGACACGTCATACATGTCATAATATGAGACCTGCAGTTTACAACTTCATATGAGTCCTCGTGAGTCAGTCTGATATCAGAGTGAGCATTTAAAGCATTTAAAGCATTTGACGAGAAACTCCAAAGATTCATAACCTAGTTATTTATTACAAACTTGGTCTTGGTTATGAAAGGAGACATGAACCGCTCACCTGAGGGCAGCACTCTAAGCTGCACCCTCTTGCTGGAGCCTGATCCCTTACAGCTGACTGGGTGTACAGTCTCATCCCCAGATCCCTTACAGCTGACTGGGTGTACAGTCTCATCCCCAGATTCCACATCCTTCATTGGTTTGCACCAGGAAGTAGGGCTATCTCCTGGGCGGCGGCTGAGAGTGATCACGCCTGCTGTACCAGCCAACTTAGCCTGAATTGCAGGCAGCAATGTGTTCATAGCCATGACAACTATGTCAGCAGCTGCATTATGATGAGGCTTTGATACATTTATCTTGATGACAGCACGCTCAAGGAAACAGCCGATCATTATCATCCCTGGATGAGAGAATCATCAGTGCATGATTTAACTCGGGACGATTCTTATTATTAATACTGCTGATGAGTACTAAGCATCTCAACTCTGCTCTGTTGTTCATGTTAGGATAGTTAGGAGAATAAATGATGACTGCTCAGGCCACAAATACAGATGAGTTGGCAGCATTCAGCAGATTGCAAGTCGTGATGAGCTTCAGGGAACCGTGTGTAGCAGGAAATGACATGATCAAATGTTGACACATTTCCTATGCTGTACCATGTAGAAATTCATAGCATTTTCATGAGAAATTTAGTAGGACTAAAATTTTGAAGGCAGGTTTGAGACTACATATCTTACATATCAAACATACATCATGGATGGGTAATCAGATCACATGATCTCCTGGTGTCAACATTTAAGATCCTATCAATCCTAGTCTCAATCAAAATAGCCACATATTATTCATGAAGATCTCAGGGTTTTCCTAGAACCTTTTCATTTGTCCACCCCTGGACGTCAGCCGGGAACGATAGGATTACAATTATTGGCGAGTATGGTATATGTGAGTTGTACATGAAAGAAGACTGCAATTCTGAAAGCAAATCTATGATGGATGCTTAGTCCATTCAATAATTTTATAGTAATCAATTCGCTCGCAAGAATGTACACGTGGATTACTCAACTAGAAATTCCTATGACAGGGGTAGGGCATGTTAAAAGGGTTAACTAATAAGGCCTTCAGAAGAGCTGAAGCCATCATTAAATGTTACTGCTCTAAGTCTAATACGAAGGATCGTCTACAAAGCGGATTTGTAGGGAGATCCATCATAACTTATCATAATAAGGGCCCCTAAGGAATATGGCATACAAGTAGCACGAAATTCAATTCTGATGTGTAACCCAATTTTCCATAGGATTTTCGATGGAGAATGTCCCAATGCTAGTTTAGACAAAAGCCTACTATACCATAGGGTTAATAGTGTACAGCAGATTTAAGCGCACCGCCAGCGCTCATATCTTTTTCGTCGTCTGTGAGAGGTGGGAGCTGCAATATTTAGTTGTGACTCCTCCAGGCAGCTGGTTTCTTACGCATTAATTGTTGCAGACTCGGGACGTAATGAGTAAGATAAGTAGCGATGTTCTACGTGACGCTATTTCAGGTGATCTTACTTCTCACATTGGGAGTTGCGCCTGCTAAAGGCTCTGTGTTATCTACTTTGTGAAGCTGAAGTTGTCCTTGGCAACTTCAGGTGTCCTGGAAAGCAGCAAGACCAAGCCTCGAAAATTTTCTGAGACTATCGAGCTGCAAATCGGCTTGAAGAACTATGATCCACAGAAGGACAAACGTTTTTCCGGTACTGTAAAGCTGCCTTACATCCCACGTCCTCGTATGAAAGTTTGCGTTCTTGGAGACGTGAAGCATTGTGAACAGGCTTCGGCTATTGAGGTGGAAAGCAAGACTGTGGAGGATCTAAAGAAGCTGAACAAAAACAAGAAGCTTGTGAAGAAACTGGGTATGATTCAGTTGTAATCTATAAGCATAATATGCTCTATGCTCCAAGTCTTCTAAGTTATCAACTGGTGTCCATTTGTGCAGCTCAAACATTCCACGCTTTTCTTGCTTCGGATTCTGTCATCAAGCAAATCCCTCGTCTCTTGGGTCCTGGTCTCAACAAGGCTGGGAAATTTCCCACTCCAATCAGCAAGACTGTACAAGAGCAGGTACTGTATTGTGCTACCTGTTGAAAGCATTGGTTGTTAGAACTTCTCCACTTATGAGGCTTTCGCTATTGTTGTTTGTCAAGGGTCAAGTATGTAATCACTGATTTTTTCTCTGCTTCAAAGGTAAACGAGACGAAGGCTTCTATCAAATTCCAGTTGAAGAAAGTGTTATGCATGGCTGTTGCCATTGGTCATGTGAACATGACTGATCAGGAAATCCGGACCAACATCGTATACGCTGTTAACTTCCTTGTGTCTTTACTGAAGAAGAACTGGCAAAATGTACGCTCTTTGTACATTAAGTCCACCATGGGCAAGCCTTACAGGATTTTTTGATTCATAGCCTAATATTGCCTTCTACTCTTTGACTCATGAACTCCAAGGGTAAATTTGTTTTGAGAGAACTGTTGTGAGTACTCTTCCGTGTGTCTGCGATAAGGCCATGATCAATGAAAGAAAATGTTCATGAGGCTACGTGCTCTAAAATATTAAAATTTCTATCAGCGTCTCCATTATACCTAAAATATTTATTATGTGCTGTTTTCATGCTGAAATCACTGTTCACCTCCTTATTTCACACTACTTAGTTGTGAAAATTCTAATACAAAAATCAAACACAGGCATGAGAACAGTGAAAGTTTAAAATCAAATCAAAAACAGGCTTGAGAACTACGAAGCTTTGAGGTATGGTAATGGCGTTAGTTTCTAACGTTGATTTAAAATTGAGCAGATGAGACCTCTCAATACATACATTGGTTTACAGTCTTCAGGTAGATATGATTAATGATATTCAAGAAACATGGACGCACATAATAATTTTTTTTAAGCTGGTTTTAAAGGATATATACGTAGGTTGGTCAACAGAGATGCCAGTGAGCTGCAAGTCACTGTAAATTGCGGCATTGTAAGTAGAGATTCCATTTCGATGTACAGTTCGAAACGTTCTTTGATTCGCTAAAGAATGAAGGTCGTGACGAGCATGTTCGTTGATTCGTCTTAACCTCGCCAAAATATGTGATTTTGTTTAAATAACACTAAAAGGCTTGCAGGTTTTGATGGCCTGACCGACAATGCAAAGTGTACGATAATACTTTGAGTCCGTACCTTGAACACTTGAAGCACAAAGCTGATATGTGAAACAACAAGATCGCCAAGGAGCTATAATGTATTTTAGCAGCTAATTATCTCTGACATGCCTGCAAAGGCTGTCTTTTGTGGCGGGCGATGATATTTTACTTTGTTGGAGCATTTCCTTCATGCCCTGAAAACATAGCAACAGAAATATGATTCTAATATCTATCATCGTGATTGCAGCCGTGTCAACATTGGGTTTGGTCATTCCTGGCGTAATTTTCATTGTGAAACACTGCGGTGATGTTCAGGAGAAATCTTGTCACCTGGGAGTCATTTTAGCATCTGTAGCTGGATTCTGCCTCATCATGGCCCTCGTACTCGCAGCATGTTTAGTGCTTCGTACTTCGCAAAACACAGCACCTGCTGCCACAGCCTCTGCTCAGCAGATGTCCAACATTGATTCTCCAGCAGAGACAATTCATCAGCAGATTGCAATGGTCAAACCCAGCAATAAATTGGATCCAGGCTACCCATTGGTGATGCCATCCTCTACCCAGGCGATGGAGCATGGTAACATCATCTCCCATTACTCAAATCTACTTACTCCAACAGAAGGGCCTGCGAATATGGTGTCTCAGAATCAGCATCATCAGGTACATCAGATGACACGCCAACAAGCTTTGACAGCCTTTTCACAGGTGTACTCAGCTGCTGCTGAGCAGCTACAGGCTCATCTGACAGCTTCTCGACAGATTCTCTTGGGCCTCCTTCAGCCGAAACACAACCCCATTGCATCAACAGCAGCGGCAACTGTCAATCCACACGAAGCTCAAGCAACAGCAGCAGCAGCAGCTAACAGGGGCAGCTTGCTGGCAGCACCTGCTGCCAGGATAGCACCACCTGCTGCCAGGATAGTACCACCTGCTGCCAGGATAGTACCACCTGCTACGAGTTCTGCTGTGAAGCCTGACAGTGTTCCCAGAAATGAAGTAGCTCCTTTCTTCAACTGGCCAGCAATGGGTACAGTACTCCCTAGTACAGGGCGAAGCGGTAACCACTTCTATGGCATGCCCACGGCTCCAGGCCACCATGTGCTGCCAGTGCCCAGTACAGCTCCATGCCATTATGTACTGCCAGTATCCAGTGCAGCTGTGAACACTCATCAGGGCCTGCTCCAAAATCAGATGACAAACTTAGAAGGATAGATCTACCGTATCTACCTTCGTAACAGCTGACTCAACCACTACGAGACATGGTGGTAGGCATTTGTAAGGCGTCTAAGGCTTCATGCTTATCAGACAGGAGGCATCTATAATTGCCCACTACTAGGCAGTGCTAGCAGTGCATGTGGGCATAACTGAACTTGGGAAGAGCTCTGGATGTCTGCATGCTATTATTGCAGATGCTGTGCTCTGCTAAAGAACATGAAGGGAGTGATGATGGTACCATTGGCCATAATGAGCTTCTGCTGGATTGCAGAGGAGAACCGTGTGCTGAAACCAGGCTAAGGAGGGCTATAATGTTCATATGCTGTGCTCCACACTTGGAGTTAAGGACCAAATTCATTGGATTCTTGTTCAGTTTTAAAGCTATCTTCTTGTATTGACTGAAAAGAAAGGTAGTGATAAGGCCATGACTGACTAGGCCTGAGAACCTAGTCAGTCATGTATCAGAGTGATGCCATGATGTAGTGGCACACTGTGACCTGTGGTCAGGTATTTCTTGCTTGCCCTATATGCTCCTTGATATTATTACCACTGTTCATCGACCATCATCTCCTCCCTCAAGAAGCATAAGCCAAACTTTTATAGCTCTAATTGTGGATTACATATATTATTTTGCTTGATTGGGAGATAAATGATGTCTTTTTGAATCTCCTCATTATTTAACATTACCTTGTCTCAAAAGGATCAAGCCAGTCAAAAAAGAAGAAATGGAAAATAATACTCAGAGCAAATACTGGATTTAAAATCACCAGTTAAGTGTTTATTGCAATTGTTCATGTTCATGCACACAGAAAATTTAATATGAAAAATGTGACAGAGGTAAAGACCTCTACACATCTTACAAATGCATGCGGCAACCTTCCATGACATGAAGCCAAATTGGTCACTCATGAAAACATTCAACATCTTAGCTAAGCTCAATTTTTTTGAGCTACAGAAATAGCTATAGTAGGCACAGATGGTGCACTACATGTAAAGAGAGAATGAGTACAGCAGCATCAAGCCACCTCAAGCATTCTGTTGGTGTGACAGCTCTGACACATGGCTGTAACATTGTACACAGTGCCTCTTGCATGTGCACATAAGTCAGCCAAGAAGACCTTAGCAGTTGTTGAGATATGTCCCTGCTGTAGAACTTCTCCTTGCCGCTCCTCAGCACCCAACTCCTCCTTTACCAGGCACCTTCCAGGATGCTGACGGTGTTGTTGATGGTGGTGGTGATGATGATGGTGATGATGGTGATGACTGTTGCGGAGACATGGGCTACTTGCATCATCTGACAGGTCGCTGCTGCTATTCCTCGTGCCACCAAACAACTGAAAGTTGGTTAGGGCTGACACCTCTTCCCCTTCTGATGACAGGCAGGGCCTGCTCTCCCCGCAGTCCAGACAAGCTGCAGTCACATCCAACACCAAGGGGGGCACAGTGGAGTGGCAGTGCTCACATGGATCCAGATCTGGATCTCCATGCAATGAGGAACATTCTTTTGTATCTACATCTACATCCAGATCTCCTGAGATGAGACTGTCAGCATGCTGCCTCTTCAAGCGCTGTGAATTACTCCTGCCGCGTCGCCGCCTCTTGCCAGCAGGTGCCATGACTGCTGGTGCAGAGCCTGTTTCTTGCTTGTCATCATCAGCAATGCCATGCTGCTGCTTTTCCTGTCCTTCAACATGCACCACCTGTCTCGATTTTAAGAAGGGAAACAGTGCCAATAAAGTCAGTACTAGAAACATTGACAGTGCCAATGACTAAGTTAGCACTAGAAACATTGACAGTGCCAATAACTAAGTTAGCACTAGAAACATTGAAACAGCCAAGGCGATCATAATTTCATGTCTATGATGAAAAAGTCATCAGAACAAGTCATAAGAATCATAAATCACATTATTAACATAAGGATCACATTATGTTCATCACTTATCCTCACCTGGTTACAGTGGAGGGCTCTCATGAGGGCAGGCACATCGTAGTGCCCCATCTGGAAGGCCAGGTGGAAGGGTGTGGTGCCGTCATCTGTGACCAGCCTTCGAGGGAGCAGCAAGAGAGGGAAGGTTAATAAACAAGAGGTAACAATGCCACCAAGTGAAAGAGGAAAGTCTAGAAGACTAGGGGACTCCACAGACAACTCTTTTGTATTGCAGGGTTCGGGGTATCATCAGATGGCGGGGTTTAACAATATGCAATTAATTATAATAATAGGTCTTTGACCAACTCATGAAGGATTTGCTGACATTTCCAACAAGAATTACATCATGGATGCAGTTAAGTGACATGAGGCAGGCCCAGTCTTTCATCACCTCGTAAAGGCAGCCGTAGGGCAGTTGCCCAGCAGCAGTACTGCAACCCGAGCATCCCTCAGCAGGGCTGCCAAGTGCAGGGGCGTCACACCCCCTGGTCCCCTCACATCTGCTCTCTGATTGCTCACCCACAGAGGCATAGGTGGCAGAGGTGAAGCAGCAGCAGCAGCAGTAGAGGAGCAGCAGCCAGGCTGCGAGGGGCAGCAGGACGGTACCTCACAGCAGACTGGCAGGCACTCAGTACAAGGCTGACAGTCTCCCTTACACTCTTGCTGGAGTGCCTTCAAGCAATCCTCCACAGGGCAGCGAGCCTGAGATGCCATGTTGTACCTTTGGGACCATTGCAAAAGTCCTGCCACCAGTACCAAGTTGCCGGAGCGTACTGCTCTATGCATCAGGGACAGATCTTCCTGCTCAGTGGATACACTGTCAGAAGTCTTATAGCAGCAGCAACTTTCCTTGGGTGCTCCAACCTTCTGCTGCTCCTCTGCAGTGGATAGGATCTGCAGACGGCCTCCTTGGTACATGATAGCAACAGGCAGCAGCCTGGCAGCACATCTGACCCAACCCATGTCACAGGCAAATGCCAGCAGCCTTGTAGCTTTAAAGCCTATCTCCTGTTCAGGCAGTAGGCATCCTCTCTGACCTGCTGGGTGCTGCTGCTGCAGCACCAGCCCAAGGTCTAACAACACTTCCTCACACTGCTCTGCACTCAGACGGCATGTGGCGAGGAGCTCAGAAGCAGCAGCACTAGAGATGGTGGGTGCCTTCAGAGCTGTACAGAAGCTAAGCATCTGCTGTACCTCAGCTGCCAGCACGTCATCATCCACAACCAGCAATGGCCGACTAGGACTAGCGTAGGCTCCCACACAGACCTCAAGAAGTGCTGTACCGCAGGCAGCACCGCTTCCTGGAATATAGCTTTGCAGCATATGAGCTTCCACAACGGCTTTAGTGCCGTCAGGGCTGATGGAGGAGATAGGCAGCTGGGAGTGTTGACCCTGGAGCCTGCATAGAAATGGTTGAAATCAGCAACAAGCAACGTGTTCTGAAGTCGTACAGACCAATCTTCCTCCTCTCAAACAAAATTTTGACATCTGGCTTCACACTGTAAGGTGAACATAGAAGAGGGAAGAACCAATTTTGTACACCTGTAGTTAAACCCTAAACATGACTCAACAGTTTGCTGTTCAAGCTGCTAGGCTTCATACCTGCAGATCAGCTCTAATCCTGGGGTATTAAGATATTGTCCATAAATCTCAAAACTGGAGTCCAAGGAATGACCTCTGGCAATACAGAGGGAGGACAAATGAGTGATGAAGGGTGCATGCTGCTGCTGCCATGGCTCCTGGATGCCAGGACCATGCTGTATGGATAGAGCCATAGAGGGCAGGGCAGGGCAGGCATATTCCACGCAGGTGCTCACTTGACCAGACTCAACAACTGCTAGTTTGTTGAAGAGCTGTACAGTGTAGACCCCGGACCACCAAAATGGGCTTGAGGTGTTGTGGAGCAGGTGATTGAGGAAGCTGGCGAGACCTCCTGGGTAGAGTTTAGAGTTTGTGTGAGCAGAAGTGTGAGGCATGTACATTTACTGCTCTACTAAGCATATACTGCTTAGTAGAGCAGTACAATCCAGCTTCAGACTCTGCTTAAGCCATGCATTGTCTGAAGCTGTAGAGAAATGAACTTATTAAGGGCATGGGTCAAAAGTGGGTAAGCTGAAGCTGGATTTATTGTCATCATTCCTTTATCACACTTTTTTTGACTACATCAATAAGGTATCCCTAGAAGGGGTATCCTAATGATCCAAAGGCATGCCTGTTGACAAGACAATGTGCATTTAAAAGCCCAATGAGACACCACCCACCTGCTTCATATGCAGCATTGTAAGTCTCCTTGCTTACAAACAGCTGTATGGTGAAGTAAACACAGCCAGGTCTGATGTAGCCCTCCACACCTACAGGAGCTGAGGTGAGCCAGGAACATACCTGAGGACAGACAAAAGAGTGAGGAGCTTGGCAAAAAGAATGATGGAATATTCCTGCATGGTCGTGGGGAAGGGAGGACACGATGGGAGACATATGTCGTGTCAGCAAGACATTCTTTGCGCAGCACACTAGAAAACAGTACTGTGATCTACTAGCAGGCTCAAGAGTTAGGGATACCTATTTAAGGATGACACTTAGGTGATTGCTGATACATCAGTTAGATAACTCAAATCAGACAACTGGTCAACTTGCGTGTGAACATTAATAAGATTGCAATACTTTTGGTGCTGATTCTGGGAGAACATGGCACTCTACGGGTCTGCAGATACTTTCAATTAATCGCTGGCTGTGCCAGTTCTAGTGCAGCAAAGTCAGCTGATGTAATACAGACTAAACTCATAAGATTGCAATGACCTTTTGTGTTAGTTTGGGGTAACATATCCAACTGGCATGCATGCACACACTCATCGCATAGTCATGCTCACTTGCTGCTTGAGGTCAGGGGGGAGGTCAGCTGGTGTTCTATTGAAGAGTTTCATGGAGATGCGCATTGTGCGGTGCTCAGACCAGTAGGTGGGGGCAAAACTACCCCGACCTTCCACAAGGTCCCTTGCTAAGTTGTAGCTGGGTGGGTCTGTGCAGAAGATCAAAGAGGATCTTGTGGGAGAGAAAAGTTGGATCTGGACACCTTGATATCTTTAATGCCCAAAACCCTAAGCCCTAATTATCATCACATCTCTTACACTGGTTGCATTGTAAACTAAAAATTGCTCCTTTCCTAAAATCTTCTACCAGATTTGAAACTTTCATTTTGCATTTAATTTTGCATGTCTACTCATGTAGACAGAGTGACAAACATTGTACAACACGACAAGACATCCACATTATTAAGTATGAAGTTTCACATCTACCTTAGCTTCCAGACTTTTTCTGAAGTAATTAGTCCTATCAGCATCTGGACATCTAGTTATGTCTTTTTGCAAACAAAATTACTTTAAGGATACTTAACCTCTGTATTACGAACCTGAGGTCACAGAAACACGTACCATGATGGTCACTGGCGCTTTGGCAACTGGGCGTGCCACAATTGTTTGCCACCATCCCCTCTCCCACAGACGCCACAGTCCCTGCTGCTGCTGCTGCTGCTACTGCTGCAGAGCTGACTTCTGGGGTGTAAGGTCTGAGGGGCGGCAGGGCTGCATTGGTGGGTACACCCAGCAGGAGCCTCAGGGCTTGAAGCTGCTGAGGATTCTGCATCAAGGCATTGAGCAAGCGGGGGATATCAGCAGGCCCAGGGGCAGAGGCAGCAGCAGCATTACCAGCATCGTCACCATGCCCACCACCAGGAGCGCCTGGCCCTCCACCCCCACCATTACCATCAGAGCCACCAGCACCTGCCACTCCTGCACCACTTCCGGCACCCTGCTGCTGCTTGGCCTTCTGCTGCTCCACTTGGGCACGTAGCCTCCTGCGCGCGTTGTGCTTGTCCAGCTGGTCACGACATGACTTGCGTGCACCCTCAAAAGCTGACAGGTCATGGAACCTTCCACACTGTTGACAGAAGCGCTGCAGGCCCCCATCCTTGATCACCTAGAATCAACCATCCAAGGCATGTCAATCAACTTATTCAGCTGTAACTGAAGTACTCAGACTGAACTCTCATCACCACATTAGGCCCAGTGAGCAGAGATGCCTTTAAAGCTCCTCTTCACAAGCAAGAGCACTTATGAGTCATACAAAACAATATACATGATCACATAATATATATTAGTGTCTATATACATCAGCATTAAGGTGGCTGCATGTGGACAAAGGCTTTATGTTCAAGCATCACATTGACATCTTAGCTGACTTCAAGAGTACAGAAGTACAATGACTAGAGGCTACAGAACGCGGACAGCATCATTTGTTTGCACCATTTCCAGCTTTTACCTGAGGCAGTTTGATGTGGACCTCACAGATGCGGTACCTCTGATGGTAATCCTTTAGATTGGACAGATCCTTTCCACACCCTACTACCTACAGGGAGCATAAAGAGTGACCTGACAGGTCCTTTCCACACCCTGCTATCTACAGGGAGCATAAAGAGTGACCTGACAGGTCCTTTCCACACCCTGCTACCTACAGGGAGCATAAAGAGTGACCTGATCAGGTCATAAAGAGTGACCTGATCAGGATTGAAAGCATGGTACTTCATAGGGGCTAGTTAGTATTGGGACTTCCATAATATGAACCATGGAACATCGTCACCGAGCGATGGTGATGGACAATATTGACCTAAGAATGTTTGATTTTGCAACAGCTGCTGGTTTAAGACAATGTTCTGTACTGTACCTGGCATGTCATCTTCTCAGCCTCATCTTTAGGGGGATCATCACTGAGACTGATGACACCTCTTGCAGCTGCAGCAGCCAGCTCCACGTCACTGTACTGCTTTCCAGCCTTTACCATCGTTATGCCTGATTGGCCTGGATTCATATCCCCATTGAATGATGGTGGAGGCATGTGAGGAGTAGCTCCCATGGAGCTTTGTCTTGGTCTTGAAGTCTGGGAGGAGGTTTGGAATCCTAGGGACGCATGCATCTGACAGGCAGCGGACACACCAAATACATTTCTGGCTTGGAGATGTTGCTGTTGCTGAGCATGGCTGCTCATTCCAGAAGGCCTCAGCCAAACATCCTCGTCCAGATGAGAGAGCATATCATCAGGCCCGTTGTTAGTTTGGACTGGCCAGCTCGGGCATGGGGCCTCCATAACCTCTGTTATCATATCTGTAAAGCAAGGTTCCTGGCTCTGTGCTGCTGTTGCCAGTGTGTTCTGCACAGCGCCAGGTTGCGTTGGGCATTGCAAATGAGATGGTTGGGTGGAGTGGAGGTTGATGTTGTAAGGGGCATGGTGATTGTCAGAGACCACAGTTCCCAGGCTAGAGATTGGGTTGGCAACCTTGAATGGCCTGTGTAACTGAAAGCTGCAGGCTGTAGCAGCGCTAGGACTACCATTTTGATTACAGCAGCCTTGCGGAGCAGCTTGATTGCTTGAGGGTGCAGTAGCCTGGAGTGGCATTATACCTACTCTTTGTCGCTTGGACATTTCAAGTTGCTCATGAGGAGAAGCAGAAGACGCAGGTGCAGCAGAAACGACGTAAGGGTCCCATGCCCATTCGCCAAGTTGCCATGTTCTCTCATCGCCTACAATTACAAACCATCAGAAAATAAAAAGATTTGTTTTCAAAATCTGAGCAAAATGTTTAGAATTAAAACTACCTTGAAGTTGCAAAGGGTCGAATATTGGTTGAGGTAGAGAGTGTACAGCGCTTAGGCGCTGATGCTGCGTCTCGTCGATAGATTCATTAAATATTGCGGCTAAATCTGGAGATGGAATACCAAAAGTTGGAGCATGCTCCATAACTCTTCAAAAATGTAGAGTTAACTTTAGCTGAGAGTTTGAAAATCCTGAATCCTTACACGCAAAGCTGAAGCTGTATACATAGGACAGCCTTCAGGTACATGCATTTGTATGAATGTACGGGTTCAGGACCTAGAACGAACCAGTCTGTTACACTGGAATCTTCTCAAATTTTATACTTGGAGTTGTAGAAATGGCTGTTACTGTTGAAACAATGTGCGTGTAAAAAATGTCGATTGCAGCTGCTTCCCTTGCAGCTGTGAAATCTTTAAAGCATATATCCAGTCCTGCAAGAGCGGGAAGAGTGCTGCTTTACGATGGAGTATGCAATCTCTGTAATAAGGGAATAATGTTCATAGCAAAGAGGTGTCTTCTTCTCTACACGTTTTGAAGCCGACCTGCGGCTTTATTTGCCTCATCCTGGTATCTGACCACAGACTTTTTACATTAGGGATCCTAACAGAAATGTCATGTTCTGCTCCCTACAGAGCCAGGCAGCACTGCCATACTTGAAAGCGTGAGATAAAAAGATTCTCAATTTCTCCATAGCGAGCACAACTAGAAGGGCGATAGTCACTCTCTCAGCGGCATTACCTCACAATGTCAAATTTTTCCTGCATGCACTCAGTATTGGTCTAAGCCGACAACAGGCTCTGCAAGGCTTGGTGTTCATAGAATACAAGGATTGGAGTTTTGGCAGTACAGCAGCCCTGAACGTAGGTTCAGCTTTGCTACAGGATCATGATCATCACAAGTACTGCATAATCCCTGCTGTGACTCTACCTTTACTACAGGATCATGAACATCACAAGTACTGCATAATCCCTGCTGTGACTCTACCTTTGCTACAGGATCATGAACATCACAAGTACTGCATAAACCCTGCTGTGACTCTACCTTTACTACAGGATCATGAACATCACAAGTACTGCATAATCCCTGCTGTGACTCTACCTTTACTACAGGATCATGAACATCACAAGTACTGCATAATCCCTGCTGTGACTCTACCTTTACTACAGGATCATGAACATCACAAGTACTGCATAATCCCTGCTGTGACTCTACCTTTACTACAGGATCATGAACATCACAAGTACTGCATAAACCCTGCTGTGACTCTACCTTTACTACAGGAT
>BEGY01000072.1:87896-101697 GCA_002335675.1 Chlamydomonas eustigma | reverse complement strand
TCATGAACATCACAAGTACTGCGCAAACCCTGTGACTCTACCTCCTTTGCTATAGGATCATGAATATCACAAGTACTGCATAAACCCTGCTGTGACTCTACCTTTACTACAGGATCATGAACATCACAAGTACTGCGCAATCCCTGCTGTGACTCTACCTTTGCTACAGGATCATGAACATCACAAGTACTGCATAATCCCTGCTGTGACTCTACCTTTACTACAGGATCATGAACATCACAAGTACTGCATAAACCCTGCTGTGACTCTACCTTTACTACAAAATCGTGATCATCACAAGTACTGCGCAAACCCTGTGACTCTACCTCCTTTGCTACAGGATCATGAATATCACAAGTACTGCATAAACCCTGCTGTGACTCTACCTTTACTACAGGATCATGAACATCACAAGTACTGCATAATCCCTGCTGTGACTCTACCTTTACTACAGGATCATGAACATCACAAGTACTGCATAAACCCTGCTGTGACTCTACCTTTACTACAGGATCATGAACATCACAAGTACTGCATAAACCCTGCTTTGACTCTACCTCCTTTGCTACAGGATCATGAACATCACAAGTACTGCGCAATCCCTGTGACTCTACCTCCTTTGTTACAGGATCATGAACATCACAAGTACTGCATAAACCCTGCTGTGACTCTACCTTTACCCTGATATGCTCATGATACCCTTGATTACATGCTTGCCTTCTCAACTACTTTTAATATGCACTCCCGATTCTCTGGAGATGAAGAGCACAAGTGTTATGAATAAAAATATTATTTTTATTCAGAAATTGTATTTAAGCCTTGAAACTGACAAACCTGTATTTATCTTGTTGATATGTGGAAGGTATGGAAGTACTTGAGATCGCCATGGCCCCTGTTTTCAAACTTACTCTGGGTGGTAAGTTTATGACAACATGCAAGTCACCATGACATCAAACTTGCTCCATCCAGCAAGTTGATTTGTGACATGCAGTTAACATCATGTCTTTGTCACACATGCCAAGATTAAAAGATCATAGCCGCATCAGCTTTAAGTACTCATGTTTGATTGAGTTTTCATTGTCTGTCACCCGACAAGCATTCTCTGTATTCATGATGACGTGCACTGCAATCTTCTCTACTAGGTCCCAGAACCTGTCAGAGAGGCTGTTTATTCAAAGATAGCAGCTAACAGGTGATGTTAGCAGAATTTGTATTTATTGTCAGACCCGTGCAATGCATGCTTCATTAATTCAATATTGAAAATAATGTAATGTTTTTCGGTGACGAGTGTTTCGGTGACGAGTATTAGCTTCATACTTAATGACAAGCATCCTGCCTTTATCCATAATTTTATATCTTCACTAATACAATGTGCAGCTGGTACAAGGTGTTACTAAGTCCTTGCATTGACATGTTCATGAGAATATTGAATCAGCCGCTAGGTACCTGGCTTGGCAGTTACCCTGCTCAAATGTGCATGGCTTGTTCACAACATTGAAGATGTCCTTGTTATCTATCGGCAAATTTTAGCACTGCAGCATCAAGCATTTTGTCAAACCTTGGCTGCTTGCTCTCTATTTGCTTGCTGGTGGTAAACAGGTACGCCATGTTTGGCCGCACCACAGTTTGTCAAATTCCCCCAGCGCACCTCTTGGACAGGTTAGTTCTTTATCATGCACAAGTAAAGAAATAAATCTAGAGTCATCTATGTTCTTGAAATATGTATCGCTTTAGAGTAGCTTGCAATGAGGAAGTGACCTTCAGCCTCCCATTAGCAGGTTCCTACTACAGATTATACATGATGATGTGGCAGTTGTGGAGCTCTTGCAGTTGCTGTCTTAGCTGCTTTGTGCTTGTTTAGATACAGAAAAGGCTCATTGTTCAGAGAGATATCTTATTCATTATATGCATTGAAGCTATATTTTATGAGCAAGGATCATGCTTCGTTAGCTGCAGCTGCTAGATATGTCAGGCATTGGTTTGATTATTACATCATTTATTGCATGTTGTATGATCATGGCTGGTACACTATGATCATGTTTAGGTTTGTGGATCGAGACGAACTCTTGTCAGGGAGATGTGGAGGAGAGGGTATGGAGCCGCCTGATGAGAGTAATGAGAGCTAGTTAGCTAACTAGGGGTGCACTCTTGTATACCTAAATGCTCACCCCTTGCTTTGAAAAAATTCTGTATTAAATACTGTTGTAGCCTTCATGTCGTATTGCCTTCGTTACATAAAGCCTAAAAGTACAATTTTAAGCAGGAGCCGCTCTCCACATTCATTTCAAGAGTCAGTGCATCTAACTGAGAAATACGACAGCTTTATTTATCATTTATAATAATAATTATAAAACGCCGAAGCGTAGCTTGACGTAGAGGACAGAAGAACTCTGCCTTACCGTTCAAAAGTATGAAAAAAGCTATGGAGGATGATCCAAAAGAATGGGAGGGGAAAAGGAGTTTTCAAGTTTACGACGGGTACGAAGGATGCAGGAGAAAGAGAAAATAGAGTGACGAGTCAAAGAGCGATATAGCCGAAGAGCAGCCGGGATGGAGATGCCTAAGAGGTTTAAAGTTGTTGGGAGAGGATTAAATAAAGTACCACTGACACCAATGAGAATAAGATGTACGGTAGTGGTGCTGGAAGGGAATGGAATAGGAGGAATAGGGGTTAAGTGCAAAGGAGAAGAAATAGGAGGGAGGGGGGGAGGTGGAAAAGTGGAAAGAGAGGGGACAGAAACCGGACGGAGTAGGGCATGGGAGTCATGTCGGGCTGAGAGGGCAAGGCGCCAACCATTGAATGTAAGTACATGACAGAGAAGAAGGTGCTGACCAGATTTGCGGGTGAGTGTGTGGTAATATGAGGTATCAGAAGTATATCCCACCTCAATGATGTGGAGTGTACAAGTAGATTGGAGGGTAGTTATGTTTTTATGGTAGTGGCGATGTGTGGGGCAGAGGAGACCGTTAGAGAGGAGATGATTGTAATGCGAGTGACTTAAGCCTTCAATGAGAAGGATATCTGGACGTAATTTCTGGGGATCAAAGGTCGGTGGGAGGTGGGGGGGTGTGCGGGGTGTGAGCCAAGTGGGTAGTCGAGTGGAGATGACACCAGGGGGGAGTTGAGAGGTGGAAGTAGCATCCATATAATAGAGTCTCCTAACAAGCCATTGCGGAGCATGGATTGTAACCGGCATACTGCCTGGTTATGGCGCAGGATGTATAGTGCTTTCAAGTGAGGGTGAGTACAGCCACCAAAAAGGTGGCCGGGGGTATCATGTGGGAAAGAACAGATAGGGCAAGATCCATTGGTAATTGTTGTACGTGTTGTAGGGTATGGGCGATGATGTCGTAATGCTAAGGCTGATGTCCAGAGGAGGTTGGCGTGGGTATGCAAGATATTACATACAGTCGAAAAAGGAATAAGGAGGTCCCAGAGGAGTGTCCGACAAATGGGAAGGATGTGATGATGTAAGAGCCGGAGGCGCGTGTACGTTGGACATGGTCTGTGAGTTTGGCCATCAGTGATATGGGGGCAGTGGGTGGTGAGGTATGAATGAAACATTTAGGTGCCTTGAGATATCACCGAAGAAGCGTGAAACGTGTGAACACTGAACACTCACCGAGGCATCTTCAGACATCTTCATCAAAACATTAGATTCTTAGAATGACGAAACTCGAGCTTGATACCAATTTAATAAATAGGTACTCATATTCGTTTCTTATGATATTAAGTAAGTATTGCAAGTGATTCTTCCAGGTTGCACCATGTTACCGAATACGTCGTGTAAGCCTACCAAACGTTTCAAGCCCACCAAATGTCCGTACACATGAAAATGTGACGCGAAAATGTGACGTTTTTCGGTGACGTTATTTTTTGTAAATCCTAAACAAAAAATTAAAATTCATACATACAGTTTAAATATTATTTTAGTGATGATACATCGGTGATGAGTCTTCTTCTTCTTCTTCTTCTTGATGAAGCATTCGTGTCGTCATTTGACCAAAAGCAAATGTAGTTGACATTTTCGGTCTCATAAATGTTGAATATCTACGAATCTGGATTACACTTAACCTGGACAACAACCTTTCTACTCATTATGGAAAACCGACACGAATTCAACTACCATACGAATGACACTCTGCAACATATCAGGTATATTTTTACAGTACTCAAACGTGTGTACACAAAATCTATGAGCAACTGTACAGAAATTAGGAAGCTATCACTCAAGTGTAACGAAGCAGGATATAAATTTGCCGCGAAACGTAGCATTTCATCTCCTAATTTACCTGAAGACATCCAGACAATATTTTCCTGATATATTATGATTCCGGCAGTAAGAATGTCTGTTTTTGATGCTATTCTGCTTGTCTGTGCCGCTTTTCTCTTCCTAGCCTCTTCCCATCCAGTTTCAGCAGGCAGGGAATTGCTGAGCAGCAGAGGCATGAGGAAAGAGAACCCAGTTGCTTGTGCACGTATGAGCAAGACTAAGCTGTTTAAAAATGAAACAGTATATGTGGACACCTGCTTAGAGTTCTGGCCCGCAAGCACCAATGGCTCCGTTCCCGCCATCTCTGCTCCCGTAGACACTGCCACAACCCTTTATGGAGCATTTACAGGAACAGACCAATCCTGTAACTTTGTCACACGCAGCGGATGGAGTATACCATTCAATTGCACCTTACTCTCACCTAATATGCAAGACTTGCTGATTGGACATCAGCAAGACAGCAGCGATCTCCGCCTAACACTCTCCCAAATGGTCTTCAAGGCCAAGCTGGATGTTGGCCTCAGCAAGATTAATAGCATATTCAGCAGCAATAACAACTATATAAATGGCATGATCACATCAGTGGAGCTGATGATGCTGATTGAACGCACTGCTATGATCATTCCCTTCATGAATACAACGTTTGTGGGTCAAGTGATCAACAGCCAACCTCCCCTAGGTGTCAACGCTACTCAGTTATTCCGTTGGGACCTTGGAGACTCCTTGATACCCTACAGGCTGATGCCAGATGACCCCACCACCACTCTCCAGGTCTTGCAAGGTACCTTCACCAACTTGTATGATTCTGATGTTGATCCAGTCACTGGTGCCTGTATGCCGGCCCTGATCTCAGATGATATTACGCAAGAGTGGTATGAGCATGCCGTAGGAAACAGCACAGCCCTCAAGTTCTACTGGTATCCAGACATGCACCTCTCACTTGACTCAGAGCTTGTCCCTATCTTCTCAAACAGCGTCTCATACATGGCCCATGTTCCCAACCCAGCAGAGCTGCTATCCTCCAATGTAAATGTAGAGAAGGCCTCCTATTCTTTTGTGATTCATGGCACACCTATTGGGGTCCTGCAGTTCTTCTCTGGCAAGTTCATGCCTGCGGCTTCCTCTGTTGAGTCTGGCATGTCAGAAAACAATGATTGCTAATGAGTGATAGCTTAGAAATACTAATTTCTGAGGCTGAACACTACCTGCTTCTTTGTGAGTAACACACTGCTTGACTGCTTGTATATATATATAATGTGCATGTATTACTTCTTGTATTCATTTTCAAACTTTGTTGTCAAATTTTATATACAAATCATGGTGGAGTTTTATTACCAATACTCATGAATGTATTACTTTATTTTTTTTTATAAATTCAAATTTTTTATTTACCTCAAGGGACTGAATTATTGTAATACATGGGTTTTTTCTGGCCACTGACACTGTTAACCTGCTTCGCTCAGAGCAGTTTTTTCAGGTACGACTTGTCAAACATTTCAGTAAAGATGCAGAAAAGGAAAGCAAACCTGTTATGGAAGCAACAAAGAATCCTCATTTGATCTACATATCCAACTGAGTAAACTAAGTAAACTGAGTTCAATGTACAGATAATGTTACTTATTAGTATGCCAGTGCAGAAACCGTTGCAAAGAGGAGAACCCAGCAATATACAACCGCTTAAAAGTAGCTGAGAAAATCAGCAAGAAAATTTCCGTTCCAAAAAATGTTTTTGCAAGGAGGGTCATTACATTACTTTTCTCAGTGATGAAAGGGAGTTCTATGAATAGGAATGAAGTCTTGCATGCACAGTACCCAAAATCTCCCAAAAAATCTCAGTGGAATAGTGCTGAATACCATTATCATAATGCACTCACGTTTATGATTCAAAATGATCTATTGTTGAGTATGTTCAGACGTGACTAGGGGAGGACTGCTGATAAGCACGCCTGATAAGAGTTTGCCAGCTACTAAGAGCAAAGAGGTATATTCTTGCATGCATGCTCAGGCCTTGCATGGAAACAGCATCCTGCATTTAGTACTCTATTGAGACTGAAAGTCATAGCTTGGCTTGATGCTTTTTTCCCAGGCATGGAATGTACAGAAAGGCACAGACTCAAGTATTTAAGAATTTTGTATGTAACAATGGCCCAGAACTTAAAACTCACACTACTAAAGCCTTGAGGTACAGCATGTGCTATGCAGCTGATGTGTGGAAAGTGAATAAAATCATCTGATCAACTCGAAGTAGAACTTTCTCTGAAGGCAAGAAGAGTCCCCAGAAGATAATACATTACACTGTATATTTTTCAATTACAAGCTGCAGCCTTGCGCAGAATGCGGAGTGTTGTAATTCCTGTTATGTCCGTCCTATAATAATGCGTAGCCAAATATCAAAAGAATTAATTGATGACTCAACTCAACCTGAACATAATTTATGACATAACCTGGAAACTATAGGTCTTCTTACAGCTTGAGTTACACCAACAATGGAATTCTCCAGTAAACAGATCGTAAACTTCCAAAATATCCGAGAGTTTACATCATGTTATGGAGTGTTCACAGAACAGAAATCATTCGTAGCTTCATCAAAACCTGGAAGCGACGGTATCTCACACTCCCGACGATGACTCATGAGTGTGACGAGGGATATAAAATTGTCGCGAGACGTGATGTATCATCAACACCTGCTCTTCACAATTTCCAAGTTCCGCCAAAACTTGCAACATGCTTTCGGTGACCAAGATTTCTGTCAATTCTATTATTCTGGCCTGTGCCGCTCTACTCATCCTTGCCTCCCATCAAGTTTCAGCCGGCAAAGGTCTCAAATCAAGGCGATTAATTGACTCCTCAATTGAACATCTGGACGCTGCTGTGGATGAAGCTGCTAGTACCTCATCTAGTACCTCAGCATTGTCATCAGGACTCGAAGACAGCAATAATATAGTCAAGGGATTAGTAAGCAGCAAAGGCCAGAAGGAGGAGCATGTCATCACATGTGCTCGCATGAGCAATACCAAACTGTTTAACGGGACAATAGATGTGGCAACCTGCTTGGAGTTCTGGTCAGCAACAGGCAACAATACAAGCACTGTCGTCCCTGCCATCTCTGCTCCTAAAGACACTGTCACAACCCTTTACGGAGCAGTCTCAGTCTCAGGATCCTGCAAGTTTGTCACACGTTATGGATGGAGCGTACCTTTTAACTGCAGCCTTCTCTCTCATGACCTGTACAACTTAATGATGGGCCATCAAGGAGGCAACACTCTCCGCCTAACACTCTCCCAAATGGTCTTCAAGGCCAAGCTGGATGTTGGCCTCAGCAAGATTAATAGCATATTCAGCAGCAATAACAACTATATAAATGGCATGATCACATCAGTGGAGCTGATGATGCTGATTGAACGCACTGCTATGATCATTCCCTTCATGAATACAATGTTTGTGGGTCAAGTGATCAACAGCCAACCTCCCCTAGGTGTCAACGCTACTCAGTTATTCCGTTGGGACCTTGGAGACTCCTTGATACCCTACAGGCTGATGCCAGATGACCCCACCACCACTCTCCAGGTCTTGCAAGGTACCTTCACCAACTTGTATGATTCTGATGTTGATCCAGTCACTGGTGCCTGTATGCCGGCCCTGATCTCAGATGATATTACGCAAGAGTGGTATGAGCATGCCGTAGGAAACAGCACAGCCCTCAAGTTCTACTGGTATCCAGACATGCACCTCTCACTTGACTCAGAGCTTGTCCCTATCTTCTCAAACAGCGTCTCATACATGGCCCATGTTCCCAACCCAGCAGAGCTGCTATCCTCCAATGTAAATGTAGAGAAGGCCTCCTATTCTTTTGTGATTCATGGCACACCTATTGGGGTCCTGCAGTTCTTCTCTGGCAAGTTCATGCCTGCGGCTTCCTCTGTTGCTGGCATGTCAGAAAACAATGATTGCTAATGAGTGATAGCTTAGAAATACTAATTTACGCGGCTGAACACTACCTGCTTCTGTGTGAGTAACACACTGCTTGACTGCTTGTATATATATAATGTGCATGTATTACTTCTTGTATTCATTTTCTGAGGCTGAACACTACCTGCTGATGTCGTAGCTGACGTGTAAATAGCAAACAAGGCTTACTGTAGATACACATTTTTGTTGTTTAAAGCTTTATGATATGTATTTAGATTTCAATAACAACCTACAGACTGTAGTGGAGAAATATTTTTTAAAATACAAAGTAGTTAATTCAAGATTTTCATCAATTAAAGCATTTCATTATGAGGATTTTACTGTAAAATATGGCTTTTACTGTTACGGTGTAACACTATATGCTGTGACATTACCAGCCACCCCCCTCCTAAACCTTTTTCCTGGAAGAATATACATGCGGCTGCAAAATTTCTACAAGCTTATGCAGCAGGTTCAAGCATACAAGGTTTGATGTTAAGGCAAGCTCATGCAGCAGGTTCAAGCATACAAGGTCTGATGTTAAGGCAAGCCGAGTGTTAAGGTTCCAAAATGTAGAAGAGCTTTCTTATTGAAGTAATTGAAGGGTTCAAGAGCAGATAGCAATTGTTCCTGCATTTACATTTAATCACATCCATAACTGAGGTGTGCGGTAAGTAAAGTAGGACCTGATAGCAAATACGCTAAGTACGCACAGCAGTACACACAGCAATATGCACAGCAGTACGCACAGCAATATGCACAGCAGTACGCACAGCAGGTACTAAAACAGTAGTCTATTAGCTCATAACACCCGGCAGCTCCAGCCACAACAACTACTAATGAACATAGTGATCATAATGATTTCCCCGCTAACCACCACTTATCAATATCTTGTCCTCTAAATGTTTTAGGGGACAAGTTATAAACAGTCAACTTTTATTTATCCTTCGTACTTCTACCTCGAACATAAGAGGTTCCTTGCAATGGTTCAGGAGCTGCCTCTTGGTTGCAAATGTTGGTGGTTGAGGCTCAGCTACTGAGCAACTGCCTCTGCTACCAGCTGATTCCACTGCTTCATACCCCACACTTGGTGGAATCAAGGCCCTGCGCTTGCCACCCTGTTTCATACCTGTCAGAACCTCCTCTAAGCCAGGAAGCATCTGACCTGCACCTAACCGATGAGCCACAGGACCTATTGGAACGTCGCGTGGCTGAAAGCTGACACCTTCCACTGTACCATCTAAGCATACCCACCATGCACAGGAGGACATGCAAAATGAAGAGTTATTAATGATTTGAGTGCAAGCTCCTGGTTAGGCATCATCAAACGGAATGTGCAGCGCAGCAGAGCATTATGATCATGAGTTAGAGGAGACATAGCTCAGCATGACCAAGAATGAGAGGAGACGTTGCTCAGAAAATTAATTAAGAGGTACAAAAATAGCATCCATCCAGTGAGTAATGAATACAAAGTATGCATATGAACAGTTCTGTGTACAACAGTTAGAGCTTTGTGTTTACAGGCTTCACTGTATATTTATGGTCCTAACATACATATGAAATATCCATTGGAGCGGCGAAGAATGTAATCAAACAGCACAAGATCCCCAGGTTCAGCAAACAGGCTGCCTGAGCCCTGCGACAACTCCTGTATCTTGACTCCTGATACAGTCCGAACGAATTTGGGTGCATTGGGATCCTCAGGGACTGCTAAACCTGGCGAGCTCCATTCTCCTGGTGAGACTGATGAGGCTGCATGGCTAGCAGGAGCATAGGATGCTAAGTCGAGTGGTATGCTTATGAGAGGCAGCGTAGACAATAGGAATCGTCTTGACGTTTCCAAATTATCGCCGTGCGATCGTTGAGTGCTCTGAGGTGGAGAGACACAGCGATAAGCCGCAGGTTTGCTAAAAAAGCGTTCCGAAGTAGAGGCAATGTTTGTAGAACGGACATGCATTCTTACTGTGTTTTGCTTTTGAATGGATAGTAACTGAAAGTAGAAAGGCAACACCAGAAACAAACTGAAGGTAAAAATTTTCCGAGTGTGAGAAACACAATCGGAGTAAGAAATAAAAATCTGCAAGTCCTTACAAACACACAATATTAACAATTATAAGAGGGCTTCTAAAAGAGAGTCAGACCCACTTGGGTTATAAAGGTAAAAGCTGCATTATGTGAAGTCATTATACAACAAGCACCAGGTCGTAGCCAATATCCTAAATATCTTCCTGAAACAATTCATCAAAGCTCACGGCATGGCATGCTGCCTGGCTGGAGCAGCATAAGCATAAGCTCCATCTGGATTTTCTACCACCTGATGAAAGAAGTAGACTACAATCAATGGTCGTCATCATGCACTACAAATCAGTCACCTGAATCAAGACAGCAGGAATGCTTGATATTGGATGAGTGCGTAGGTGTTTATATATTAAACAAGTAGTGCACTAGTACCCCCAAACAAATGCGTATTATGCTTTACAACATCATCTTAGTAGCTAGCAAAAAGAATAATACATATCAGCTTTATCTCAAACTCTTCAAACTAGAAGGATAAACAACAGTAGTCAAGCATGCTGAAAGATCTGTTGTCTATTTAGTATTACAGGATGTAGTGAGGAATTTGTGCCACAAGCATCAGCTCACCGGTCCTACTGTGGGGAGCTGGCTGTACACCTCATGTACCTCCAATCGACTGCATTGATGCATGTCACGGTCCTACAGAGCAGTTAAGTCAATCAGATAAGTACATCCATAAGACAGAACCACTAGGTATCACATAGAGCATTCTTCAACATCGCAAGAGTGTTCCTGAGTGGTTATGAAAAGGGCAGCAGAGCTCACCATGAGAGGGCCTATGATTTCATCAGAGCTCACCATGAGAGGGCCTATGATTTCATCAGAGCTCACCATGAGAGGGCCTATGATTTCATCAGAGCTCACCATGAGAGGGCCTATGATTTCATCAGAGCTCACCATGGCAAAGCAGATGAAGACGGAGTCAATAATGTTCAGCAGCAGTGAGGTGAAGAAAGAAAGCACAATGGCCGACAAGATGAAGGAGATGGTAGCCAGTGCCACGGCATACTGATGACCCTGCAGTTGTAAAAGTGTGGAATAAATGTGTGAAGAACTTCCAAGACAGAATATTGAACATGGATCATGAGGTCTTGGGAGAACTGCTAGGCACAGGAAAATAATTCATTTGTCTCTCTCCTGGCGGGCAGATCAGAAATACCGAATATATACAGCATTTCTTCAGCAATGGTAGAAACATTCTTCACGGCTGACAAACGCATAACGAGTGGCAGGTGACAGGACTTTCTTCCCAATACTTCCCTCGATCAATTACCTGCACAAGTCCACTCCATGCAGCTGCGCTAAAGCTGTAGATGCTGAGAGACCAGATGGCGCTGATGACTAGCGCTGACATGTTCAAGATCTACAGTCAAGCAGAGAACAGTAAGACTTGAGCTTGTCCTTAAGGTACATGACCGTGTTTTGGCACAACAACAGCCGGTTCTCCTCAACTGCAGCAGATGAGCAGACACATGGATCTGCCTCTCCTAGAATAAGTATTGCCATTGACTGTGACCATGTACAAACTTCCACACAGAAGCTGTAATCCACACTTCCACACAGAAGCTGTAATCCACAGACGACAGTGCTCTAAAGGAGACAGCGTCATAGAAAGTGTGTCAACACATACTCACCATAGGAGGGAACCACCACACACCGAAGGCATCCAGAAAGTTGCGCTTCAGTAGGTCACCCACATTCCTACTGGCTACCAAGAAAGCCTCCCCAGTAATGGCCAGGCGCACCTGAACGTGAAGAGTCACTCATCCTAGAGCGTGAGTCACTCATCCTAGAGCAAGTGCATGCCAGCACAGCCATGATGCAATAGCATGGCACATCATCATGAAGGTGCATGCCAGCACAGCCATGATGCAATAGCATGGCACATCATCATGAAGGTGCATGCCAGCACAGCCATGATGCAATAGCATAACACATCATCATGAAGGTGCATGTCTGCAAAAATATTTGTGTCCCACAAATTCAAATTGAGGTCCCAAGTCCATTATGCTTACTCAGGTCAACTACAATTACATGTTTTGCCATCCAAGGTCATTTCGAAGTGAGCATTTTACAGGGTTCGATTTCAATGCTGGATACAAGAAAAACACATAGTATTAAGAAGGTATGAACTCTGGGTCTTTCTCCTGAGCAGGGTCCAGTGGTGTGTTACTTACTGTAGCAAACTTGGTGACAAGCTCAATAAGGGTGAAGATGTACTGAGTAATGATAAAAAGACAGTACATGAAGATGTTGCTCTCCGCTTTCTTCCGCAGCTGCTCCATAATCTGGGAGACATAATTTGGGAGCAGAGGATCTGATCACAAACAACTTTCCAATTTTGACCAGAAAATGATGGGTTTATTTTGAGGATGCTTTTAAACAATGAAGAGATTAGAGGCTTGCTCAGCTGAGTCTTATTGGGATTTTCACAAAGCATGAAGGCAAGCCACAAACTCATCATGGTCTGTTGCTCGCTATTTTCACAGAGCATGAAGGCAAGCCACAAACTCATCATGGTGTGCTGGTCGCTATTTTCACAGAGCATGAAGGCAAGCCACAAACTCATCATGGTATGCTGGTCGCTATTTTTAAATGCCCCGCTGACCCTCAGCGAGAGTGTATGAGAGCTGGAGATAGCCAGATCTAGGCATCTATCCCTTGATCGACTCATGATTTTCTCACATTGCGCAAGATGTTGACGATTGTTAAGACCAGCCCCCCGAAGCACAGTGATCCAAATGATGGTCCCAAGGCAGCTACCAGGGACCTTCCGACACGTCCACTCCTGGCTGTTTTGTTGCTCTCAGTCACAGCTGGTGCAAAATACCACTGAGCAATGGTGCCTATGTCAGTGTGAAGTGATGTCTAGCATCAGGGTCAATCACAGCAAGATCATAGTACTACTGAGCAATGGTGCCTATGTCAGGGTGAAGTGATGTCAAGCATCAGGGTCAATCACAGCAAGATCAAAGTACCACTGAGCAGTGGTGCCTATGTCAGTGTGAGGTGATGTCAAGCATCAGGATCAATCACAGCTGGTGCAGAGTACCACTGAGCAGTGGTGCCTATGTCAGTGTGAAGTGATGTCAAGCATCAGGGTCAATCACAGCTGGTGCAAAGTACCACTGAGCAGTGGTGCCTATGTCAGTGTGAAGTGATGTCAAGCATCAGGATCAATCACAGCTGGTGCAGAGTACCACTGAGCAATGGTGCCTATGTCAGTGTGAAGTAATGTCAAGCATCAGGATCAATCACAGCTGGTGCAAAGTACTACTGAGCAGTGGTGCCTATGTCAGTGTGAAGTGATGTCAAGCATCAGGGTCAATCACAGCAAGATCAAAGTACCACTGAGCAATGGTGCCTATGTCAGTGTGAAGTGATGTCAAGCATCAGGGTCAATCACAGCTGGTGCAAAGTACCACTGAGCAGTGGTGCCTATGTCAGTGTGAAGTAATGTCAAGCATCAGGATCAATCACAGCTGGTGCAAAGTACCACTGAG
>BEGY01000072.1:51180-81317 GCA_002335675.1 Chlamydomonas eustigma | reverse complement strand
GCCGATCATGTGTTGAAAGTAAGCTTACTTAACTAGTCTGGTAAGCCGATCATGTGTTGAAAGTAAGCTTACTCGACTAGTCTGGTAAGCCGATCATGTGTTGAAAGTAAGCTTACTCGACTAGTCTGGTAAGCTAATCATGAGTTGAAAGCAAGCTTACTCAACTAGTCTGGTAAGCTGATCATGTGTTGAAAGTAAGCTTACTCGACTAGTCTGGTAAGCTAATCATGTGTTGAAAGTAAGCTTACTCAACTAGTCTGGTAAGCTAATCATGAGTTGAAAGTAAGCTTACTCAACTAGTCTGGTAAGCTGATCATGTGTTGAAAGTAAGCTTACTCGACTAGTCTGGTAAGCTGATCATGTGTTGAAAGTAAGCTTACTCAACTAGTCTGGTAAGCTCATCATGTGTTGAAAGTAAGCTTACTCGACTAGTCTGGTAAGCCGATCATGTGTTGAAAGTAAGCTGATCTACTCATTCCTATAGCAAGTTCCCATATTCCGTATTCCTATGATTTTATGTCTAGTTAATCACGAGCCTTTTATGAAGCTTTAATCCTGAGGACTGCTGACTCATTTTCAGCTGATCAACAATCACAGGCAGCGAAGATGGAACTGCCAGATTGTGGCGACCCTCGGGGGAGTGCTTGCAGGTTTGCAGTTTATATCTAGGATCATGAATTACACTGTCCCCTCCTCTCCTAGACCAGACACACCCCAGGTGGTGGTGGTGGTTATCATGTCCTCACTCCTATAGAGTGTGTGGGCTGCTGCTATGGCCATTGCCATTGTCATTGCTGTTGCTGCTGTCCCTGTTGCCAATGTCACTACTTCATTCAGCAAGCATCGTTTTGAAAGTGATTAGAAAATAAACCCTACTGAGGGTAATAATCCTGTAAAAAAAGAAAAAGAGTGTACTGCAGACGGGTTATTGTGGGTGATGGTATTGCATTTAATGGAATGAAAGTCCACCTAACTGGCGCAGTCCTTACTCCCAGGTTGCACATCAAGTGGTTATATACAACTAAATTGAATGGCTCTGCAGGTTCTGGAGCATCCTGGCTGTGTGTGGGATATGTGCTTCACCTTGGAAGGCAATCTCGTCACTGGGTGCTCAGACGCTGTGGCCAGAGTTTGGACTCAAGATCCAAACATCAAGGCATGTGCATAAGAACCCTAGTAGAAACCTGTGTAATCTTTGATGTAAGAGGTATCCCAAACATCGAGATATGTGTTCCAAACCTTAGAAGGCTGTGTGTTTTGAGGTGAACAGGGTATTGTCCGGGTGCCTAGGATGGACATGTCACGGTGCCCAGGATGAACATGTTCATATCATGATGAGGGAAGGCTTGATTGACCCTAACAATTGTCTATTATGAACAAGTAGTGATCTTATCTTCCTGAAATCTCTTGGCCAAGGAACTATGTGTGATGGCCCACTATTATTGGTACTCTTGTCATATAGTTATCCCAAGAGACTGCTTATCACTGACATTATACAACTGCTGCTCAGGCTGAGGAGGCAGTCCTGGCGAGTCTCACGCAACTACTAGAAGAGCGCCAGGCAGCAATTGCTGCTAAGGGTGCTGAGGGTGCTGGGGCTGAGGGTGCAGGAGCACTGCCGCCTGGTCTCAAGGTGTCATGTCAATTTCATCCTAATGGCCCGTATGGCTTGTAGACATGATGACTCATAAACTACAATGTAACGTCAGAAGACATCTAGATTGTTTGCATACTTGGATCCTGTCATAGGCTCATCACCAAAGCGTCATAGGCTCATCACCAAAGTGCCATAGGCTGTGTCATAGGCTCATCACCGAAGTGTCATAGGCTCATCACCAAAGTGCCATAGGCTGTGTCATAGGCTCATCACCAAAGTGTCCTGCTATTGATTTTAAAAAGTATGAGAATTCAATATTTCATGAAAGGTTCTTGACTGGCTCATATCTGCCGCACCAGTATGATTCTTGTGAAGTTAGCATAGGGCATGGATTCCCAGATACCAGTGCACCCTACTTGATGCAGGGCATCTAGCTAATTATGTGACTTCAATGAAGGTTGCATTTTGCTTGCCGGGCTCATTCATGGTCAGTAGCATGAGCCTGTGGTGCAGGAAATGTGGATTAGTTTGCGCAAGTTCGGAATTTGTGTTTAATTGTACCTTCCTACTATCTCCATATACAACTTGCAGGTGGTGGAACCTCACGCCCTCTTACAGCCAGGAAATAAGGATGGCGACACCAAGGTTGTGAAGGAAGCAAATGGAGCAGTGAATGCATATGCCTGGGATGCAGCTGTGAGTTGTGACCTCAGTGTGCTAGAGTTGTGTCATGGGGCAAGCTTTGATGCAGCTTTGGCCTAGTGTAGCATCACCAGTGTGATTGCATACTGGGACAAGGCTAAGATGATCTGTAGCACCAGCAGTGTGATTGCATACTGGGACAAGACATCATGCTCACTAGATTGAAGATCATAACAGTGTGCGTGTTATCATACAAATTAAGCCTGATGACTAAAGTGGAGATGGAGACCAAGATGTTGTTTGCAGTGCGAGAGTTCAAGTGGCCGTAGCATTTCATGCAGAGTATAATCACCTGCTATCATGTGCCTTGCTTTTGATTTTCTAGAACTTCAAGTGGGAGATGATCGGGGAGGTAGTGGCAGCTCCACAGGGTCAAGGAGGTGCACAGAAGGTGGGTGTACAGGGTCAAGGAGGTGCACAGAAGGTGGGTCTACTGCTATCTGAATGAGATGTAAGGGTAGGTTCCAGTTGTACATCCACAGGGATATCTACTGGATGCAATAAACATAGTAGTAGGACGTCATTTGCAGATGAGCCTAATAGAGCACATAGCCGATTGCCTGTGAACATGTAAACCCTAAAATTTGATAATCCCGTTGCTGTTTATATTACTGATGGAGTGCATCGTAGCTTCAAGTTTAACAAGATTTCTTATTGTGAACTTTACCTGGCATTATGACATGCATGCACCATGCAGATGCACAATGGCATTATGGCATGCATGCACCATGCAGATGCACAATGGCCAGCTCTGGGACTTTGTTTTTGATGTGGACGCTGAGGAAGGAGCTCCACCCAAGAAGCTTCCATGCAACAGAGGAGAGAACCCATATTTGGTGGCAGAGAGGTTCCTAGAGCAGGAAAATCTGCCTTTGAC
Source organism: Chlamydomonas eustigma (assembly GCA_002335675.1). NCBI lineage: Eukaryota > Viridiplantae > Chlorophyta > Chlorophyceae > Chlamydomonadales > Chlamydomonadaceae > Chlamydomonas > Chlamydomonas eustigma. Next base: position 78,141 of record BEGY01000072.1, on the reverse strand, counting down.
TTACAGAGATCAGGTGTGGTTAGTAATTGGTTGAAGTGTGAAGCAAGCCAAGTTTTAGGAGCAGGTAGGATGAGCTCTGGTGGATGTTCAAGACTTAATGAACAGAATACACTGATGGTAGCATGAAGTGAATTGTGGCCAAATGTTCCTTATGCCGCGGACTTACAATCTTGTTGACTGAGGTTTGCATTACCAAGTCAATAGATAGTCCATAACTAGAAGCTCAGACACATCTAAAGATCCGGCAGAGAGAAGCTTATGAACAACTGACTTATAACTCCACTGAAGTCTCTACATTTGTTACTAATACCGTTGATGCTCACTTGATGATCAGGTAGTTCAATTCATACTACAGCAAACAGCTGAGGCAGGCCTAGCAGGAAGTGTGAACAACTTTCCAGTGACTGGAGGTGGTGTGGATCCCTTCACTGGAGGAGGAGGCGTAAGACAGAGTGAACGTAACCCTGCTGGTAAGGATGCTATAAGAAGATGGACAGTCACTTAGTCATGGCTGGTGTTCACGGGAATTTTGTGCAGCTATCACTGATGACTATCACCACGTTTCTCTCCACTAAGCTTAAAATGCTTCTTTGCTGTGATTCACCTCGATGTCTGCTTTGCTATCATCCTCATTTTGCAGGTGGTCATGTTCAGGGACAGCTCACTCATGTCCCAGGAAAGCTGTTCCTAGCGTTTGACAATGTCCCCAATGTTGAGGGTGTTGGGAAGAAGCTACGAGAGTTCAATAACCTTCTCCAGGAACGCGGTCTTGGGCTTGGAGATGACTTGCTTTCAGGTATGTGAAGAATGGTGTAATAGTAACTTGACAGGTCGCTGTCCTGATCCTTATGAGGTGTGAGTTTTTGCATCCAGGGTTGCATTAGTGATGGAAGGAATGATGAACGACCCTCTTGGTCTGCATTAGTGATGGAAGGAATGATGAACGAGCCTCTTAAGGTTTCAAGGTCTCATATCTTTGTAAAGCCGCATACAAGCATTCCAGTTACTTACTTCCGCGAAGTCTTTGTATTGCTGCTCGTTTCATTTCTCTATTCGTTCCTGCTTCTCAAGGACCACTAGAGGAGATTCTGAAGAAGCTGCCGGAAGCCAGCTCTGCCTCATCTGGACAGGCTGGCAGTGCCCCCTTGTCAGAGTCCAGCATGAAGGTGTTGCAGCAGCTGCTGAGTTGGCCTAGGGAGCAGCTATTCCCCTCACTTGATTTGGCTAGAGCTTTAGTGCTGGATGCATCTGCTGCAGCAGTGCTATCCTGTGGTGGTAAGTTCGGGACATGTCTATTGTAACAGACCTGATGGTGTGGTCATGGCTGTAGACTAATTGAGACATGTTTGTATTAGACCTGATGATTAGGTCATGGCTGTAGACTATGAATTGAGGCATGTCTTTTGTATTAGACCTGAACCCTGGTGTACCGTGCCGCAAGCTCGTCCTAATTGGAAAGACGCAATCAATCAAACATGCAGTTCAGGTTGAACTGTATTACAACTCAGAGAACTACTGAATGTTTGAATCCAGTGTGCTGTCAGATGAAGATCCTATACAAAGCTGCCTTGATAATACTTTATATCTCTTAGCTTGCACTGCTGTTTGAAGAGTAATTTTTGTACTGGGTTGTAGGTTCCCTCATGTCCACATTGCAGATGGCTGCTTCAGAACCAGCCATAGCAGCTAACCAACAGCTAGGGTTGCGTTTAGCTTCCAACTGCTTTAAACACAGTAGCACCAGATCTGTCATTCTTGCAGGGAGTGCACAGCTGCTGGACGCCTTCTCCAGCTGCTGTACTTCCACCAACAAGGTTAGAGGTGTCCCTTCCAAAGCACATTTCATGCAGGACATGCAGTTCATGTAGGACATGCATGTGAGGGAGCATTCAGGCCATGGATGTGAGGGAGTATGCAGGACATGCATGTGAAGGAGCATTCAGGACATGCATGTGAGGGAGCATTCAGGACATGGATGTGAGGGAGTATGCAGGACATGGATGTGAGGAATATGCAGGACATGGATGTGAGGGAGTATGCAGGACATGCATGTGAGGGAGTATGCAGGACATGGATGTGAGGGAGTATGCAGGACATGGTTGTGAGGGAGCATTCAGGACATGCATGTGAGGGAGTANAGGGAGTATGCAGGACATGCATGTGAAGGAGCATGCAGGACATGCATGTGAGGGAGCATTCAGGACATGGATGTGAGGGAGCATTCAGGACATGCATGTGAGGGAGTATGCAGGACATGGATGTGAGGGAGTATGCAGGACATGCATGTGAGGGAGTATGCAGTTCATGGATGTGAGGGAGCATTCAGGACATGGATGTGAGGGAGCATTCAGGACATGGATGTGAGGGAGCATTCAGGACAAGGATGTGAGGGAGCATTCGGGACATGCATGTGAGGGAGCATTCAGGACATGGTTGTGAGGGAGCATTCAGGACATGGATGTGAGGGAGTATGCAGATTCTCATGACATGCTATTGAGGATAGTGTGTTGATATGCCTCCGATGTGTACATGAGGGTGGGAGGTGTTGATTGTTTCTTTTGAACTCTTCATGACATCAACTTTGTATTTCCTGCAAGTGATGCTCATGTGTGAGAACCATTTTGAGTTTGGGAGCACACTAAGTTCACACATTTACTCTTCAACTTGCTGTTATTTTAACAGCTGACTAATGTCTTTCATGATTCTGTTTGGCTGTTACAAGGGTCCAATGCATGCTTGTAGGCTGTGCGTCTCAGCATGTCGAGCCTGCTGTACAATTTTGCTGTGAACTGCAACATCTCAAACAGTGGTGATGCTGAGCTCAAGCTGCAAGTGAGCAGCGTAGGCAAGCATTGCTTTCTCATTGAATGTAGCTTATTACTGCTGATCTCGCAGTTTGCATTAAATCAGCAGCTTTTTAGGTTTGTGATCTGCTGAACAGGTAGGTTACAGAGAAAGTGTTCTCTGGTTTCTAATTGATCCAAGATGTCATTCTGTGCACCCTACATAATCCTGCAGGTCCTCTCAGCTGCAATTGAAATGCTCAGCAGTACTCCATCCGAGGATGTTGACACTCTATTTAGATTGCTGGTGTCCATTGGTACATTAAGTTTCAACGATAGGGAGATGAGCTCTGTAGCACGTGACTTGGGTATTCAAGTAAGGACAGAGGGTTACGTTGTTGTCTTTTCATGTTTATCGGAATCTGATGTATGCAATATATAATTTTTAAAATTGTTATGTCTATCGTAGGAAAATTTGAGGCGTATTAATGATTCTCCCGAGGCCAAGGCCGAGGGTGGGAGGAGACTTTTGGAGGCAGCTCTAGACATAATGACAATCTTCACGTCATAATTACTAAGCCTCAGACTTCTGTTCCCCTGCTTGTACGACCTGCTTTCAGCTGACCGTACCATTGTTCGCATTAACTTTCACATCCCATGATAGTTTTCAGCAAGTGTTCGTGATAGCACATCTAGGAAAATGCAGGCATTTCATACACGAGCAATTGCGTAGAGTCAAGCCACGTTGGTGTATGCGAACTTTGTATGCAATTCTACGATCCTACTGAGAATTGAACTCTGACACCTTGGAACTGGAAAGGTTCTTCAGGTTTGCCTGCGGGCTTTCTGGACAATCCAGTAAACTGAAGATAGAGACAAGAACTCCACCAGGGATGGCAGGTGAGCGGCATGAATGAATTCATTTTCCTGACCGATCTTTTCAAATACATGTTTTCTCATCTGCAGGTGTAGCGGCCCCCACCCAACACAAGAGGATTTACAGACTGGCTTTGGACATCGTGAACGAACGGATACAGGACGGGAGGCAGATACATACTGAATATGATAGCGTTGTCAGGAGGGACCGGTCAATAGATCACACTGTTCAGCAAAGTCAGCTTCCCGAGCATGGATCCCGTAATCGCTACGTAAATGTGCTTCCATATGATTACAACCGTGTGCACATTTCCACAACCCCTGGCTACGTAAATGCTAGCCACATAAGCTACAAAGATCTACCTAAGGCACTCGAATTCAAGTATATTGCGGCACAGGGACCTTTGAACACAACCGTGGAGGAATTCTGGAGGATGTGCTTAGAACAGGTAAATATCTTATCCTGGAACTCAAGTCCATGCTGTTCACTGTGAAGAGCATCTGTTGATGCACACAAAAATACCTGTGACTTGAGATATCCCCCACTCTTTCATGTCTGACTGCTAGGATTGCACAGCCGTCATTATGCTCACCAATGTGATGGAGAGAGGTATCACCAAATGTGCATCCTACTTCCCAGCCAAAGAGGGTGATGTAGTCGGCAGCTCAAGCTTGGAGGTGAAGAACCTACACACCAGCAAGCAAGGCGAGATCACTGTCCGCAAGATCCAGATCTCCAGCAGTGTAAATGGATCTTTGAAGACCTCAGCACTCACGCACTTCCACTACACCACCTGGCCTGATCACGGGGCGCCCAAAGACAGCCAGGCAATCAGGACCATGTGCAATGCTCTGCCACCGTTGAGGAGGCAGGGAGAGACAGTGGCAGTACACTGTAGTGCTGGGATAGGGAGGACTGGTACCTTCATGGCCATAGATATCACGCGATGCAAGCTGCAGAGGTTGAATGAAAAGGATGCCATAGGAGAGGAAGTTTCAACAACGACCTTGCATGAGGCACTCGCAATCCCTGATCTGGTTCATGAGCTAAGGATGCAACGCATGGGCATGGTACAGACGCTCGAGCAATACGAATTTATCTACCAAGCTCTCAAGGAGGAGCTCTTGGAGCTGGTCTCGGCGCCTGCTGTATCGCCAGATGATCAGGGCGACGGATTCGTAAGGTCTTTATGAAGAGCCTTTGTGTTTTTTCTTTGACACATAGACACACACTGCATGTCAGTGGTCATGCCAAGTCTCATGGTTCCTGTTTGTACAGTGGAAATTCTACGGCCCTTTTTGCACACCTTCAGAGCACTGTTTCATTACTTGCAAGTAGAATTAGGAGCAGCTAAGAAGAAGGTGCTGCACCTACCCTCTCACAGCATTACTGGATTAAGGGAGGCCTAGCTTTTGACCCTTGCAAGAAGAGCTGTGGGAAGCGCGATTTGTTGTTCTCATGCTATTCACTTAACTCAAAGTCATAAATTAGCAATCAATAAATGCTCAGGATACCTGGGGGCTAGTCATTAAATTTCCATTCCTGTTCCGTCAATGATTTGCATGAAGATTAGGAACCCGTGTATTCTTTCAGTGTTCAACACTTTTCAGCAGAAACATGTGCATGTAGGTCATGGGAATGGTGTTGGATGAGTGCAGGCTTCAGCTGAACTTCATTGCTCTGAGCCCTTATCCTAAATAAGTGCTCCATGATAGATCCTGTTGTTGCTCTGACTGCCGAGCTCATGTTCATGGCCTCCTTCCACTATGAGTGGATGACGGTGCCTTGTCCTGAATATTAAGATCAATCCATATAAATTCGGTATGACCATTTTTAGCCTAGTTAGTTGAGTGGTCGATTACTGGTTTGATGATCTATGTTTTTTACTGCCTTAAGGAAGAATGTTCCTCATCTGTAAGCATGAGTTTGTACTGTTGTGTAGTACATCATGCATGCTTCACACAGCTGTCTTTAAACATTTACTAATCAAGAAAAGTGTTTGCTTACTTCAATAGCGTAAAATGTTAGATTAGGTAACCAGCTTTTTCATTCATAGAAAGAGCTACAATGTACACAGCGCTTTTCCAGCAGCGTTTGGACTTAAAGAGGTTCTCCAGCTTACATTTTCGGTGTTTGTGCTGCATTGAAGGCGAGCAATAATAACTTCAGAAGTAACTGCTTATTCATTTATGAAGTAGCAGACCATTCGTCAAATGTTCCTCCAATGCTGTCTTGGTGGACGCAACTTTGATCCTAAAACGATCGGGCTTGGAAGTCCTCTACGACGAAATACATTAATACCTCTTAAGTTGATAAACAGGGATTTTCATCAAAGAAACTGGCCTGCTGTCAACTGTGCTGTGGAATTTCCCAAAGCGTTCAAAGCCATCCTTCTTCAGTCCATGGCAAGAGAGCAACAGAGGGTGAGGCAAAATCCAGTACTTCTTCTTATTGATTTTTCAGTCCATTTAAATTGAAAGTGAGTTCTCTATTAGATGGCAGATATGGTTGGTTTACCAGGCCTGAGATTGACATCAGCTGATGCTGGCAGTGACGCTGGTGACTCAACTGGGGGATTTGTGTGGGGATCTGGTTAGTGACACATGTCCTTAGTAGACGTTTATGACCAGTAGAGAACCAACACATTTGTCCACTCCTTCCATTCACTCTCAGATCTGCAGGCCTGAGACCCTAGGGTTTGAGATTATGAACCACATGCCACAACGAATGGCTGTTGATAGTTGCTTCAATGTGCATGGGCACTTTCAGGTGTGACATTGGCATCATACTTTGTACGCATTCAGCGTGGCTGGGGATGGGAGGCAAGCATGTTCTGGAGCTGGGATCTGGGACTGGTGAGATTGCATGGCTTATGAAGGTACAAGGGGTCCAGTAATAGTCTTGATACTTTGTAAGTTGATCCAGTTGATCCAGTTACTTTATAAGCTGATCCAGGATTACAAGATGTCTAATACAAGGGATCCAGTATTAGTAACAAGGCATGAGTAGAATGATTGTCTGTCTTTGCGGTACGACCCTGCCTTTGTGGTACGACCCTGCCTTTGTGGTACGACCCTGTCTTAGTGGTACGACCCTGCCTTTGATGGTACGACCCTGTCTCAGTGGTCTACTGTGGAGTTAGGACTCCACACTTACATCACATATATCTAGTGTGAGGATAGGTACAAGTATGGGGATATCGAGTGCTATATGGGTTATATGCTTTTGACAAGGATCTGTGAATGAGCACGCAGCTGCATTCACACCTCCAGGTTAGGACTCATGGAGTGATGTGAGATCGCAAACCCTCTTGTGGACCATCGCTTCATAAAACTTTGCAAAAGCAGATGGATTCCTTGAACCTTCCAGATTATTACTTCCTGAAGGATATCTAAGCTATTATATATTGAAATGGGATTTTCTGCTCATGTGAAGAAGCCCCCTTAAGCATGTCACTTCATCCCTTCTGTTTGTATCATTCCTAGCAACTCTATTCAAGAGATCATTCATAATGTCATCTGAGGGGAGTCTGATCATGATGGTGATGTACATTGGATTTAGAATGTAGCTGTTATTCAAGGTAGCTTTGTAGAATCTCACTTATCATTACCCATTATGTATGCGTCTTGTCTTCATTATTGCATCACATCTGCAATAGGGTTGGTGGGCATAACTTGTGCACTCTTGGGTGGACGAGTGTGCCTCACAGATGTAGCAGGACTCATCCCTCAGATACAAGAAAACATCGACCTCAACATAACTGGCATATCTGATAGCGGTGGATCTGCAGAAGCTTGGAAGCTTGAATGGAGCGATACAGTCACTCCTCTCTTGCCAGAAGAACAGACTGGTTTTGACATGATTGTTGGTAGGTTGGGATGATGACTCTGCTAAGCAACTGTTGGTAGGTTGGGATGATGACTCTGCTAAGCAACTATTGGTAGGTTGGGATGACTCTGCTAAGCAACTGTTGGTAGGTTGGGATGACTCTGCTAAGCAACTGTTGGTAGGTTGGGATGACACTGCTAAGCAACTGTTGGTAGGTTGGGATGACACTGCTAAGCAACTGTTGGTAGGTTGGGATGACACTGCTAAGCAACTGTTGGTAGGTTGGGATGACACTGCTAAGCAACTGTTGGTAGGTTGGGATGACACTGCTAAGCAACTGTTGGTAGGTTGGGATGACTCTGCTAAGCAACTGTTGGTAGGTTGGGATGACTCTGCTAAGCAACTGTTTACTCGATGATGAGACTCCAGCTGCGGACTGGTGGTGTCACTACAAATTTACAAGAAAGGTTTTGATTTTTCAAATAAATGCCCCTGAACTAATTGCAAGAGTCTGCTTATTGAGACGTCAGCAATGGACTAACATCATGCAATGGGGCGGTGTTTTGTACTGGCAGCCACCTCCTCTGTACTCGCACAAAGGACTGGTCCATGAAATGTGTAGTCCCAAATCCTACTTTAACCCTCATCTAGCTGTGTCATTGAATCACGTGATTCTCCAGACTGAGAGACAGAAATGGGAATGCCATGAATGGATTATCATGATCGTAACACAGCGACGCCTCATTCTTAATGTGTGCTGCAGGTTCAGACATAACTTATGAGCAAAACGCAATACGTATGCTGTGTCAGCTGCTCAAGAGGTTGCTAATGTTGGTGACAAGGAATAGAGGTCAGCAACCAGACGTCTTCTTAATGCACCGGCATCGGAGCAAAGCACTGGACACATTTATGGAGGAAGAGTTTGAAGGTATCCCTTCATAGCGAGCCTGCTCTCACCATTACCCAGAAGGCCATATAAGCACAAATGTTCATTCAGCAAGGAAGTTGCCTCAACAGATGTTGTGTTCTGAAGAGCACTGCTCAGCTCAATATTGTTAGATAGGTTTGGCTGCCTTCAGCACCCGACTAGGGGTCAAAGACAGGCTTATGTGCTTGTAATACACTATGTTCAGAAAAAATGATGAATAGGTGATATCTCAAAATTGCTTTTCAAACTAACTTGCTACTCTTTTGTTCTTTGATCAACTGAAGTCCTTAGTTATGCTCTGATGCATTACGTCATTGATGATAAAGTAATGTTTGGGTCTGCCAACAATGTTGATACATATGTCAGATGCCGTTGATCTTAATTTCTGCTATTGCTATACAGATCACGGCTTCCTCCTCATACCTGTTGACATGGATGATGAACAGCGTCACAGGCAATGGAGGGGACAGTCTAATCAGGGAAGGATGGATGAATCAGGAGCAACGGCTTCGTGTTTAAAGTCTAGTACTCTGGACAATGAAGCAGAGGCAAACTGCACAGTCTATGATGACGATGAGCGCCATTATACCTTGTTCAAGGTTCAATGTGTTAAAGATGAGTTAAAAGAATGAAACAATTCATGGAGATTAGAAGAGGTGCATGTAAGCTAAAGGTTCAAGCAAGAGGTTCAGGAAACAAGGAGTTATCTATTCCAGTACAAACTAATTTACTGATAGTTGAGACACTGCAGACATGACTGAATTGACGTATGACTGAACTTTGTGAGATGTTTGTGAGGTAGCATGCCTCATAACCTAGTTCTAGAGCAGCGTTACACCAGTGCAGTGTTAGACCGTGACAATGACATATTCTCAGGATGGACAATGAATAGTTAAGTCATACATTAATGCTACAGCTCTGCCTCCAGTTCTTGTTGGTGTTCAGGATTTCCAGCAGCTGTTTATCCATATGATTATGCAATCAATTGCCCCTCCGATGAATAATGAGACACCCTCTCTGATGACTGATTATCAGTACCCTTGCTTGCTGACGATCATGACCGCTATCTAGAATTCTACTGTGCTTCCTGATTCATCTGGGACTGCGTGTTTCTTGAGATCTTCCAGAGAGACGTACTCCAGTGCCTTGATGTTTGTCCTTCGCAAGTACACCTGATGGAATCAATAGAATCTGTAAGGAGGATTGATAAGGAGCTTTAGGGCATGCAGCTAAGTGATCATCATGCAAAATATTGGGAACCCCATGTGCTGATGCATTCCATGTGCTGATGCATTCCATATGCATTCTATGTGTGTTCTCTATTTTAAGTACAGCGCGTGGCCAATATTTCTGTACAATAATTCTGTACAATATGAAACTATTAAATTGTCCTTGCTGGGCTTAGATCTAAACAGAAAAGCATGGCTGCAACTTACAGGAGGTGCCTTCCCTGCATTCAGAGCCTCCTTCCATCTAAGTGCACACAGACACCAATGATCCCCAGGTTTCAGTCCTGGGAAGCTATAGTGTGGGGCTGGTGTCATCAGGTCATTGCCTTTGCTCTTGGTGAACTCAAGGAACTCCAGTGTCATCTGTCAGTCATCATTCAATGATGAAGGTCACAGAGATAGACAAATGATGTATGAAAGTCATTTAAGCAATATACTCTACTGCTGGTATGATGTGTCATGATTGCAAGATGAGAAAAAAATGAGAATATTGAGAAAGTACTTTATATGCACACTACAGCGAGGCTTAGATGTCATAGTTTCCCATGCTGAAATCATTTGAGAGTTTGCAAAGGATATAATTGCAACAGCCTTGGGGCATAAAAAAAGGGTATGGTAAAATGATTGCAACATAAAACTTAACAAGAGCTCATTATTTGCAAGTTTCAGTACTCCTGACGTGTTGATGTCGAGCTACAAAAATTAACATTGTTGCCTTCTGCACTCACCTTGGCACATACAACATGCTTGACCTGATCATTGTGATCAGTTTTGCAGAATCCATCTCTGTAGTAGCCAGTCTTTGGGGCCATGCAGCAGTTTTCGAGCGAGCCACCTAGGACATTCCTAGCAGCAACCTGCAGGCACATCATAATTGATGTTTCAACAACATACTATAGAACAGGGAACCATGAAAAGTCTAAGCTGATTATTTTGGCAAATGTGTTTGAAAGGTATGACAGGATACTGACCATGTCGTCGACTTCGTCGCTAATGGTGTTTATAGCACGTATAAATATGCGAGAAGTGTTCCTGGGTGAAAATGCTTCGCACGTTACTTCTCTATCAATTGTTGTTAACGTGTGGTTGCAGATACATCATCTGTTAGAAAATACCTGGAGCAGATTCGGTGGTAGACAGTTTTAGTCCTTAGACTCAGCATCACATATCTGAGACAGGATGCACATGTTACAAATATGCAAACGCTGAACCCCTACCCTACTAACCCTAACTTTTTCACTACTTGAAAGTCGAGGATGCTCGAACATCCACTCAAATGGCGGTAGAAGAAGAACATCTCTCATATTTTATTCACAAGGCCCTGGATGCAAGGCCATGATCTGATATTGGTGTCAATTATCTAGTCAGCCCTGACTTGGCCACCAAATAGGTAGGTATGATATATTTCTTATGTTCCAACATAGTCTTATGATATAAAAAAACATAATTTCTGGAAATACTACCTACACGGGATTAAGGAAAAATGACAGCAGTAGAGCTAGAGAGCTAGAGAAGGAAGAATGGATGGAGATAATACGAATTATTTCAGTCTGTTGACTTTCTTTGACATCATACTATCATAATCCTGTCGTGAACAAACCTCTCATCATGTCCTCTTCATCATCACGTAACTTCCCTGTCCCATTGGTAAAAGAGCCCTTCTTGCTGCCTGTCCAGCTAGAGGAACCTCCTACCATAGCTTCCTTTTTGAAGCCCTGATTCAAAGTATTTTCAGATGACAGTGTTGCTGCTGCTGCATCCATATGAGCTAGAAGGACCTCTTTGATCCCTTCAGTCATCCTGGCTCTTGGGCCTGCTTTCTGATAAAACTGCCCAAGATCAGTAATGGCGGCTGAAAGGACAACAATAAATAGGGGAGCAAACAAATATATCAACAACTAGCCATAGAGCTTCACTATGAATCACAGCAGAAATTTTACATAAAGAGTTGGATTTTGCTCGCAGGTTTTTCTGTTATTGGAAGCCATGAACAGCAACCTCATAGTAAGATATAACGTGAGACGTCAGACTTCAAAGGAACTTAAATTTGAATTCAGGTGATCCACAGCCACAACTAGAAGCTGTGCAAAACGAGACCTCCTACAGATACATCATCCCATGAAGCCGTTCATGTCAGGTCACAAAAATAAACTCGTCTGTAAAGTAAAACTCCACAGCTGAAGTGATCATCATACGCCTCTGACCTCACTCACATACAAACTCGTCATGGCTGGGATGCCAGCTCACTTTAGGGTTATCTTTCCACTTTGACATGAACTCCCTCACGTTCTCCTTTGCTGGGTCAGCTTTCCGCCTCACCTACGCATCATTTGACGCAGGCAAGAAGTTTTCTAATAAATTTAAAACAAATAAGGGCAATAGGTGGATAGGCATATCCAATCAAGTCCATGGAACAAGTCTGCTGTATGATGCTGATGATGCAACAATGATTGTTTAAACCAGATCTACCACCCCATTAGGTAAAATCAAATCACCTCGTTCTCAGAGGCTCCACTGTTCTCAGCAGCTACTGAATCTCTCAAAGACTTGATGATCTTCTCCGAGACCGTCCGGTATGCTGCATTTTGAATGTATGTCAGATGCATGAAGCATGAGTTTCAAGAGAATGGAAAGATAAGTCATGATCAACAGAATGCACAGCGTATTTCAATATATCTTGAGTCTTTGTCAGAAGACATTAGTCCTTGCAGGTTTATACTTGAAATTTGAGGAGATCATGAACATAGGACTACTCATACATTCCACCTTTGGGGAGCTCATTCCCTTCTACTGCAAGGGCCTTTCCAGATATGTCATCACTAGACACAACAGCCATGCATGAGGAGAAGAGTATCAATGCCGCACGCCGACTGGGGGTCCCCTGATCATAATTCTGCAGTGCATTTCTACTTTTCAGCATTCCTTCCACATAGCATTGTAACCCTTGGTTAGGGTGAGCTGTGTTATAAACAGCTTTGAGTTTGTGCTCAGCATGTGTAGAGAGTTGAACATCAGGTTTAGCTAGAGTACAGTTAGGACTGAAGGCTTTCCGCGAGTTCAATAACATATTTGTTCAGATTTCTGTCATCACTTTTATTGCTACAATACTTGCATGCTTCACGACACCTACCATTAGATCTAGGTACGTATCGGCTACTTTCTGCTACTTCCTGCTGATGTACAGCTTAGAAGTTTACTACCATGCTCAGCAAATAGCAATCATCATTACTGCATGATGCCAACCACAATTCAAGCCCTTTCCAACGCTTATTCGAAATTAATTCTCGAAACTTCATTCACTAAGGAAATATTGTTAAAAATGGAGGAGGAGAATAATTTGCAAAGCGAAATTGTAGAGAATACGTCAGTGTCTCATGAACAAGAGGTGCTGATGTGTTTTTCGCTAAATGTGGATAAATGTACTCATTGCGTGCAATAATTATGTGAACATTTTTGTATGATTCAGGAGGCTGTACATCTGAAAGAGGAGCTGATGATGTCTCACATGCCCAACCCTGGTCTTTTGAGAACTCACCACTTCGCAGAGCCCTGGCTGAGGTTTACTCCCCAAGATAAGAAAGTAAAGGTTTCACCTCAGGTACCTACCTATGCAACAGGCAGTAATTATTAAACTGAATTTCCACATTTACCTGCCAAATGAAGTGGCTATAATTATTGAGCCAGCTGTTCAAGTGAATGAAGAAAGTAACCATTCTTATGCTTCCTAGCACCACATAACTGTGACTCCTCCTCCTTGCTGACCTGTAAAAGTGTATCACAAGAGTTCTGCTAGATTCCACATGCTCTCCGCCACACATTCTCCTCTCACTTCCAGACACTGTGTTGTTATTCCATTATCAATCCCGCATTCAATCTGGGACTTAGCTCTCCTGCTGCCATTTATGTGGGAATGAAAAATCCTTTGCGGCTGAAAATTTTTGAGCTCTGTTTTATTTGCATGTATCGCCCTGTTAATGTCAGTCCATGCAGTCGTCCAACACCTGAGAGTAATAATCATAAAATCTGCCTGATTTATATTTATTGACCAGGTTCTTGAGATGCTTATGAACACCTCCAGAGAGCTTCATACTGCTCATGCCGAGTTCGAATATCGGAAAGAGGTCAAAAGAAAATCTCTAGAGTGAGACAATGCTTCACTCCACGTCTTAATTATAATGCATGATAGGTCGAAAAATAGGGCTCTGCATTTATCCTTCAGGGCTCTGCATTTATCCTTCATACTTCAAGGACTCGATTACATAATGATGTCCATCCTTCATACTTCAAGGACTCAATTACATAATGATGTCCATCCTTCATACTTCAAGGACTCAATTACATAATGATGTCCATCCTTTCCTAGATTCTGTATTATGCAAATTGCTATGCTGCGCAGTGCCTTGATGACAATATCGCTGCCACTGTTTTGACCTTGTCTTCCTTGCCACTTCTTACCTCCTACTTCTGTAGACAAGATGTGGATGACGAGACATTGACAGCCATGATAGCAGAAGAGGTGTACCTTGGAATTCCATGTCCTGAGGAAGCATTAAAGGCTCTGAAGAAGGATCTAGAAGAGGTACAAGCAGAGCTGTTGGCTGCTGAGGTGAAGGCAGTGGAGAGAGAACAGATGAAGAGCGCAAAGCAGCAGCAGCAGCAGCAGCTCCTGGGATCATCGCCTATATCGCCAGGTGGTGTCATCAGGGTCAGAGGGAGGAGGAGGAAACCGGTGAGAGTAGTGTGCTGAGAGTGTGGGAGCAGGATAGTGTGGGAGGATAGTGTGCTGAGAATAATGTGCTTCATGACAGTGGGAGAGTAGTGTGCTGAGCGTGTGCTGCATGACAGTGGGAGGATAGTGCACAAAGTACTGCTGGTGTGGGCATAGTGCACAAAGTACTGCTGGTGTGGGCATAGTAATGGGATTGTGGTGAGGGCATGATGCAAAGGAGTGATGAGAGCATATATTGAATGAGATGATATAAGGCATTGGGCCTAGGCGGAGCTTCAGAAGTAGCTGTTTGCAAGACAGCAGAAGCTGGTGGACACGTTTTGAAAATATTAAGGAGTAATTTGTGTCTCATATCCCTTTCCTGCTCCCTTCATTACAGCGCCTTGCAGTGCCCCAGATCATTCGGGGCTTAGCCACCTCAACACAGTGGGGCAGGATGAGCTTGATGGAGCTGTTAGTGCCTGCTAGAGACATTGAGGAGCAGCAAGAGGTGCAGACCAACATACAATGCCATCCTGTGCTCCGGATCCTGAGTGGCCACAAGAGGGCTTCAGCAGCGGTGTCCCATTTACGTGACTCAGAGGAGGAGGCTGCAGCTGCGGCAGAGGAAGCAGCCAAAGCAGAGGCAGCTGCTGCTGCAGACGCTGCTGCTATTGCTGCTGCCCTGGAGACTGCCAAGAAAGATGACCAGGCACCTGCTGCTCTGGAGGTCCTGGCAGATGCCCTGACCCGGAAATCTGGGTCTGTAACAACCAAGCAGCGTGGGGATGATGATGATGACCAAAAGGAGTCTTGGTCAGTGTTGCCTTGCTCAAGCTTATGGCCTGGGGGGGTAGATGCTAGGGCCATAGTTGCGCTTGCATGCTGCTGTTGGCTGCAAGGAGGTGTTTAGGGTTCGGGGTTTAGACCATAGGCCTATTTGAAATCTGTCAGGATACAGGATGCCGCCAGCTCCCTTCCATTGCTCGCTACCAGGATGTGTTACCGCCAATACATTGTGTCGCTGTTTGTACAGGGTAGTCATTGTCAAGAGGCGGAAGAAGGAGGAGATGTACCGAAAGATGCTACGAGGGCTGAAGACTCGACTGGAAGAGAGTGCAAGAGTTTTAGCAGCTACCAAAATCCAGGTGCATGCATGCTGGCTATGCAGCTGAACCAACCCTGAGCTGCCCTTCATAGTAATTGTATAGTTCTTAAAGCCTTGGATCTCTTATCATAACCATGGAGACTTACTCAATATGATGTGTTCAATATCAGAGAGCTTGGAGGGACTTTAAGGATAGGAGGACTCATGCTGCCGCCCTGGCTGTTGACTTGCGCCAAGCAGCCAGGGAGATGGCAGCGCTGCATGAGAGGGTGAGACAACAGGAGGAAGAAGAAGCCTTGAAGGAGGAAGAGTTCCTAAAGGAGGAGGCCAAGAAAGAAAAAAGGATGCAGGTGAGACAAGTTCTTAATTCTGATTACTGAGCAAGATTTAATGCCGTTCTGATGGCTGGAGCATGAATCAAAAACGTAATCTCCCCTCTTCATCCCTCTGCAGCAATCTACTATCACTGCTGCAAATCTGACTGATGCCCAATCAGGACGGGAAGATGCTTCACCATGGCTGAGGGTAAGATAGAGTCCTTTGTGTCTATACAAAGACCGACTCATGTACAGAGCCCTCAATCTGAACAATTAATTAATTAGCAGTATCTCTGTCATTAACTTTCACTTTCACTCTTCATTTTCAAGTAGGGTCGCGGCTTGCATCGTCGTCTTTATTTGATTTGTTTTGACTGCATAATTGGTTACACTTAGATGAGTTCAAGATGAATTCATGATTCATCAATGCACATCATAAACAGGATGACTCAAATCTAGGCATGTCTATCAGAGAGGGCGATATGTCTGTCGCGTCAACATCTGCAGTAGGCAGCAGGGCAAGGACGCCACTAGGCACCAATGCTGCCAGTAGGGGCAGCTCCTCTGGAGCTTCTTCCTCTCAACACTCAAGACCTGTCACCCCATTGAGTGGCCCCAAAGAGGTCACAGGGATTGAAGAGGGTTCATCTTCTAAACCCTACTCCTCCTCATGCGGAGGGAGTAGAGATGGTGCCGGTGAGGGCATTGGTATTGAAGGAGAAGTGAGTAATCAGCCGCCTGATGAAGATGTGGCTGCTGCTGCTGCTGCTGACAACCAGATGCCAGGAGAGGAAGGGGAGTCAGGATCAGGCACAAAAGCAGGAGCTAAGGAGAAAGGAGGGAATAAGAAAGTATCTACTGCAGCTGCTGGAAAGAGAGCAAAAGGACTGTTTAAGGGTGCTGTTGCTGCTGCCAGCTTGGCATCAAGGACTAGTAGCAAGGGAAACAGGTGTGAATGCTTGAGGCATTGCATGACTACGACTAGTATGAAAACAGGTATGAATGCTTGAGGCATTGCATGACTATTAGTATGAACAGCAGGTGTGAATGCTTGAGGCATTGCATGACGACTAGTATGAACAGCAGGTGTGAACTTCCGAGGTAAAGTATGACTGTTTACAAGCAGGCTGATGTGATTTTCTTCCGTGCTGGAGTACCATTGTAAGATCTATAGGTACTGTGGATCCATTACAAGATCTATTGGTACTGTGGATCCATTGTAAGATCTATTGGTACTGCAAGAAAGCATCATTTGTACTGTGGATCCATTGCAAGATCTATTTCTTTATCTTGATGAGATCAGTTTGACAGTAATGACAGTTAGTTATTAAGTTATGTTGACAGTAATGATGACTGTATGCTGGATAAGTCCTCTTGAAATTGCTCGACTCCATGAGGTGTCTGCTCATCTGTAGATCTACAAAGTCTGGATCTGCTCTAAAGGCTGAGAGTCAGGACGGCAACACCACATCCTCTTCCCTAGGTAAGGCAGGTACAGCAATAAGTCAACAGTGTAACATTCATAGGAGGGTGATAACATTCATAGCATTTACCAATGGCATTGCAGGTGCTACTAGTGCGGTAGGTCTTAAATCAGGCCATGTCAAGATGAAGGCTGCTGTTAGGAAGAGTGGTGAGCTAGAGGGGGTTGGTGAACGTAGCCGACTCCCGCCTTCTCAGATGGATGGAAGGAGCTACAATGTGGAGACTAAGCTGGGAGCAGGAGGGGGTCGTTGGGGTGCCCCTTCCAAACTACCTTTGAGCAGCCATAGCTCTGTCTCCTCCACACCTGGACCTGGCGAATATGAATCGTCTCTAGATGGCAGTACAATGTTGAACAAGAGATCTTCTCCTGGTGGAAGATCCAAGGGCTCAGGGAGCCGTGAGAGATCACCTCTTAGTGGTCAGCAAGCAGAGAAGGGGATACTACCTGAAGAGATGACTCCCTTGAGCAAGGTGAGGGTTTAGGGTTGTGAAATGAGTCTCTGCTTGTATGGCAGGTGCTGTAGTGCTGTAGTGCTCATGAATTAAGATGTACAAGCAATGGTGCCAAAGGCTGCCATGGTAGCGGCGCTGTCTAGACTTGAGTCTCAGCCTTGGAGTATTATGAAGGTGGTGTGAAACTTCAGCCTAGTATAGTTAGCTCTTCAGCTGGTTACATTAAGCTCATCAGTTGGTGACAAATACATGCTTTTTGATGACTGCATTGCGGCACTATCTCTTCATGCCCAATGTATAGCTCCTTGGAAGCAGTCCTTGTTCTGATGCTCATCTACTGCTCATCTACTGTGCATTGCTACCAAACAGGAAGCCTCCTCGAGCAGCAAGCTCCTTCGTAGGAACAGCTCTAGGCTTAACACTGTTGAGCGAGACACTCCTCACTCAAAAGCAGTAAAAGGTCCGTCTGCCTCATTGATGGGTGCACCAAGGCAGCGCTCCCGTCCTGCTGCTTCTCATGATGGCAGCAGTGAGCTTGATGCTGCACTGCAGCGTCTTGGCAGCATCAGCAGCAGTAGCTTGGTGCGAATGCAGAGCCTGCGTCAGGATATGCAGGCCATGATTGAGTCCTCAGCTTCTATGAAGAGGAGCAATAATAGTTTCTTGGGAGAGGTGTCCTCTCTTCTGGATTCGGAGCAAGGAGGAGCGGCTGAAGGAGAACTTGAGGGCAGTGTGGCGTCTGTAGCGTCTGGGTTGGAGGTCTTGCATGAGGAGGAAGAGGTAGGACTTGAGGACTATAGCAACGAGGATGGTGGCAAGCCCTCTTTGAGTCATGGCAGGCCCAGCATGGATCCTGCTTCAGGGAGTACCTTATCTCTACATAGTAGGTCCTCTGTATCGCCAGGGACCGTGACGAACACGCCATTGGACTCAAGAGGTGGCTCCCGGCCACATTCTCAGCAGTTTCAAGGCAGCAGGATAGGAGCGGGCAGCCCTCGTGGCAGATCTGGCACCTCCTCTCCGACTCTAGGTGCTAAACGCGGCCTGAGCACTATCACTGTTGGTCGGCAGCTGCTAGATAGTTTCAACTACGAGGAGTACATGATGCTGGCAAGAAGAGGTGCTGCTGCTGCTGCTGCTGCCAAGTCGCCCTTGAGCCCAGGAGAAACAACGGCTAGGAGTCCTAGAGGCTCCAGCAGGGGATCCTACCATCGTACAAGTAACAATAACTTGGAGGGCATGCGGCCAAGCTCTCCTTCAGGAAGGCATAGTAATCAGGGCCACAGAGGCAGGGACGATATCTGGCCTGCATCTGGATCTATGGCTGATCTAGATCTGGCAACTAGAAGCAAGGAGGGTATGTTGCCTACCGCCCCCAGTGGCTTTGTGTACGTGCCTCAGGGAAAGAATCAGGGAGACCTTCATGGACTTATGGTTCATGGGGAAGGAGGATCAAGGTATGGCGGCGCCATGCATCCTCAACATGGGGAAGGAGGGTCAAGGTATGGCGCCATGCATCCTCAACAGAGTCTAGTAGCTGCTGCTGCAGGATTTGAAGGCGCCAACAGCAGGGGATTAAAACAGGGCAACCAATTAGATGAACTTCAGCAACAGCAACGACCTGTCATGGTAAGTTCTCTACTATATTGTACTAGCGGGTAGTTGCCTGCATGGGGTATGGAATATAATTGTGAATCATGTGTCTTAATAGCCAGTGAATACTTTCCATCCAATGTTTGAAGTATCAGTAATTTTTTTATGGCTATAATTCTCAGCATCATAAAAATCAAGGTTTGTCCTTTGCGACAGTAGCCTCACAGGTTTAGTCATCAGGCAGTAGCCTCACAGGTTTAGTCATCAGGCAGTAGCCTCACAGGTTTAGTCATCAGGCAGTAGCCTCACAGGTTTAGTCATCAGGCAAACACTCAAACAAGTACGTTGATTTGTGGTGTTTGAGGCTTGAGCTGCGGCTTGTTGTCATTACAGCTCCATTTGATTGCTTCTTATCATCATTGATATCTTCTCTCTTTTTGCTTCACATTATAGCTCCCTCAATTTTGATGCACTCAACTACCTGTCCTGATCTGATGGTTGCAGTTGACCAGAAGGAGACTGCGAGAGTTGATCACTCAACAGCAAGTACCACCAGCTGCTGCTGCTGCGGCGGCAGAGGCTGCAAGTGGTGGTATTGGTGCTGCTGCTGCTGCTGCAGGACAGGAGATGAGGCAGAAGCAACAGGGTAATAAGCAGGGCTTAAAGTCTCTCTCAATGCAAGGGCAGGATATTGTTCCAGCAGCAGGGGATGAGGAGGTAGAAGTGAGTCAGGATCAGCTAGCCTTGATCCTCAAGGAGATGCTGGCTCGCTTCCCACCCCCTCCCAGACCACAGCAGTACCCCTCACAGGATTCATACATGCATGCTGTACAGCAGCACCAGCAGTACCAAATGCAGTACCATCAGCTGTTATCGCAGTACCAACCGCCAGTAGAAAGGGCTGCCTCTCTTAAACGCCTCAGAGCTCCTCTTGTTGTGCCGTCATACCAGCAGCAGCAGCAGCAGCAGGAGAAGCTGCGACGTCCATCGCCGGCCGCAGCAGCTCCTAGCAGCCATTCTTTGGTATCTGCAGGGAGCAGCAGCAGCAATCATGCAGCCTCTCCACTACAACCATCGTTGCAGCCAGAGCCTCTGTTGTCTGAGTTCCAAAGCTGGTTTGATACCCCCATGCAGGTTGTGGGTTTTGGAGACCATGCGGGCCGTCCTATTAGCAACTTAGTCTCCAATGATCATCAGCAGGATGATGGTAGGCATGCCAGCTCAGTGTCCTCCATGTACCACCATCAAAGCTATCCCCCCACTTCCCACCCCACACATAACCTAAATGGTGGTCAAAGTCATCCTTCAGACATGCGCCTCAGCAAGGGTGAGGGCTTTCAGCAGCTGTCCAGTGCTGAGGAGCAGCAGCCAATAGTTAGTACCCGGAGCGTGAGTTCTGGGGGCCCTCTTCTAGTGGTAGGTCTCCAAGGCCACCACCACATGAAAAACTTGCATGCAGGGCCTGCCTCATCACGGCCTGATCTTAAAAAGGAGGTGTGTGACGTTGGTGGTGGCGAATTAGACTCTGAGGACAACCACATGCAGCAACCTCAACAGCAACAGCAGGTCCGATTTGATGATCTAGGATCAGGAGTAAAACAAGATTCAGAGTCACAACCTGCCGCCAATGTCCAACGGCTAACTGTAGTAGGACAGGGTGGTGTCATGGGAGTGCAGTCACCAGACAATGGACAAGAGAACCAACAGCAAGAAAATGTTGCTGCTGTCAGCATCAGCAGGCCCACCACGTCCGTTATTGGGGCACTGCAGAGGGAGCTGGAGCTGAGGGAGCTGCAGCAGCAGCAGCAGTGGGAGCAGGAAGGGAAAGGAGATCAAGGGATTAGTATAAAAAAGGATTACGTGTTGCCTGAGTCCTCTATGGGGCTAGTGGCTGAGACCCGCTCCAAACTCCTAAAGTTCTCCAGCCTTGCCACCAACCGCCATGCCTCTCTGACTGCCGCTTCAATCGCGGCAGTTGAGGAACTTCTATTTGACGAGGATGGTGACCCAGTTTTCAAGTCCCTGCATCAGAAAGTGGTATTGGACAGGCTGCACTATGCAGCTGAGCTCTATCTGCAGCAACATCCCGAGAAGGTGAGAGACAAGATGAAGGCAGCCAAGGCGTTGCCTAGGAGGAGGCGGTCCATCTGGTACAAGTTTGCTATTCAGGTGGCGGAGCACCGCTCCTTGGCCTCAAGGAAGGTTTTGACGATCCACAGAATGCATCGGAGGCGGAAAGCAGCGGAGTACCCAGATGCATGGGGACGGACAGACACCCCGCCTGCTGCAGCTGCTGCTGCTACACCGCCTGTGGCCTTGCCCTTGCGGTACTACATGGAGCAGTTGAAGAGTCTTCTGCAACGTCCCCTCAGTAGCAGGTGAGCGTTATGCTACATCTTCTGCAACTTCCCTCAGTAGCAGGTGAGCGTCATGCTGCATCTTCTGCAACGTCCCCTCAGTAGCAGGTGAGCGTCATGCTACATCTTCTGCAACGTCCCCTCAGTAGCAGGTGAGCGTCATGCTACATCTTTGTGCACTCAGAATAACCTCGACAGCGGCCAAGTCCCTGCTTTCTTTAGTTGGCCCTCATGCGGCCCATGTCCAGGGTTTCTTGATCCCTCATACTGTTCTTCATACTGTTCTTCATACTGTTCCAGCATGTTGTTCTCCTTTTGTTTCCTAGAATGTAGCTCAATATGCTATCGCAGCCGCCTGTGCGGATGTATTTGTATCCCCCAATTTAAATGCTCAAGTGTTTATCCCTTATGGTCACAATCATGTGAAATTGTACAGGTCAAAGAGATCAATATCTGAACTTTTGGAGGCAGCCAAGTTGCTGTCTGAAGCACGAGCTCAGATTTCACACCTGAAGGATGACCTAGATAGGAGACAAAGCCAGATGGGGAAGCCAACATCATCAATACTACAGCAGGTTTCTACCTCTGCTGGTATCAAAACAAATGTCCGTGCTGAGACTGCAGCACTGAGGAGCCACGACCTCGATGGCGGGCATAAGTCTACATTTGCGGGCATGCCCCTGTTGAGAGGGCTTGAAATAGGGGCTGCCAGGCTGTACGAGGTGAGGCCTTGATCTCATCCTGTAAAGATCAGACTAGGTCAAGGCCACAAGTGTCATACCAGAATCAACTGTTGATTTCCCTGTGCATTAACTCCCTGATGTGCATTAACTCCCTGGTGTGCATTAATAATAACCCAACAATTATACCTGCTGTTGTAGGAGGAGCTAGCTCGCAAAGAGGCTGAGGAGGATAGGGCCATGGCCACAGTGTACTCAACAACCGGCAGTCCCTCACGCAGAAAGGATCGTATCCCGACTATCGCATCATCCTTTGAGACTCATCATTCCTCATCTCAGTCAAGGGATCTGAGCAAAGGCCATTCTGAAGTCTCTATGGCATCTCTGGCCAGAGATGAACGGTCACACTCCCTGCCGCCTCCTCTTCCTTCAGAGCGATCACATTTTCACTCACCACAGCTATCAGAGCAGTCCAACCTTCATGCCATGTTACCTGCCTACCTATCCACACCTTACATACCTCCTTGGACAAGCAGAGGGATCCATCCCAGTGTCACACCTGACCAAGAGTCTAGGCAGTGGTTTGGATCACGACAGCAGCAGAGACGGCCCTGGAGAGCAGGCAGAGTGCCTGGTGGGGGAAGGAGCATCGCTAGCTCATGGTCCTGTCTGGCAGCTGAGCAGAGCTCATCAGCACATTACTACTCAGGGGGGGCTGTCACACCTCAATCTGCTGTCATCGTAGATCAAAATATGGATGGTCTCAACACGACATGCAGAGGTCTCAGATGGGTGAGTCAGCACCTGTAGAGGCGGTGTCATCAAATGGGTGATTCAGCACCTAGTGTAGAGGTCTCATCAGATGGGTGAGTCAGCACCTGTGGAGGTCTCATCAAATGGGTGATTCAGCACCTAGTGTAGAGGTGTCATCAGATGGGTGAGTCAGCACCTGTAGAGGTCTCATCAAATGGGTGATTCAGCACCTGTAGAGGTCTCATCAAATGGGTGATTCAGTACCTAGTGTAGAGGTCTCATCAAATGGGTGAGTCAGCACCTGTAGAGGTCTCATCAGATGGGTGACTAGTCAGCACCTGTAGAGGTCTCATCAGATGGGTGAGTCAACACCTGTAGAGGTCTCATCAGATGTGTGAGTCAGCACCTGTAGAGGTCTCATCAGATGGGTGAGTCAGTACCTAGTGTAGAGGTCTCATCAGATGGGTGAGTCAGTACATGATATTATGCCTGATGCATGGGCATGCAGTTGTCCATGCTCACAATTTTCAATAAAGCTCTAGCTATAAATTTGATGTGGGACCTGGCGGATGAAGTAATGCATACTGGAATAAATCATACTGGACATCTTAACCTCATCACAAATCTGAGGCTGAAGTCAAATCGCTTTTTATTGGCTTTGAGCTGGATTTCTGTATGTCTGTCATTACATTCAGCAGCAGTAGAATATTAGACTAACTCTTTGGCTGCAAAGTTTTGCAGTCAGCTGGTGCATTGGTTTTGTAGCATGTTCTCACACTTCTCATGCTCAGTGTAGCCTGTCCACACATTCCATACCAATAATGCTGACCTGTTGCAGGGAGCCAAGGCACCTTCCTTGCCAAGCCGTCCTCATAGCGTCGTCTCGGCACCCATGGGCATTCTGCCGCCACCTCGTAATGATACCTTGCTCAGCTACATGGTCAGCCACCATGCCAAGCCAGAGGAGCCAGGCCTTGCCTACAACCTCAACCACTCACTCCTCTGCTTCAGCCCGAGTCCAAATGCCCCCCATGATAAACAACACAACCAACGGCCCTCCATCCGCCAGCTCCCAACCAGCAGCAGCAGCAGCAGCAGCAGGTCATCAGTGACTCAGCAGTACAGGCGTACAGAACGGATGGGGCCATCCTCCAACATGTACGTCCCTGCTGCAGCACTAGTGCCAGCTGCTGCAGCCATGATGAGCAGCAGCATCAACCACCCTGCTGCATCTGCCTCTGAAATGATGGCCGGCAGTCGGGGTAGTATCTTCACACCTTTGAGCCTAACAGAGCAACGCTCTTTATATGACTTCAGCCGCGGCAGCTTGTTCACACCACAGCTGATAGTTCCACCTTCCAGAGAGATTACAAACCCCAGCAATCGCAGACGCCAGCAAGGTGGAAGCAGCAGCGCTAACACTGTAATGTCGTCGCTGCCTGAGATGACGATGGCATCATCAGGCGGCATTACCCGGAACAACCCTGATGTGCAGGCCAGAGCTCAACCAAACACACCCTGTTACTACTGGGAGGATGACGTAAACATAGCCCCCTCTTTACCTCATATTGCTCTTTCAGCCCCAGCTGAAAGAGATCATGTTGCAATTCAGCATGGAAAGGGCAGAGAGGTAGCCCATCCAGGCCCTGCTGCTGCTGCTAGTATACCTGCAGCACACATCATGAACATCATACCACCAGGCAGCAGGCAGGAACATCGACCAGTGAGCAGTGCTGACTGGCACCAGCCGCTGAAGGAGGGCTCCTCCTTCCAAGGGTGGGCGGCACCAGAAGAGTCAGAGACACCTTTGGAAGCTACACTGCGATCCCAGGAGCTCAGCAGCAGCAGAAGCAGGCAGCAAGGCAGTGCATCAGCATTATGTTCCGCTCCTGTCCATCAGACTGCATGGCAGGTTGTGGAACAGCAGTCTGCTGAACCGCCTGCTGCCACTAGGCAGTACATACAAGGGCACTCAGGCAGTACAAGTTGTGTGGACAGAGCACCTGCTGCTGCTACTTCAAATACCAGTGGGCATGCTGCTGGTAGATCATCTCATGTAATGGATGCCGCACATGACGATGCGCACCTAGCACCTCCTCCTTGCATGAGGAAAGGAGCAAGTAGCTTCTCATCAACTACCTCACATGCAATAAGACCCTTGACGCGAGAACAAGTGATGGCTGTGCGCATGCAGCATCGCGGCTCCAGTGTGATTCAAGAGTCATCAAAGCAGAATGGCTGGGTCAACAATAACGCACGCTCCTATAACACCCGTCAGAGCTCATCTCCTACAAAGCAGCAGCCGTCTCAACGTCACATTATGCTGCCTGTGGAGACCAGGCAGCGCCCCAGCACCACTAGTACCGCCTTGCTGCCTCATCAGACAAAAGGCAACCACCCCTCTCCTGAAACTGTAATGCCTGCTGCTGCGATATCTGCAGCTGGTTATCATGGGTCTACTACCACCACCATCAGGCAAGCTTCTTCTTACCATAACAGTGCATTCTTGTCAATTCCTGTCAAGGTTTAGTAGAGGTATTTACAATAGTAGCAATTCATCATTCTAGTAAGCACTCTTCAGGAAGAAGAGGTTGTTTCAAGTGATCCAATCACTATGAAGAAGACTTTCTTGGAGGTCATTATAAGTCAGCAAACGGCTAGATGATGAATTAATCATCTGTGATCATGAGCTTACTGCTGATTTCAATCCTACGACTTTTCCTGAGTCAATTGATTTGCTGACTGCTACAATCCAGCTTGTGAACGACCCTTGAGTAAGCAGGTGTTGCATTGATTAGGACTACTAGCTTCATTTCATTGGGAAATGCATGCTTCTACTTTTATTAAGAACCCAATTTAGATTTAGTTTCTTGTGTCCCGCCAGCCTTGCTACTAATTATGAGCAGTCGACCATCATACTTAGGTATTGCAATACCAGACGATGCATTGGCATGTCGCCGCTTGTACAGAACACTGGTTTCTAAGCACTCGTTGAACATTACTTGATAACTGGCTTTGATGACTTGTTGCTTGTATTTATTGTGTTGCGCGAACACCTGTTTTTTCATGTTTTATACCAAGCAGGTTTGCTAAGACACAATCCTGATTACTTTTTAACTTGATCTAGGGAGTAAATGTTGCGGCTGTGACTTCGTAATGACCATAGAATTTGATGAAGAATTTAACAGTAGTAGATCCCAGCTCAAATAGCTTCACATAACGACCTTTGACAAGAAAACGCTATCTGATATTAATCTTGGCCGTTCTGTCTCCTTCAAGTGTTATTGGCTTTGTCCTCGAACATTATATCATGGAATGGAATACAGTAGACAGGTGATTTGAGCATGATGACAGAATGCCTCAGCTAACGCCTCGGGGCCCGATTTCGAAAGGGGGTTTGGAAAAAGAATTTAAGCAACTAATAATAATAATAATAAAACGCCGAAGCGTAGCTTGACGTAGAGGACAGAAGAACTCTGCCTCACCGTTCAAAAGTATGAAAAAAGCTATGGAGGATGATCCAAAAGAATGGGAGGGGAAAAGGAGTTTTCAAGTTTACGACGGGTACGAAGGATGCAGGAGAAAGAGAAAATAGAGTGACGAGTCAAAGAGCGATATAGCCGAAGAGCAGCCGGGATGGAGATGCCTAAGAGGTGCAAAGTTGTTGGGAGAGGATTAAGTAAAGTACCACTGACACCAATGAGAATAAGATGTACGGTAGGGGCGCTGGAAGGGAATGGAATAGGAGGAGTAGGGGTTAAGTGCAAAGGAGAAGAAATAGGAGGGAGGGGGGGAGGTGAAAAGTGGAAAGAGAGGGGACAGAAACCGGACGGAGTAGGGCATGGGAGTCATGTCGGGCTGA
>BEGY01000072.1:23245-51060 GCA_002335675.1 Chlamydomonas eustigma | reverse complement strand
CAGAGGAGTGTCCGACAAATGGGAAGGATGTGATGATGTAAGAGCCGGAGGCGCGTGTACGTTGGACATGGTCTGTGAGTTTGGCCATCAGTGATATGGGGCAGTGGGTGGTGAGGTACGAATGAAGTGCCACAGTGAGGTTGGAGGCAAAGCGGGTTTGCTGGGGGGAAGTGTTTGTGGTGGTAGTTGTAGTGGAATATATGGACGAGGAGGTGCTAGATTGGCAAAACTGAGGAGAGGTGGTGAAGGATGGGTGCACCATTTCTAAGGCTAGGGAGGGATTGTTTGTCGTCGTATAGGAGGTATTGGAGGGAGATGAGTTAGTGGGTGAAGTAAGAATGGTGGGGGGTATGGGAGGCTGTGGGTGGGAAGATATTGTTGGATATTGTTGAAATGGATGTGGGATTGGATTAATTGGAGGAGTGATGTTGTGTGGGGATGATACAGGAGGAGTGAAATCAGGTGATTGATGAAACGGGTGTGGTATTGTATGTCGGGGTGAGTAAAGAATTTGCGGCCATGCGGGGAGGGAAGCAAAATGCTGGTTCGAAATGAGATGGGATGAGAACGAACAAGTGGTGGGGTGTTGGGGTGTTGAACTACATGTCTCTACAACTTCTATATGTGCTTATTAACTGCCTTTAACTAATAAAATTCAAAAGCTACATTAACACATAGCAACTATAATTGATATTTTCTTGAATCGAAATTAACAATGAAACAAAATAGCTTTGTAATGTAGCTGAATTCTTAAACCTGAAACGGTCTGTATACGAATTTTATACAGCGAAAATTGTATATATTTACGTATATTCATATCAAAATTGAATCAAAGTTGATTTGTAATGTAGCTGAATTCATTTTCTGTACAGACCGTTTCAGGCTAAATCCGTGTCCAAATTCTTAAAATATTTATAAGAAATACGGTTACTATCATAGCTAAAATTGTCGAATTTCATACAGCGAAAATTGTATACATTTACGTATATTCATATCAAAATTGAATCGAAGTTGTTTTGTAATGCAGTTGAATTCATTTTCTCAGTGTACAGACCGTTTCAGGCTAAATCCTTGTGTCCACATTCTTAAAATATTTTATAAACAATACGGTTACAATCATAATTGTCAAATTGCTTCCAATTTTGTGACCGTCATACAAACAAACATACAGCTCCGAAGCCAATAGTGGGTAGCAACATTGTATCCCTTTTTCGATAAATCGAAATCGGGCATTTACAGCTCTTCAATCAAACTCTCTCTGTTGA
The DNA here is from genome assembly GCA_002335675.1 of Chlamydomonas eustigma. Classification (NCBI taxonomy): domain Eukaryota; kingdom Viridiplantae; phylum Chlorophyta; class Chlorophyceae; order Chlamydomonadales; family Chlamydomonadaceae; genus Chlamydomonas; species Chlamydomonas eustigma. The sequence goes on along the minus strand of BEGY01000072.1, from coordinate 49,795 downwards.
GTAATCGAGACAACTGCTAACTACATTTTGTTGGAGGACCCTGCTTTCACAACTGAAATGTTGGCTGCTAGCTTTAGCATACCATCATGTACATGAGGAATGAGGCAATGCAGCAGATCAATACCATGCTGCTGAGTGGCATTGCCCAAATAAGTTGGTTTGAGTAGTTTGAGAGACATTTAAGGACTCATCACTTTTGTGAATATTCATTGCACTTCTGCTAGTCTTCAGTAGCAGATGATTTGCTACTGCTAGTCTTCAGTAGTATCAGTAGCAGACTTGGTGGCCCTCCGCGTGGCAGGCTCCGACCTGTAAGAGCGATGATGATGTGGATTTTGAGGGTACTGCTGAGCATTGTAGTTGTACCTTATTGAAGCTGCAGTACTACTACTAGTGCTCCGGGCCGTGGAGGATGCTGCTGCTGCTTGTTGCTCAAACTGCTGTTGTAGCCGTTGCAAGGCAGCTGTTGCAATTGCAAACTGAGAGGCACCCTATGTTTTGTAGCAGCAACAGATTGTCAGTTGAGTAGGGTGTGACTAGTAATGAGAAACAAGGCATGACATCACCAACTAGCAGTGGGGTGTGACTACGTTTCCCTCGTACTACGGCGTATTACAAATGTTGAGAAGATTTAAGCATTATTGTCGTTGCACCTGGCACTTGCTAATCTCCTCCTCTTGCCAAGAGGGCACCACCTCTGCCGCGACAGCAGAAGCAGCAGCAGCACTGGCAGCTGCCGCAGCCCTAGGGCTGACCTCTGCCCGTGGTTTCAGTGAAGCTACAGCTACCTCCACTGTCTCCTTCATAGTACGCATCATAAACTTGCTTTGGGAGGCATCCGCCTGCCGCTGCTCGCCCATAGATGACCCGCCATATCCTGAAACAACAACACTCTGATTTTTAGTGGATAGGTACTGTTGCCATGGCTGCTGCATTTGAGTTGGGGAAGCCTGCTTATTAGCTGATGAGCTGCAACCTTGAAGACCATTAGAGGCAGAGGCGAAGATCTTAGATTTGTTTGAAGCTGAGGAAGAAGCTGAGAATGGAGATGCTTCAGAGAGAGCAGACGCATAGATTGAGACTGATGGCAATGTGGATGCCGCCGCCTGGAAATGAGGAGCTTTTACAACAGATGTGGCAGCGGCGTGGTCAGCTGCAGGTTTCAGCCTGCTGAAATATGATGGCGCTGAATTGTGCGCATCAGGCATCACAGCCTTGGCAGCTGCTGGGGCGTCTTCATGGCCATCATTGGTACATGCCTCTGGAACAGGATTCATTAGCCTTATTGTTGCCTGCTGCTGCTGCTGTGATCTAGCGTGTTGTCCTACCATGTCCTCATCTACTACATGTAGCTGAGTCGGATCATAGAAACAGCCATCATCATGATGGCGGCAGTCATGACAGTGGCTACTGCTGGCAGTCATCTGGTCCAGGAGCCATGCAGCCGCCACTGATGCACTACCCATGGCCTGATTATGATGACTAGGTGTGGAAGCAGCTGTAGTAGATGAGCAGGGAGGGTTCATACTACTTATTATTGGTGAAGGTGAAAGCGGCTTCTTTGCAGATGTCATGGCCTTCTGAACAACACCAGCAGCATGTAAGGACCCTCCAGCAGTGCCAGCACCAGCAGCATGTAAGCAGGACCCTCCAGCAGTGCCAGCACCAGCAGCATGTAAGGACCCTCCAGCAGTGCCAGCACCAGCAGCATGTAAGGACCCTCCAGCAGTGCCAGCACCAGCAGCATGTAAGGACCCTCCAGCAGTGCCAGCACCAGCAGCATGTAATAAGGTCCCGCCAGCAGTGCCAGCACCAGCAGCATGTAATAAGGTCCCGCCAGCAGTGCCAGCACCAGCACTTGATGAGGTCTCAGCACATGCACTATAAAATGAGGTCTTCACTGTCTCTTGCTGATAAGTGTGATGGATGAAGGCAGCAGAGGCAGCAGCATGCTCATCATCAAGATAATGATCATCAGCGTTGCAGGGGGTGAGCAATTCCTCATTCTGCAGCCTCATGACGTCATCATCATGGCCATCGTCATGTGAGGTTAAGCAGTCACCAGGGCCTGCCACTTCATGGCCTTCGTCATGTGACGTTGAGCGCTCACCAAGGCCTGCCTCTAATATTAAGCAGTCACCATGGCCTGCCTCTAATATTTCCACGGCATGAGTAGAGGATGGCACAAGCTCTACTCCTGCATGAGGAGTAATAACTGCCCCAAGACCTGCCCTCAGCACCTCTATAAGAGTTCGGTGATGGGGCGGTCCCCTCAACGTGTCAGGAGATGTGTCTTCTGTCAACCTAGATGCCCTTTGGGGTTGACTAGGCGAGCGACTGGAACTTCTACCACAACCACTTTCTTCATCAAGTCTTCCTGCAGGTATTATAATGTCATCAATCGCTTCGCAAGTGCTTCTCAACGAGGTTGTCATCATGATTGAAGACATGGCTGTTTGATGTTCTGCCAGCTGCTGTTCCAAGAGGGTGATGATGCTCTCCTACAGAGATTACCGCAAATAGAATGGCATTAATGCTTACAGCAGGGTTCACTTACAGCAGGGTTCACTTACAGCAAGGCACTGACAAGCTAGGTGAGGTTACGAAATAATTTTAAACTTTATTGCTGCAGGGAGGAAGTTAGAACAACAAAATAGATATCACAACAACAATCAAAGGACATCAACGGGATCATGAAAGGACATCAACAGGATCAACGGGATCATGAAAGGACATCAAGCCTCAGCTTGCCTTCATTTGGATCTCACGCTTCAGTTGTGCATTGGCTTGTTGAAGCAAACCCATGTCCTGAAGCAACCTGACAGTCTCATCTGCTGTATCGTTATGAATGCCATGAACAGCGAGGAGCTTCACACGGAACTGAAAAGCTCATCAGCAGGAAAACAAGCAGCAGGGTTTATGTAAGATGAAAGAGGCTACTTGATTTGAATGATATGCATGGAAGCGCAGTCCCCCATATGATCAGCCCTGCATGCGAGTACAGCAGCACTTTATTTAGGCCTGATTAAATAACAGAGCATACAAATCATGATGCTTGTTAGGCTGCAGGAGGCAGCAAAAATAGATCACACTCACCAAGTCAGCTTCTTTCTGGTAAGCTTGGGAGCTTGCTTTGTGGAAGTCACTCTGATGTTGATGTCTCTCTGCTTCCTATCACCGCAGGGAGATGACATCATACAAAAAACCATTTGAATTTCAAACTGCATCAGTAGATCATTTTATCTGTGATTGATACTACGGAGTTTCTCAGGGCATTTAGCCAGGAAGCCTAGAACAGTCGTTTGAATTTAGAGCAAGCATATTTTTAAATTATACACATCCTTCCTCAACTGAGCCCACGGAAATTCAAATAAGGAGTGCAATCACAATGTTGGACTGCTGCATGAGGCTCTTGACTGTACCCGTTGCAGGTTGCGATTCCTGTCCTTTTCTTCTTGCAGGCGGTTGCGGAGCTGAATGACCTCCGCCTGCACATACTCCGGCAGTGCTGTCACGGCACCCTGCATCAAGTCATCATCACAAGTGATAGCAATACTTTCATCAAGCATAATAAAGCGATCATATGGAACTGAAACACTGCTTTACCAAACAGGCAAACTTGCTTTTACCTCTGCATGCATAGTACTGTTGCTACCTTCATCTACAATTAGGTGCACAACCTGTCAGATAATTTTTACATCTGATGTATACAATGTGTGGATTTAGGCGGACCTGATGACTCCTCACTGGATGGAATCGATGGGCTGCAGGAACGAAATCAGTGGGAGCAGCAGCCTGGGCTCCATCACATGCACCTCCTCCATGACTCCCTGCTGGTGAAGACCTGGGGGATTCTAGCCTGTCCATGCACTCCTTGAGCTGTTTCCTAAGGCTGTTTGTCTCTTGCTGTAGCAGGAAAACTTCTGCTCTCGAAATCTCCGCATCGCGCACAGTCTGTCATAATTGTGGTACAGATGACAACCTCTTAATGATAATTCTAAGTAAGATTTGAAGCAGGCGCACCCTTGCATACTTCTCCAGCCATTCATGCTTCTCGTGTAGGGAGTTGTCTAGTTCTTGTTTCCAAAAGGCGACCTCGTTCTTCAAGTCCTGTTACACATATGTAGCTACTTATATTTATGCTTATGTGTGTTGCGATCTTTCAACAATACTGTTTGTCTAAGTCAAAACGTTCAAATGTTAGTACCTCGAACGCTTTTCTTCGATTTCTACCTATGCCTAAAAAAGGCATGGTTTTAAATCAATAGCAGATGAATTTCATGACAGGAGCGGTTCAAGAAAGAAGGTGAATGAACGTTTTGTCTCAACCTCTGTACGACAAACATGAATGTAACAGAACAGGTGTAATGAATAATTCCAGAATGCCTGATACATAGCCCATAGACTAATAAAATAAAGCAGGAACTACGAAGTCTGGACATGACTTGAGAAGGGAGTTTCAAATGAAACAAATCATGCTGGGTACCTGCATACTTTTAATCTGAGACAATTGGAGAGTAAAAAATTGCATAATGGCAACTGTAACAGCCCCTACTTGGATCGTATCTGTTTTTTGTAACTGTCATCTCATTCAAAATCAGTGCACCTTCCTTTGTGCTCCCAATCTCCTGAAACAAATTCAGATAAAAATAATGGTGAATTTGAGGTGCGCAAACAAAGGCTCAGCAGCATTATAGGGCAAACAGGGCATACACCTTGTTCTTAGTGCATTCTTATCATCATGATGTTGATGTAAGGCCTTGAGACATGAGAATAGGGATGTGCATGATCTCACATGCAAGCTGGGTCGTTAGTACTTGTGTGTCGCTCACCAAATCTGGTAGGCTCCTTCCCTCTATATCCATGAACCTCCCCAGTTTCATCATTGATGTCCTGATGAGGATAGGCATCAAGAGAAGACTGAGAGGGCGCCCAGGACAGCAGCCAGGTATAATGTGAAGCCGTAGCGTAAAAGTGAACACTCTAATAATAAGGGCATTTAGGAACATCAGCACTTCCTGTCTCTGTCTCAGTGGTTTGTTACAAGAGTATCAGCGAGACAGGGAACTTGATGCTGTATCCATTCACATCAACATAGGTATGAACAGTTTCACTTTGACGGTATCAATATGATATGTGTCTGTTTGTTGTACTGGCAATCATCTGATCCTGCAAGATCAGGCCTGCTCCTCACCGCCAATTCTTCTTCCTCATCTTCTTCTGATTCTTTGACGGGGCCAGCAGAAGCAGATAGTTTGTTCTTCATTATGATAGCCATGAGTTCCTGTTCAGTTTTAGATTGTAAGCTTTCGTGAAATGGGTCAGCAGTAGGATTGGATGCAGTGGCAGTCTGTTGAGGTAGTCGTGAAGAAGGCACTTCCGTGGCCAAGCATGCACTATTTGAAATGTTACGCATTAACGATGCAGATGTCATTGAAAAGTTCAAAATCGCTTTTGAGGTTTCAAGAGAGTTACAACACGCAACAGCGGGAGGTAATCGTTGGAGTAAGCTTACTGAGCCAGCTCTAAAAGCCATCAACATTGATAGAGACATTACAGAGAAAAAAAGAAAACAGACCAATTAAAGTCATGAGGTTTTCAACGAGTTCACATTTTAACCAAAGATGCCTTGTTCGCCGAGGAGTTTCAGTGTAAGTCTCATACAAAGAAACTAAGGCCAGTTCCATTTTTTAGAGCCTGTGAGTCTAATTATGCAGCTGTTAGCCCGTAGCCCCCTGCGTCACTTGCAACGTGGATTATCTTTGTGGGTGACCCTACCCCCGGGTTTAGCAACAGAATCTTAGCATGCATATCACCCAGGCAGGGTGATTCCTCCCGACTGCTCTCCTGCAGCTTGCCAGGCTGGACCTCATTGCTACAACATACAGTATCATCCGATATATCCTCCTCATTCGCCTGAAATGTGGGCATTGCGCCTAGATGTACCACAGTTTGCTGCTCCTCTTTTTCTGTACCAAGTGGCAGTGCTGTCAGTGTGAGTATATCGGAATCAGGTGCTTGTATCAATGACTCCTCTGCTTCACCCTCAGAACTCACAGCAACAAGCACTGTACTGTCAGCTGCGGCTGACTGTGTCACATCAAGTGGTTCCTGATCACTTCCTGATGAACACTGCTGGGCAACAATGAACCTCCCGTCAGCCTCGACAGCCTCGATGCGAGCGGTGTAGTCCCATGATGGAAGATCAGAGGGAGAGGGCATCAAGGATGAGTATTGGCGGCGGACTTGTTGAAGCATCTGCATAAAGCAGTACATTGAGCAGAAATTTTGCCTGTTATCGTCCACAAGCATGCTTATGACTTAAGAGCAATATGCTCTCTTAACAGTTCAAAGACAGGTTCCTCTGCTAGCTAAAGCTGAACCTGTGGCTCATCTCCTGTGTTTGATGAGTCTTAATGACTCATCACTAGCTTCTTACCTCATCTGACTCAGCAGGCTCAAAGGTCAGCACTCTGCTAGCAGCAGAAGCCTCCAACTCTCCCACTTGCGCTTCCTCACCAGCAGGCAGTTCTCCTGTAACAGAATCACTATCGCTGCCAACCACATCAGTGCAACCGCCAGCACTGAGAGTCCTGACATCAGAGATGCTGTTTCCTGCTCCTTCCACACAAGTACGCTCTCTAGGAGGCGTACCATCAGGGCTTCCGAAACCAACACCTGCATGCTCTGCTGTGAAAGCTAAAAGCATCTGCAATCCTCGATTCTCGCTCTCCAACCTGTAAACATAAGAAAGCTATGCATATTCAGTACTAGAGCGCACACATAGTCTGCAGAGTGTTTCAAATATGTGTTGTCAGCTGGTACATCTGCAGCGTGTTTCAAATATGTGTTGCCAGCTGGTACATCTGCAGCGTGTTTCAAATATGTGTTGCCAGCTGGTACATCTGCAGCGTGTTTCAAATATGTGTTGTCAGCTGGTACATCTGCAGTGTGTTTCAAATATGTGTTGCCAGCTGTTACATCTACAGTAGTGTGTCTCAAATATGTGCTGCCAGCTGGTACATCTACAGTAGTGTGTCTCAAATATGTGCTGCCAGCTGGTACATCTACAGTAGTGTGTCTCAAATATGTGCTGCCAGCTGGTACATCTACAGTGTGTTTCAAATATGTGCTGCCAGCTGGTACATCTACAGTGTGTTTCAAATATGTGTTGCCAGCTGGTACATCTACAGTGTGTCTCAAATATGTGCTGCCAGCTGGTACATCTACAGCGTGTTTCAAATATGTGTTGTCAGCTGGTACATCTGCAGTCAATCTTCAGTTCCCACAACTCTATGCTTTGCATTCTATATCTGTACATACGACCTTGCAGCCTTCAAGCATATACCCTTCCATCAGCCTGATTGCCCTAGTACCGTGCATTCTTTACCATGACTATTACGAAGCAACTCAACCCATGGCAACACTCTTACCATGCATGATCTACCATGGCGAGGCAACACTCTATCATGCATGCTCTACCATAACAAGGCAGCCCTATTAACATGCATGATCTACCATTAAATGCCAACCCTACCTTGCATGATCTACCATTGCATGTCAGCCGCCCTACCTTGCATGATCTACCATTAAATGCCAACCCTACCTTGCATGATCTACCATTGCATGTCAGCCGCCCTACCTTGCATTCTCCACCATGAGCCTGGTTTTGTCCTGCAGCAAAGCCTCTAGCTGACACCTCATACTGTCCTCCAGCAGCGGGTCAGTGGACATGCTGCCATGAGTTACTAACCTGCTGGTTTATCATGGGGAAGCATCAGGACATGCTGAGATGTATGAAGATTGAAGATGAGGGTGGTAGATATGACACTACACATTCAAAGGACATGCCATTGTAGTGAATAAGGATTATGGTCGAGGGTTTCTTTAGTGAAATATCACTTTAATCTAATATCACTTCAGCCACGCACCATGCAATACATTGACCCCGTCGTCTAATTAATTTCAAATTAATTTCACATGGTAATTAAAAGTATTACAGACAGATACACAACAGACATATGAGGAACTGAATCTCTGACTAACATGCATTATGAATGCCTCCCATGCCTTTTGTTTAAGATGGTGCTGATGATGATGTTTGATTTCAGACCTTGAGTTCTCTCCAGCAAGCAACTCATTCTTCTCCCTCAACTCCTCCAGCTCAAAAGTAAGAGACTGTCGGTCTCGCTTCGAAGTAGCCAGCTCCGCAAGAAGGGACTTCAAACAAGCACGGCTTTTTCGAGAAGGAATGGTAGAGATGACGCCAAGAGGTTTCTGCTGTTCAGTACCTTCTGCATGCTGAACAGAGGGTTGAGAGGTCACATTATGTTGTTGCACAGGCTCCAGCTCGGACTGCTTGACAGGAGACTTAAGACGATTCACTTTGCTGTGCATTCGATGCCCTAAGTTCTGGGTCACACTCTGCGCTATGTGGCTGTCATTAGTAGTGCATGCAGCAGCAGCAGCAGCAGCAGTGGCTTCTAGTGCCCCCTTACTTTGCTCATGGAGCAGGATCCTGTTCAAAAGAAAAAAGGCATAGTAGGCCAAATCTTACATTATGGAACTAACGGGAAGGAATGAGCATTGATTGCGCAATAAGCTACCCAGAGCATGAGCACTTCATTGAGATTAACTCAGAGCATGACAAGGCATGTTCTCCTTAACTCCAGAGTAAACATCTCCTCTTGTGTTCAAAAACCCAGATCCTGGTTCAGCATGCTACCCACTCACCCAAACAGATGCATGTCCAAGCCTCCCATTGGGATGTGAACCCCAGGACTGTTGTGACCTGAGGCCCGTCCTGAAGGTAATTGGAAGATCCTTGCAGGAGAAGCCCCAGCAGGGCTGCCTAGAAGGCCTCCAGTTGCTAATGAGTTCATAATAGGCCTTGGACTCAGGATTTGATTCTTGGAGGGAGGGGAGGCAGAGGCTCCTCCAGATGCTGGTGTACCATTTAAGATTGGGGGGACAGAAGGGACGGAAGGAACAGATTGGGAGGAGGTGGTCATGCTAGGAGGAGTGATGGTGTCCTTAGGGTAGACTACAGAGGTAGGAGGAGTGATGCGGGTGTCCTTAAGGTAGACTGCAGAGGGCACCTCAGCTGATGGTAGAGCTTGAGTAGAAGCAGGAGAAGTAGAAGCAAGAGACAACCCTTTAAGGCGAGTAACTCCCAGCTTGCTACTGCTGCCGCTGCTGCTGGCTCCTTTCCCAGTCATTCTCTTCCGGCTCTGGCCAGTTTTTGACCCAACTCGGGCAGCAGGTCTAACAGGCTGCACAAGATCGTCAGCTTTGAGACTGCTCGAATTATTCATGCTGGGAACAGCGTTGCGAGTGCTTGAGTAATCTTTGAGTTTCGCTGTTGAGTTGTCTGCACCTGCTGAGTCATCATTGACATCAGGCTGGAAGATGTGTTCAAAATTTGAGTCTAAAGCGTTCATCCAAGTTGTGGCTTTCTGTCCAATGGTACTGATACCTGACACAACCTGCGATCAGAATAAGTGGCAATCAGTACACGATATGACTATCTAGCGAAATCAAGAAGATTCTTGACCACACAGATATGATTTTAGGCTAAACGCTCAGGCGGGCTTTCATATTTATTGACCTTACGCCTGTATAACAAAAAGATGAAGATGTCAAGGCCACAGAGTATCCTTTCTTCACTCATTAGTTCATAGGTTGTTGTTACAGGAGAGCATCAGCCTAACTTACAGCATTCAAGATGCCTTTCTGTCCTGATTGAGGGGAAGAATGAAGGCTATGAGAAGCAAAGGTTGTCACGGGTCTAGGGGAAAAGGTTTCCCGTAGTAGATGAGGGTTTAGGGTTCTTCCACTAGGGCCCCTGACTGGAGAGTCTCCCCAGGAGTCCCAGCTTTCAGAAGTTGAAACATGTTCAGTCTCTTGACTTTCAAGGTTTTGATGTCTGCCCTTGATCTGAGATGGTTGGGTCTGAGCTGAAGGATGGATTTTGGGGCGTGCTCCTCGGGGACATGAGGTGGACCTTGGACGTGCCGAATGAGCTGCTAATGATTCTTTAGGGACCCCTAATTCTTCTAAGATGTCAGAAAACACATTCTGGCTAATGAAATTCTTGATAGAGAACAGAATGTTCGCCCCTGTACAAGAAATGGGTTGTTGAGCTGTCACATAATTTACAGTAACATCCTAAGCAGGCACGTACCATCATTTGCACTTGCAGAAGCGTGCCTAAGCTCTTCATTCGGTTCACGATAAGTCTCAAACTCAAAATCCATGAGGAATTCACAAAAACAGGAATCCTTACGATTTTACTCACTGAGTCATGTGGAAGAAATAAAACACGTCACAAGCATATCGCAAACCTAACTATGTAATCCAAAGACTACTGGTAAGTAAATGACTGGTCAAAGGTCTAACAGATATCATCTGCTCCTAGATTTGAACCTGCTATATGATGGTTGCCAGATGCTGCGACATTAATGACAGATAATCTGACGTATATCACCAGAAAATACTGTTCCTAACTTCAGGTTTTAGGGGGTTTTCCTACAACTGGGCGAGAAATCAGAGCTTCACAGCATCATGGCAAGCTTTTTAAATGCAAATCTTCCGAGCGAAGATGAAGAGGATGATGACTATGATCCCACAGCAGACAAAAGTTGCGAAAAAGAGGATCGCCAGGATGAGAGTAAGACTAAGAAAGGCATTAAGAGGGGGTAAGTAAACTTTAGATTTCGTTTTAATCTAGTATTTTAGCTACAGGCACAGAATCATGATGCTGCAACTACGTGTTATCATACCTATCTATTACCTCTAGCCTCCATTTTCTGTAGGAGAGGAATAGTTTCACATGCATCCGAACCTGTAGCAGCAGAAGAGGTAGCAGATGACAAGCCACACAGCAGCAAACTTATAGCTGTGCAAGAAGATGAATTTCAGGAGGAAGCCCCAACTGCGAAGTCCCTGGCAAAACGGGCCAAAATTGATGCTGTGTGGCAGGCGCTGAACAGCCGCGAAATAGGGGGCAGTAATGCCACTGGTGCTACAGGTGCACCTTCAAGTCGTACCAGTCTGGCAGCCTTGTGTGGAAGAACAAAAACAACTTTAACTGAGTCCTCAGAGCTGGTGAGGGAAGCGATTTATGCTGCTACAAAAGTTAGGATGGATGCTATTCACACATTAAATCCTGTACTACCATTTTTAGGTACGCTGCAGTGAGTGCATGTGTTAGTCTCCTTAAAGCTGTTTTGTAGCTTACTTGAAAGCTATGTGACAAGTAGTAACCAGAATCATGGCTTCTGGTTTCCTGATTTAATAAATTGCCATGATACTGCTGCTGAGTGCTGACTATTATGCATCTCACTTTAGTCACTCTTATGTACCCAACATCTTACGTGTGTCGCTATTCCTATTATCTGACATCAGACCTGGCAGAGACAGTTGGGTCTCATGGCTCCTCAAGTCCAGCGTAAAGTAGTAGCGGTGATCCCTGGCAAGCAGGATCAACAAGAAACACTGCCTCCTACTTCAAGTTATCGAGCCAATGTTGATGATAATGTACCGCCAGCAGCTCATTCTGGTACAGCTGCTGCGCATGTTGCTGGAGATGTTGAGCTTATGAGTAAGCAAGCCTCTGCTCCAGAACCATCCTCAGAAACTACAGCTCGGACTTCAGAGGCTGCATCACATGGCCCTCGTGAGGAGGATTCAAGTCCTGCAACGACGTTAGCAGTCAAGACGAATGGAAGCTCCATCAGTGAGGCTGCCAAGGAGGCCGCCCTCTCTGCCATTAATGCTGCCAAGGAGGCAGCGTCCCTGGGGGTGGCACGCAGCTATAACAAGATGGCGGTTACAGAGACCAGGAGGTTTGCTGGCAAGGACATCCAGGTAATCGAATGTTGCAGCTTTGGCCCAAGATGCTAATACAGGCAAAACTACTGATTGCTTCAGTGAGTCATCATAGCAGGGTTGGGGTTCACAATGTTGTTGGTGGCCTTTTTGGTCCTGATCCACTGAAGAACTTTGAGCCCATCTCATCTGAGTGTTCTGCTGGCCATGATGTGAAGTGAAATGTTCATGATTCTCCTGTTCAATTTTCACTTGACAATAGGTCACTACTCAGATTGACAAGAACAGTAAGGAGGCTGCTAAGTTGGCGCAGAAGGATGCCCAAAAGAGTGTGGCAGCAGCATCAGGCTTGGATCGCTTTCTGGCGGAGCTGGACAAGAAGAAGAAGGTACTGTGAATTACATGAGCAGGGATCATGAAGAAGAAGGTACTGTGAATTACATGAGCAGGGATTATGAAGAAGAAGGTACTGTGAATTACATGAGCAGGGATCATGAAGAAGAAGGTGCTGTGAATTACATGAGCAGGGATCATGAAGAAGAAGGTACTGTGAATTACATGAGCAGGGATCATGAAGAAGAAGGTATTGTGAATTACATGAGCAGGGATCATGAAGAAGAAGGTACTGTGAATTACATGAGCAGGGATCATGAAGAAGAAGGTACTGTGAATTACATGAGCAGGGATCATGAAGAAGAAGGTACTGTGAATTACATGAGCAGGGATTATGAAGACGGACTTTTTTGTCAAAGAGCTGTATTCTGGGTGCATTGCTCTAAATATGTTGAGAGCTTAAAACGCTACTTGGATGCTGTATTTTATAAATCATTCGGGGCAGCTTTTGATAGTGACCAGGAGGAGAGCTGTATTGCTTTCTCTTTGCAGGTGAATATTCTAGACAAGAGTAAGATGGATTGGAACCAGATGAAGAGCACTGATACTCACATGGAGGAGGAGCTGGAGGCGCACAAGAGGAGCTCCAACAAGTATTTGGATAAGGTAGAGTACCGCAAACATCAGAATGTTACTTGTTGGTTTGACTGCATATTAGGATTTGGTGATCCATTTTAGTTGATGTTGAATGTTTAAAGCTGGAGATTTTTGTAAAAACTGGTTTGACATCTCATTCATGCTACTTAGCATTATTTTACTCCCCTTAACCCTGGAATGTAGGATTTTGTTTTGAAGGAGAATCATTTGTAGTCGGCATAATTAACTGTAAATCCTCTCCTTCATAGGTTGACTTCTTGAAAAAGGCAGAGTTGAGAGAGTATGAGCTAGAGCGTGATAAAAGATTGGCGGGTGATATCCGATTAAGGAATAGGCTATAAGATTCTCAGCCTGACCTCAGATCCTGGAGGACGGCTGAATGTTATTCTGTGTACTATGCAAATATTTTATTTCAGAATCTGTCGAAAGGTTGATTCCTGCTTTTTGTTCTCAAGCTCCTGCTAAATAAGTTCATGTTTTACAGCTGTTTTTAAGATACGGTTGGAGTAGTTGTTGCCATGTTACGCAACAAACGCTTTGCTTTAATTTATTTCAAACTGAAAGCCCTGTGATTTGAAGAATGATATAAAGCAGAACAGTTTGAATAAGTCATCTTTGGAAGTTGTGACACGTCATTGCAACGAGAGCATATCCTCGTCACAAGCACTGCAACAAATTATGAGCCAAGCAAAAGCATCAGCCGCGCTTCTTGAGCAGCTAGGAAAGTCCTTAGCATCGGAGGGACAATCCATCGCCGCAAAAGTCAAGGTAAACAATGAGTGCAATGAAAAACTTTTCAATTCAACGAGCATGCGTAAAGCTGGACATTTAAAGGCTATGGAATGCCAAGTAAATGAATCTGCTACTCAAAGTATCATGATTTGCTCATCAATGTCGTCATAACGACTAATATCTGCTTTGTCTGCGGCTGTGAGGATATGTTGATCAGGATTATGATGACATCTTTCGAATGTTAGATAGATAGGTAAGTACCTACTATATTGTCAAACTTAACTCCCCAGCAGGATTGTTGTCTATCCCCTCACATTATCATTTAACGATGTTTAAAGTCCTTTTGCTGCATGTAGGGTGTTATTGTTTTTAAGATAGATGAAGCAGAGTGGACTCTAGATTTGAGACTTGACAATGAGGGAGAAAGGCTGTACCAGGGTCCCCCAAAAGATGATCTGAAAGCAGACCTGACGCTGACACTGTCTGATACAAACTTTGTGGCACTCGTCATGGGCAAGCTAAACCCTCAGCAGGTACTGTGAACCCTTTTTAGCTGTGTCTCAAATGTTGTAAATCCTTTTGTTCATCGCCATGTTCATATCTATCATCACTGATTCATAATCTGCTTCCAATCAGGCATTCTTGATGAGAAAGTTGAAGATTCAGGGCAGTATGGGCATGGCCATGAAGCTGCAGCCTATTTTGGATGCTGCGCAGCCGCAATCAAAGCTGTGAAGAGACATACGTCAAGCGATGATCTGCTAACATATGCAGACAGCACAATGTCTGTGAGCATTCTTTGTTGTAATCATGAATGGGTCATTCAAACAGCAATGATGCTTCTAGGCATGCATGAGCCAGAATGATTGCTGAAAATGCACCTCTCTCTTGTTCATGCTTCATACTTAAGGCATGGGTCCTGTCCACAGCCATGTCGTAGTCCATGTACTGGTATTTTCGATGTTGAATAAAAAAAGGTGGCGGAGATAAGAGAGCTTTCTTCAAGTGCAGCATTATATACAATTTTTTGATGAAACAATAAATTTCACAGCGTATGACTGAATTGACGTATGACTGAACTTTATGAGACGTTTGTGTGTGTGTGTGAGGTACGGGCGTACCTCACCTTTCTTGATCGTCCGTACATCTGGATACTTAAAGGATAGGAGAAGGCATTCTGCCTTCTTTTTCAACTTACCTTTGCCTTTGCCTTTCCTTTTAATATTAATCTTAACTTAGCCCTTAATCTACTTAATCTTAGACTTAGTACTCACCCTCCTTTAGTTCGGGTATCGGGTATCGGGTCTCCTGCTTCAGTCGATCTATTGATCATCGACTGTGGGCAACTTGGCTATTAAGATATAGATTGGATCGGTTCAAAGGTCACTAATTGTTAGAAGCCCTCCACAGACAGGTCAGTCTGCAGTCAGGTGGCAAGTTGCACTCCTAGAAGCAAAGCTAGAAGTGTAGAACCCCAGCAACCTTGACAGGCGAATCCGGTCGCCTGATCTAAATCCCCACCTTTAAGTTGAAAAAGAAGCCGATCAGGTCGGCTCATCGTGTGGAACTTTGCTTAACCATCTCCATCAAGTCATTTTTAGAAAGAGAAACGAATGGTTTCCAACCAGCCTTACAAGACTGGGCCGCTCGACCGTATCGAGCGAGGAATCAGACGTAGCAAGGAGGCTAGTGGATCAGCTAGAGTTGATCACATCGCCTCTATAGCATCAACTTCACAAGGAGTGCCTAACTCGCCTCCGCTGCCTTCCCAACGGACAAGGGACGATCCGAATCTCTTATCACCGTTGGCCACCATCTTTCACCCTTCTGCATCTCAAGGAGCATCAGCAGCGGATTCTGCTTTGGCTGGCATCACTCAGCGTGGTTCCTCAAAAAAATCAGAGCCATCACTTGCCGGTGACCTTTCATCTTCTACTTCTGCTGCGCATTCAGTCAAATCTGGAGACAGCAGCCATTACCGCACCCCTATCACCATTACCACCACTGATACTATCCCTCTCATTCCAACTGTAGTAGGACCCTCCACCACCTCTGGATTGAACAAGAGTGGAGGCTTTGATCCTGACAAGAGGGAACTTACTGCCCTCATCGCACAGCTTGTCGCGGAAAGCACTCAAAATGTCACACAGAATGTCACACAAGCTCTCACGATTTACTTTGACAAGCGCATGCAAGCCCAAGAGTTTGCAGCACAAGCCAGCCAGGCTGCGCTTGAGAAGAAACTCCTGGAGAAAGTGGAGAGAATTGAGGATGACCAAGCTTTCTTAAGAGGTGAAGTCCAGGCTCAGAAGAAGAGCATTGGTGATTTGCGCGTATCAGTGGACAAGGTGACGACTGAGGTCACCAAGCTGGCTGAGCAAGTCAAGGCCCAGCATGAGCTCAAGGTGGATGTCACTGACCACATCATGCCGGAGGACCTGGATAAGTTTGGAACCAGCTCAATGCCTTGCAGAATGCTGTGTTCCAAGAGGTCAGTCCATCTCCACTATCAGCCGTTGATCCACAGGAATCTCTCTCTTTTGAACCACCTCGGGAGAATTCTTTGCAGTCAACATCCTGGATTGAGAATCCTGCCTTCCAGCCAGGCTCCTTATCCTCATCTCCTGCATTTCACAGCGCTCTCTCTGGCTCAACTCCAGCCTCTTCTAGTGGCTATCAGAGCTCCATTACTTTTGACCCAATTCCCCCTCTTCACAGAGCTACGCCACAGCCAACAGGCAGCTCCCATCAGCATGCTGTACCACCTGCAGCGCCTTCACGGGGGAGGAACCTCCCAAGGATCTCTGAAGTGGATCACGGGGGACACATCCCATTTAACATGGGCATTCATGCAGGAGGCAGAAGAGTTCCCTTAGCTCAACTTCCCCCTGGTCCTCCTCTTGCACCACCGGCATCAGAATACCATTCTCCGCCACCTCACCCAAGCGAGGGAGCCTCCCATCACCACTCACATTCCAGAGCGCCACCCCCAGCTCATGTGCCTACTTTCATCCCACCCGACCCTCGGCGCGCTGTACCTGTCAGCTCTGCAAGCCATGGACCCGCGCATTCCATAGGTTATGTACCTAGTACCAGCACTAGTAACATTCCTTATGATGAGAATCAAACTTTCAAGCTCAACGGCACTAAAAATTCCCTTGATGCTAAGAGTGTCCCAACATTCAAGCCCAAGAAAGGTCTTATTACTTACTACAAGTACTCGCAGACTCTCAATAACCTCATAGCTACTCAAGGCCCTAGGTTTGATAACTGTCATGCATACTTAGTCGGCATTATTACTGCATCTTTTGAGCGCTCTCAACTTTCTGCATGCAATCAGTTTCTCAGGACTGTGCAGAATGAGCTGATTGAGCTAAGCCCATTGTGTGCCAGACCCCTGCAGAGTTACTTACAGGGCAATACAATGATAGCCACTGGCAAAGACTCCTACAGTCAGAGGATTCTAGGAGGTGTTGACAAGCTAGAGAGTAGTCCTTCCAGCGCATTCAGAACAGAGAGGTTTCACCAACCGTATCCTCCTGGACCTCATCAATTCCTTCAGGCATGGGCATTGGTGACCCACAGGCACTTGAGTCAGCCTCTTCCAGATGAGTATCGCATCTGGAGTTCTAACTTAAAAATGGGTGTGTCTAACTCTATTGATGTCGTGCCCCCTGAGGAGGGCGTGCGTGAGTTCACTGAACGTGTCTTGCAGGTTTATGACCTGTTTAATATGGCTGATCCTCTCACGTTTGCTCAAGAGCTTGAGAGGTATCCTACTCTGTATGTGTTCAAGGCAGGTTTACCCGAGGACTACAGTCCTCACATTACCAAGATCCTACAGGAACTTGGGGTTCGCACCATGGACAGGGATCAGCAGCTGATGCATATCATCACAAAACTCCAGAATTACCATGAGTTTGTGATCAGCGTCAAGCTTGACAACTCAGGGGTAACCTCAACCCCTGGAAGGAACGCACACTCAAGCAGTGCGGGTCATCACACCCCATCACTCCCACAGGCGCAGGAAACGGGTTATACTAGGCCTCTTAGGCGTGCATTCCCCGCTGCTCATGTAACTTTGCTTGATGAGGATGTACATGACGTGCCAGTTCATGACTCTGAGTATGCATATGATACTGGCCCCTCTCATTCACAAATTCCTATTGATGATGAGCAGGAAAGAGTCCCTTCCCTACAGGAAGAACTGGTGGAGGTGCACGCGCATGCGACTTTCCCATCTACCATGCACTACATGCACCCACGAGGCAACCCTAGGCCTGCACCGCCTCCATAGGCTGGAAACTCCTACCAGCAGAGACCACCTGGTTCAACAGGAGCACATGGCCATGCTTCTACATCAAGGCCTACTGGAGCCCCAAGTGTAGGTACTATTACATACCAACCCAACAAAATGGTATGTGACATTTGCTCTGAAACGCATTGGACTCGTAACTGTCCTAGGTATTCGGAAGCTATGTTAGTGTACAAGAAGCACTTGCAGTCACAAGGTGTGAACCCGTGTGACCCTGCTCCTGTTGGCTCAGCACATTTTTCACATGTTGCTGATGATTCATGGCTTGGATTTTCTCCTTTCACCGCACATGATTCCTCCCCATCCTATTCTGGAGGAGGAACATCTAATAAATGAATCCCTGCCATGGGGCAGCTGGCTGCATGTATGGCAACGCTGAAACAACGCTTTGCCAAGTAGTCCAAGACAGTGCTGCCCATGACTTGGGGGAAACCCCAAGTCCCAGGTGTAGTTCCTTTAATGGAAATTAAAAATAAAAGTGCCATAGGCGATAGAGGTGAGGGTGCTACAGCAATTCCAATTCAAGGTAAGGAATTGCTACAACCTTCTAAGTCGACTGTCGTACAACAGTCGACAGGCCCATCTGAGCCGCCCTTATCGGATAAGGTCAGTTCTGCTGGTCCAAAATTTCCATCAGACATTTCCATTCCTGCCAGCTTCACAGCAAAGCAGGTGAGTGACGACCATTGGTCGCCCTTCCCTGATTCAAATTCTCTGGCATGTCATTTTGCTAACATCGATTTTAAATCGATTGCTGACTATTTCCAGATTATCCCACAGCAATTGTTTTACTTTCTCAACCCGACCGATCCAAGTAAGTGCATCGGAATTGTTTTCAATTCTTTTAAGCACATCAGTCGCTAGATTACGGGTCGAATGTATTTCTCATCACTGATGTTGAGGCTAAGCGCATTGGCATTCCCATCCTTAGGCATAAAATTGCCCTGAATACTGCCAATGGTGCCAGCACTATCCTAGGTGTCACTCCACCTTTGTTGTTGTCTTATGGTAGCAAGGAGAGAGAACTGCTGACTAGACATTGCATGTTAGTCAATCAGGCCACCCCTTCTACCTGTTTTGACCTGTTGATTGGCAATGCAGATTGCGTTGAGTTAAGAGCTGTGCATGATACTGGCTTTAATACTCTGTCTCTGTACCCAGTTATGAGGGATCCCCTGATGTATGATGACCCCAGAGTTGTCTTAGCTGTTGTTTCTGCAACTCCCTCAACTATCCTTTAAGTTTTCAGAGTTGGGGGGGACAGATAGACATTTGCATTTGCATTTTACTTGCATTCTTATTGCTTGTTACTTACTGCTTGTATGTCTCCCTTATACGCAGTTTTCAAGGTACGCTCCTTGCTCGGGTGACTACTACACCTAGTGGATTCCCTTTGCGCTAAGTTTGCATTGATTGCTTGTCATACCTGTCTGTCTTCTTAAGACTCACCACCATGTCTTACCCTTCATGGATATCTGCATTACTCCCTTGCAATGATCATGATGCAAACCCCACAGTAGGCATATTAGATGGCACTAGTGCATTCTTAGCAGCAGATCATGCCGTCACTCTAGAAGCACTGCATGTTCTAGAGACCATCCAGACTCAATTGAGGGTTGATGTGAATTATTGGAATGCATATAACAAGCATCTTGGTGTAGCTGCATTGTTAGACGCCTTAACTAGAGTAGTCAAGACATCTGACTTGTCCACGCATGATCCCATGTGTGATGTTCATCCAGTTCGTAGGACTTTTAGCATTCATTTGTTGCTGAAATCACGACCACTGAATGCATTCAATGCTTTTGACAGTAGTGAAACACTCCAGTATATTGCTGGAATCTTTGCATTCTACATTAGGGAAGGCTCTGAATGCCCTTTGTTACATCGTGCTTGTAACTTGAGCAATCCTAACGTTGAGTTGAAGTACTTGAGTCGTCCAAGGGACTCTGCATTCATGCCAAGTGATGTACCACCAGTAATGCATCGCAGAATTGATCTTACACCCACTATAGGTGGATATACTAGTGCTATAGATTGGCTTTAGAGAAGCCTTGACTGCACGCATTCGTTATGATCGTCAAATGCTTTCTGATGAGCAGCCTTTCGCTGTCGTAGGCATTTGTATTCTATTCCCTGATCCATGTGCATTGTGGTTACATGGTATCTATCCTAGACCTCTTAGGGATACAGAGGTTAGCACCCCTTATGATGATTTAGATCCCATCCCGGCAATCTCTTTTAGTCAGGTCAGATCATTCATCATTCCTAGCTTGTCTCAGGAAGTGAATAAAGAGTTGCAATTTTGGGATTCTTCACTAGCTTACCCATCATTCATGAGGTCTGCTACGCTGCCCTCACCTACAGTAGGGCATGACCTTGATCAGTGGAATTCTGATCATAGTAACGCATGTCACACCTTCACGTTGTGCATTAAGTGCTCTACTGCCATTGAGTGTGGACTGATCTATGCACATGATCTCGTCCGAGGTTTGAGAAGACTTGACATGGAAAATCGTGGATTCCGTGAGAGACAAGTCCATAGATTCACAGCATTGATTACATCAGTGCATGTAACTAAGAAGGTTCCTGTTAGAGGCTTGAGGCCCTTGGCATACCTTCCTCATGAATTCTCACAAGCCATACAGTTAGGTAGCCAACCCTATCACCTGCACTTTTCATACAAAGCTGGTAGATTCCCTACTTATGCTCTATAAGCATAGAATTGTAAATTCTGATGTCTGTCAATACTCACTGTATTTCTGTTACAGATGTCTGACAAGAACAGCAAGCGTGCTTTCCATATTCAGCAGCACGAGATTAAAGTGCATCAGTCTCAAATCCAGACTAGGGCAGCCAAGGCGCGCCCTGTTTATATCAGGTTCTGCCAAGAGAACCAGATAATGGTTCCTGAGATGCCTCATATACCTAAGTGGTATATGAGGCATCTCAGGAATGCCAACAAGAGAAATCTCAGAGCTGGTGGAAACCAGCAAATACCACAAAACAATCTTGATCCTGGGGCAGGTCCTCAGCAAGGCCCGCCTCTTCATCCTCTCGGGGATGGAGGGGCCATGCCGCTACAAGCTAGGCCTGTTCCAGGTCATGTTGATGGGCAACCCCCATCAGGCTGGAGACAGCGAGGCAAGAAACAGCGTGCCCCGCCTCCATTCACTGAGACTGCTTATGGCAGTCAGCATCCTAAGACCACAGCTCCTAGAGGCATGGTGTTTTGGGATAAGCTTATGCAGCCCACCCAGCTGATTTTTCTAGGGTGATCCGTCACCCTTCTCACGTCAGCCTAGAGACGGCCAAGGATCACTTCTGGGCTGACTGGCGTGAGACTCATACTGAAGCTATTCAGGCCATGGAGGTGCCTGAGGCAGTCATCAAGAGACTTCAGGACTGGGTCACAAAAGTATGGATTCCACTCTCCATGGAGTTCATGGGCGGCACCACCACCAAGGGGCCCTACTCAGGCAGTACGCTCCAAGTCAAAGCCATTGGCAAGTGCTGGAGGCCCCGACACTGCCACCACCTCTATGGAAGAGTGAAGGTGGGCGCGGCAGGGTCGTAGGTGTGGTATTGTAGATGTTAGTAGGCAGACCCTGCTAGCGCCTTCCTTTAGACATAGACAAATAGGTGTCTTGCGTGTATGTTTGTTAGCTAAAAGGTTGACTGCTAGGCTTCTTATTGCTGATCAGAATGCCTTTGTTGTTAACAACACGCGTGCATCTACTGTCTCTTTGTTAAAAGGTAGACATTCTGCTTTACTTCACACCTGTAAAATGAGGAGGTATTCCCTCAGTGCTCGCTCCCTGTATGCGCTTTAATCTTCAAAGATTTATTTGCTTTATTCTGATAAGCCTTGCAGCATTTCCATGTTGCTTGTCATCACCCATCCCAGAGGTGGCAGGTAACTAAGGTAACACTCATGTGCCTGTACTGCCTACCGGCAGCATCACTGCTTTGAATTTAGCTGCCTTGCATCAAAATTATGCATCTTTGCCTACAGTGAATAGTGATGATCTGTTTCAAGAGCTGAACAATGAACCTGATGTTGATTTGAGTTATGTGCCAGAACCCTTGTTTCCCCTAGGCTCTACTCCCACAGGACCAGGTTCACCTGGTTGGAGCATTGAAACTCATGTCCCTCACGGTGACAAGGACCCTGTGGACAGTCAGAAGGTGTTTAAGGCACCTGAGGGCTGGACCATTTGTGCTCATCACCCTTTGATGGTTGACGGTGATGTAGCATCCATACATGCTTTAATGCTTGAACAGCAAGGTTGTTTTGCTAAAGAACTTAGTGATTTGCATCCTGGTTATACTGGCCCTGTTGGTGCTTTTAAATTAGTTCCTTCCGGTGCTAATATCACTGTACCATCCACTGTCCAGGTTCGTCCTCCTCGCAGACGCTCTCCACTTGAGGATCAGGTTATGGATGAGGCTAACTTGCCTCTCCTTGATGTAGGGTTCATTGAAGAATGCCCTAACCCTGTCATGAGTCATGAGTGTGTCATTGTAGTCAAGAAAAACCCTGATACAGGGGAATGGACTGACAAGAGGTGTTGTGTCAACTATGGCGCACAGTCTGGTGGAATTAATGCGTACACCACGCAGGATTTCTATCAGCTGCCCTTGCCTGAGGATCTGTTTCGTAAGACAGAGGGGAGTAAGTTCTTTTCTGTCATTGACATGAAATCAGGTTTCATGCAAACACCTATGGATCCTACAGTTAGACCTTACTGTGCTTTTTGGTGGCGCAAGAAATTGTGGCAGCCCACTAGAAATAACTTTGGCTGGAAGAATATGCCTGCTTATTTTCAGCAAGTCATGGATAAGACATTAGCTGATGCTGGTTTAGCTGCACATGCCTGTGTTTTCATTGATGATGTTCTTATTTTCACTGAGGATCTTGAGACACACCTGCAGGTGGTTGCCAAGCTGTTTGCAGCATTCAAGTTGGTAAACTTGAAAGCTCACCCTGGTTAAAGTAGAATCTGCTTTCCATGCATTGAGTATCTTGGCCATAATATTGGTAGTCTAGGGTTGACACCTAATGAAGTTAAGGTAGCAGCCATTAGAGCATTGCCTAATCCTTCTAACATATCAGAGCTGCGTCGTGTCCTTGGTTTTGCCAATTATTACCGTGGATACGTGCCTCATTTCTCTGAAATTGCTAAGCCACTCACTGATCTCTTAAAGAAGGATGTCAAGTGGGAATGGACTGCTGAGCGTGCATCAGCTTGGCGTGACCTCAAGGATGCACTGTGCTGCCCTGATAATGCTTTGCGCCACCCTGATCGCAATGTTCGGTATGTCTTACACACTGATTGGAGCCAGAAAGGTTTGTCAGCTGTCCTCGGACAGGTGGACCCTAAGACAGGTACTGAGTATTTAATTGCTTGTACTAGTCGCTCCTGTAATGTACATGAGGCTCGCTATGGCTCATACAAATGTGAGATGATGGCTGCTGTTTGGGGAGTACGCACTTTCCGTTGCTACCTCCTAGGTGCACCTCATCCATTCATACTATTGACTGATCACAAAGGTTTGTCCTGGCTCATGAGTAATAAGGAGCTTGAAGGGCAATACGCTAGATGGTCTGTCATGCTAAGTGAATTTAACTTCATTATTGAGTACAAACCAGGTGTCAAGCACATCATTGCTGATGTACCTAATAGTAGGTTTCCTAGATCTACTACTGCTGATGTGACCGGTACCCGTGAGTCTTATCACCAGTTTGTGCCTACTCAGCAGCTTCTGTTACTTCTGTCACAATCTGAGCATGGTCTTGATTGTCTTGCTGATTGTCTTGCCTCAGCGCCTTCTGATTTTGATGCTTACTGCTTCAATCATATTGCTGACTTTCTCAATGCTCGCATTGATTGCACTCAGGATTATTCAGATGATGAGGACTGTCTTATTAGCCCTCTCTTAGATTACTCACACATGGGTAACACTGTTCAGGCAGATGATGACGTTTATGCATCTCACTCTGCATTGTTTACACCCTCTTCTGAGCTGTTGTTGCACACTGCTGCCTCCCATTTTCTGCCTGACTCACAACAGCATGCTATTGATATGCATGATTTGAGCTCCATGGATGTTTCAAGCCTTTCAGCTTATGTTCACTCTGTTGATCTGGCTTTTGTTTCTACAATTCAGCATGAATTGCAGCTTAAAGCTGCAAGGCAAGTGGAACTCTGTCATTCTTCGCTGACTAGAGGGACTTCCAATTCATCTGAGTTGACTCTCAGAATGGCATCTTCTCCCTTTGGTGATGTTGTACACAGTATTTGCACTACACCTGTGCCTGAATGTTGCATTTCTGCCATTCATTCCGATGGTGTTCGTGTCATTGAATTATTTGGTGGCATGGTCTCTGGTCTTGATTGTCTACTGCGTAATGGCGTCAAGATATTACAGTATTCATACTGTGATTTGTCTTACCATGCTCGTGCTGTTGCACATCACAGGTTGACTCAGCTTACTGTTCAGTACCCTGATCAGTTACCTCTAGAAGCTTGGTCTTCTGCCTTCACTGCATTACCTCAGGATGTGTATTCTATCACTGAGTAGCACCTCAGTTTTGCAGGAGCATTAAATGAGGATCCCATCCTTCTCATAGCAGGTTTTGAGTGCGCTGACCTCTCACCTGCTGGTTCACGCAAGGGTCTACAGGGAAGTAAATCTTCTACTTTTTACCCCTTGCTGTCTGTTCTTGCATCTCTGCAACGCATGCGCTCATCTTATGCATTTCCTCTTGCTTACCTGATTGAGAACACTGCTACACAGTTTGCATATGGTTCATCTCGCGCTATGAAAGATTCTTTCCATGAGCTCTGTGCTAAGATAGGATC
The DNA here is from genome assembly GCA_002335675.1 of Chlamydomonas eustigma. NCBI lineage: Eukaryota > Viridiplantae > Chlorophyta > Chlorophyceae > Chlamydomonadales > Chlamydomonadaceae > Chlamydomonas > Chlamydomonas eustigma. The sequence goes on along the minus strand of BEGY01000072.1, from coordinate 25,063 downwards.
ACCTGTCGTGCTAGATGCTGCTAACGTTGGTAGCTAAGCTCATCGCTTACGCAATTACTGGACGAATCTGGTCTCCTCCTCTGCATTACAATGCGTATTGGATTCTTTTGAGCGTGATCCTGATTTGAATCTATCTGATGTGTTGTACTCGGTCAGTTTGTTTATATAAAAGATCATGATTCTATGCATGACTCAGCTAAGTCTCTGATTTTGAGAGTAAAGGAAGTCCGCCCAAGTGGTGTTCTGATACTTATGGGTAGAGACAACAAAACTCTAGCAGTCAATAGCAAAAATTGTACTCCTTGCCATCTCCCTATTACTGAGATTGAGGAAGCATCTCTTGTGTATGCTAAGCCTGCTATTGACCTGCCTTGTGAAAAATGCAATATGCCTCATGATGATCATGTCATGGTTCTGTGTGACTCTTGCAATAGAGGATATCATATTTATTGTCTCACACCACCACTAACAACAGTACCACCCGGCATATGGGTATGTCCCGAGTGTTCACATTCAGGGGTTACGGAGCTTACTATCAAGACGCTCTGGGCCACGGATCAGTTCTACCAGGATGCCAGGCGAGCCAAGGAGTTCAGGCCAACATCTGGGCCCCGCCATAAGCAGCGGGGACGGCCAAGGAATACTGCTATCCCAGCAGCCGTTACAGCACCAAATGCTCCTGCCCTTCTACTAAAGCGTGGACCAGGCAGACCAAAGAAATTTCCTACTGCCATGGTAGCACTAATGCCCACCTACAAATGGTCATACCCTCGGGCAGTTGAGCAGGGTCTTCCAGATCTTTTACCCGGAATTTCAGACCCCGCCTTTTCCAAACATATTTCATCCTTCTCACCTGGAGGCAACCGTTTCAAGCAGCACTTCAGCCCTGTCAGCGCAGCGGAGCTCTCAACCCTCCTTCACCTCTTGGACGATTCATACAGCCACAGCATTCTGGACATAACCCATGGAGCAGCAGCCGGAGTCATTCTTCACCTACCCGCCAGTGAATCCTTTTCCATCACCACCAATGAATATCTCTGTGATATTCCAGCAGATTTCCATCTCGATCCCATGCAGCCTGAGTCCTACACACTCATCAAGGAACATCACAGCATGCACATCATTATTGTCTGCCCCACACTACCACTTGCAGACATCCTCATTCCGCTCACTTCCATTTATGCTCAGCATGTTGCATGTTGTCTCATTTCCAAGAAGTACTTTCTGAACAGCTACTACAGCCGCTATGCTTGGTTGATCAGCTTGAGAGCGGAGGACCGCCTCTTCATCATCCCTTCTGATTCTAATGGCGCAACTGACAACGTTTGGATGTTGATATTCAGCAGCTCTGGAGTTAAGCACTCCATTCTTAGAGATTCCAAGGATCAGCTTACTGGGATTCTATTAGCATCATCTGAATATGTGCTTACATCATAAATAAATGCTCATGCATAATCACATTTCGCATGTGACACATACCAATTCATGTGATGGTTGTATGTGTACCTCTCTACTGTCTCTGCCAAACACGTTTACTATGCCCTTGACCCACCCGTGCTAGGAACGCGTTTGGGGGTTATAGTGGAAGGTTCTTTTTGTGGGTTTTGGCGCAGTCCTCAAGTCGCCACCCTTCCAGGCAGAGATACCTTGTTTTCTAGTGCTATTCATCGTAGACACTAGATTATTCAGCATGCACATTTGCATTTCAGTCTTTTATCCTTCTTGCAATGGGGGGGGAGTAGTGAGGCAGCATGCCTCATAACCTAGTTCTAGCGCAGCGTTACACCGGTGCAGTGTTAGACCGTGACAGCTGTCACA
>BEGY01000072.1:0-23028 GCA_002335675.1 Chlamydomonas eustigma | reverse complement strand
ATCCGGTCGCCTGATCTAAATCCCCACCAGTAGTGAGGCAGCATGCCTCATAACCTAGTTCTAGCGCAGCGTTACACCGGTGCAGTGTTAGACCGTGACATAAAGACGTGAACAAAGCACGACTGTTCATGGTGACTTTCCTGAGCTGTCAGTTCCTTTCACACTAGCATATATTATATATTATTTATTTCAACCTCGCTACCAGCCTCTGCATTTGCTGTCTTTGGTCTGTGTCCAATTCTTGCTGAAGAGAAGCAAGCAAGGACCGTCTTGCTGGGTTGCTGATGCAAGTCCACTGAAGGTCTTCTGGCATGCCAAAGAAAAGGCATGCCAGCTGCCGCCTCAACCTAGTGGTAAAAGCAGCAGGAATAAGTAATAATACGGCCCACTTCTCAAAAGATGCTTTTGAAAACATGAAGGCAAATCGCTTACAGTTAACATCGTACTTGCTGCCGAGTAGAACTGGTGCAAGCATAATGATGACCATATTGACGAAGACGGAGACATTAGGTGTAAACTCAGCAGCCTATCAAATTATTAAAAAGAAGTATGATGTTTCCAAGTCTGATCATAATATTCTAGATATACCTCATCAGTGCACAACCCAATTCACGGCTCACTAGTCATCTTTCAGCTGACAAGTATTAGAATGTGCTGTACTAGCGGCAGTACTAGTATTAGTACTAGCTCGACAGTCCTCATCAGCAGTGATCCCATCATAATATCAATTACATGGCTCAGGCTACATGACCACTATAACCATAACCATAACCACAGGATTCAGATATGCAGGTTACTCCATACTACTCACTTTGCCACCTCAGCATTCAATTCATGCGTAGCCGCCCCTGCAGCAGCAGACTGATCATTCCTTGCTTGCGCTTCCTGCAAGTCATGATGACCATAAAGAAAATGTCATTGAAGTCCACTATTCTGACCTTGAATTGAAAAGTACACGATGCAGAATGCTGGCAACTTCGCGACTGTCTAGCTAAAAGTTCCTCATCATGACTCATCACTCATGATACTCATCAGTGGCCCGGCTGAGCTAGGTAATAGCAGTTATTAGCACACTACATAGTACCTGCAGCTTCAACTCTGTCTCGAAGAACATCCCCACAAGCTCCACATCCTCGAGTGGCCTGCCATGAGCACCAGTGGGGCCAGCAGGCAGTGGTTCTGGAGCCATCAGCTGCACCAATGGTCTTTGCTGCATATCTATCCAGGCCTTGAAGTTGGCTGTTGTGATAAAGCGAGCATAGAAGTCTAGGAGTTGCGCAGGTCGTATGAACCTGATGATGATGAGAAGAATGGAGAGAAATATCTTTCATTGTATTGTGGATGTTTGACAGGCTCCCGCTATATCTTTCATTGTAGTGTGGATGGATGACAGGCTCCCGCTATTAGTCGCAATCATAATTGAGTTAAAGCTGGTAGAATTCCACTTTAAAGGATGTCAGTCACACATTCACGACCATCAGAAAGCAGGTCTTCACAGAAGGTCCTGAGGCACTTGTGACAAAATGACATGGCGGCACACAAGTGCTGACTGAGAAGAGGTCATACAACAGATAATCAGTGATATCATCATGCATAGACAGACAGATCATCCCATCATAATGTCACAAGGCTAAGTGTAAAATCTTAATCAGACTTGGTGAGTATCATCATGGCTGGTGTGGAGATCCTCAACTTATATCACATGACATAAACAAAGTGAGTGGTGCTAAACAAAGCAACTAATTCAGTTTACTCTTCAGGGTTGTTAAATCAGGCTACCATTGAGCTGACTCACCTCTCTGAGAGGACGGCTGCATGCTGGAGAGTAGGTAGGATAGCGAGAAAGGAGGTAGCCTCCCATCGCGGAACAAATCCATCTGCTCCCAGTTCTTTATACCTGCCGAGCATTGTGCTGGGTGGTATTGGGGAATGGAATGGACGCAACCAGCACAAACACAATGGATGCGGTATTGACACAGGCTGTATTAGAGGAGCTAGTTACTACTAGCAGGAGCTGGAAGCTCTTGATGATTCTATCCAAAGAATAACCTGCACCACTAACCAGCAAAACCTGAACCACTAACCAGCAATAACCTGAACCAAATTCAAAACGTGTGCCCTATATGAACCTGAATCTGAGTCGTCCTTAAACAGTAGCAGCTGCAGCAGCAGCAGCGGCATGGGCAGTACCTGCTGAATGGCGCCAGCAGCATAGAAGTGAGATCATGGAAGTGTCTCCGTAGTGCTTCGTTGTTGACGACTGCAATACGGGACAGCTTGCTACGGACGTCACTTGAAGCAGGCTGCATGATGAGGGCATGAGGGCGGTACTAGCTCAGTCAGCAGGTCAACAAGAGAAACAACCACCAAGTCAAAATATGAGTTGTTAAAACACAGATAAAAACAGTTCAAGGCTGTAGCAACAGGGGTATGGAATGGTGTGGAATGCAGTCTACTTCACCATGTGGCTATTAGCAACAGGGGTATGGAATGGTGTGGAATGCAGTCTCCTTCACCATGTGGCTATTAGCAACAGGGGTATGGAATGGTGTGGAATGCAGTCTCCTTCACCATGTGGCTATAATGCCATTGTCCATCATTTACATAACGTAGCGTTACAAGATCCTGGCCTCCTATAACAATGTTCAACCCACCTGAAGCAACCGAGCCAGCAGCACACTGTCTGGTCTAGTAATGGGCCGGTAGCTGCTCCACAGCCCTTCACTATGAGACACCATTAGCGACTGGGCACCACGGGCTCTCTGACGTAGGGCCTATCAGATGATGGATTGTACAACAGTAGGGCGGCTGTGAATAAGTAGAATAAGGAATATATGAAAAAAATCATGGAAATATATCTGTTCAGCAGATGAACACAGAGATGCACCAGCATCTATCAGGACTGAATCGCTCATAGCGGCTTGATTTCATGCTGCATGAATGATAGCAGGAGTTAAAACAGCATGCCATGCAGTAAAGTGGATAGTGCATTCCTCACTCTAACAGCCGCTCCAGGGTTCAGAACGGCAGCAGCAGCTGCTGCAGCAGCCCCTGCAGTGGCGCCAATCCACGTGGACTGTTCTTTCCTTCCCACAGAGATCACATTTGGCCAGTGAGAGAGTGCCTGCTAGTGACAAAATGAGTATCAGAGCACTGGATACAATCATCAGTCCCTACTCCTCATCATGGTTTGAGTCACTTACTAGGCAGAAGTGTTCCACACACTTCAACCAACATCAGTCATCAGTGAGCTCTATGTCGTTCACGGCACTTAGTATCTATTATGCACCATAACAACCCTTCAATGCAGTGAACATCGTCGAGTACAGTACTGTCCCGTTTATAAGTCTCCTGTTTCCGCCTTTGAAGAAAGAGAAAAACTACTCATCCCTCCCAGTTTCTCAACAACACGTGCAGAAGAGAGGGTAATATTATACCACCTTCAGAAAGTACAGATTTGTGACACCCATCACCCTTGGCAGGCCCTGTGGCTCAGTTTCTGATGGCAGCTGGCCAGAGGAGAGGGGTCCAAAGGAGACGTCGTGGATAGTGAAATAAGGTCTTGGGAAGGTAAGTGTAGACATAGCGGGAAGGGCAGTAGTGATTGAAGGAAAATACTAACTCAGACAGTTGCAAGAGTTATGAGCAGCAACTAGCATATACAAATCAAACTGAGATTATGTAAATGACTACTTCAATAAGACGAGGTGCAGAGACAGATCAGGTCAGGTGAGGCATCAGATTAAGTCCAATATAATGACTGACAACTGACCTGAAGTCGTACTGATAGGCCAATGGGGCAATGAGAGACAATGCAGCTGCGGTGGCTTGTCCGCAATCAGCTGGAGTCAGCCCCACAACCAGGAGAGGTTGCCCCATGAGTATCATTTCCCAAAGCTGCCAGAGTCGAGGCAAGTGAGCCTGGAAGGTGGTGTACAGGTCCACCTGAAAACACATGATGTACATGATGATTATGCACCAGTGCCATCGGAGGTCACAAGTGTGTCTCGATAGTATGATAAGCTTGACTCGCATTGTGCATGTAACAAGCATGATGAGTCAGCAGGTGTGCTCAGTAGTAATTGATGCGCCAATTGAGCTCTGGTAGTCATCGTGCACATTTTTGATTCTGATCACAAGAACTACACAGAAGAGACTTCATCACAAGGTGATGAGTTTTTTTTGCTGAAAATTTATACCAGGTTTGTTTTTCCGTGAATGTCCAGGGCTACGAGGCTGCCCAACATAACCATGCTTGAAGAAAGCAAATAAGGTAATGATGCAGAGCCATGATGTAGAGCCATAGAGATAGAGGTAATATTATTCATTATAAACAAGCACTGAGTGTAGCAGACCTATTGTCCCAGGACTTCAGCAGTAATGAAACAAACACACCCACTTCACAGAATGCACCCTGAGATGCCCCAGGCGCCTCCAAGCCAGTGGAGGGTCGCCTGTACACTGCCATGGCAGCAGGCATGGTAGAAGTAGTCCCTCCTGCTGCTGTCGCTGCTGCATCCGCCAATCCAGCATGTGTAGTATACAAATATGGGCCCTCTCGTGATGGAGGAGTAGAAGTAGAAGGAGCTAGGTTGGAGTGTGGGGGTGGCGGTGGCATGCCATTAAAAACCAAGGTCCCACCACTTGCAGAGCTGTTGGCCTGCCAGGATGGAAGCAGGCCCTCATCCTTGTAACCAATGTTCACACTTTTTGTATTTTGTTGGTTAGTCTCCGCTGACGAACCTGCTTGCGGTACTGTTTCGGGACTAGAAGAAGTAGCAGCAGCAGCAGCAGCTATAGCTGCAGCCTGGGCTCCTGAAAAAGCAGATCTGCCTGATTTTGACGACCCATCCCCGCTTGGGCCTCGGCTACCATAATCTCCACTCCTCCTAGTACCGCCAGTTGAGCTATTGAAGGGCAGGCTGTCTTGTAGAGACTGGAAGTTTTGAAGAGAGGAAGTACTGCGGCGACTGCTATTATGAGACACGCCTGTTAAGGACGATGTGCCTCTTGTGTCTCTCGTGCCCTCTGATTGAGGAGCTGCCATGCAGCAGCTTACTATTGTCATAGCAGATCTGGGACTGATGCTCACAATGCTGTTACCTCTTGACAAAGGACCCTGAACATGAACAGTCACCAAATCATACCTATGAGACCCAGCCAGCAGCTGATTCATGGCACCTACTTTACAGCTACCTGAAGTATTCCTTTTATTTGCCGCCATTCTACTTACCTCAAGGTCCATCATGGTGGATGGGTGAGGAAGGGCCTGCCAGCTGGGTAGTCTGGTTTGGAGGGTGGTAAGACCAGCAGGCAGCTGCAGCAGCAGGCCAGCAACAGGCGCAGGCCACTTCTGTACTTCATGGTACAGCTGCAGCAGAAGGAAGGGTCGTAATGTTTTAGGCTGCATTTCATCCTAGTTCATCCTTTTTCATCCTTCTGAGACCTCAGTGAAACAGATGCAAGTCAGCCTAACCTCCCCCGGGATTGGATTAGAGGCCCCTAGATTGATTCAAGGGCCTGCCGGTAAATAAGCAACTCAAATTTTACTGCTGGTGACAGTAACCAGAATAAGGTATACTTGCCGAGAATGCCCATGATGCCAAGATGAAGCGTAACAAGTCACATGTTGGACGAACATGACGGGAGGTACTGTTGATGAGAAGCAGCAAGTGTGAACCAGGCTTCTTCCTACTAGTAAGCACTGCTGCCCATAACATCAATTGACCATGATGATAGGACACACCTGCCCCAAAGCAGGTTTCCCATGGCTAAAGAACTGGGCCCCCGCCACTTGAGAGAGAGGTCTCAACACACTGCACACAGCATAATGCCAGGAAAAAACAGGCCGTTTTCCATCGGAAGGGGAAAACAGCTTAGCCCATAGGTGAGACATTTAGAGAAACGCTCAGTATTCAGGGCGGCTTCCAAAGAATCAAGGTTCATGAATTGTATGCTCCCAAGTACAGGGCATAGAAAAATAAGTGCATGATCTTGAAATTGAACGCATTCCACGCACAAGAAGCAGACATTCTTTCTGTATTTGTTCCGCAAATCCTCTTTAGTGGCAGTTTAACGACATGGCATCACCTGTTCATTACATGGCATCACCTGTTCATTACATGGTAAGTTCAAGCATCAGCTTATAATCCTAGATCATAATCATGCTTGATCAAGCTATATCATCACCATCCTCACTCACACCCACTAGTCTTACCTCAGCTGTACATTCTATCCATGATCTTGTTCATCATGTGACTCATCAGAATAAGATTTTTCCAAAATGAAAATGAAGCAAGTTTTAAGCACCTCTTCAGCAGTCACCATGCAACGTATCAGGTGTCAAAGAGGTACAGGCCTGACCATACCTCACCTTGACAAAGGGTGCTCAGATAGAACCACTACTGAAAGCTGCTCCCCACCTCGCAGAAGAGAGGGGTCTTGACGCTGTCGGCAAAACACAAACCTACAAGCAGAGCACGACTACGTGTATTGCTGTAAAGTACATGCCACACTTGTATTGCTGCTGCAAACTAGTACATGATTTGAAGTACCATGTTACAACAATCTAGCAGCAGCATTCATTTTCATGCTCCTGTTGTTGATTGAATTGAGGCAAGGATGGGCAGCTGTCAAGGTCCTCCCTAGTTGAATCGTAACCATACAGGTACTTGATCTGTCAAGGTCCTCCTTAGTTGAATCCTACCCATACAGGTACTTGATCTGCTCAGAAGGCAATGGCATGGGGGTCTGCTGCTCTGATGTACTGCACTGGTCCTGTGCATTTAGTGCATTGCGTGATGCTGGACTATTGCCTTCTGATATAATGATTGTTTTGCTACTTGAGCTTGTCAGCTGCTGACTGTCTGCTGTAGAATCTTGTCCAGATGTTGGAGGAGGAGCAGGATCTGCTGTTGAACACCCGCCCCGTCTCTTGACTCTGAAGAAGAAGCAACTGGGCAGAAATAGGACATGAATGGCATTATGAGTATATACCAGCAAGATTATGTGATGCGTCAGATAGGTCACACTTTTGGGCAATTCTGTGAGGATTCATACGCCAACCACACTCTTTTGAATCAAATATCTCTTGAAAGGAGATATCTGCTTTCTCTTGAAGTAGTTTATAAATTGTCTGCAAGTGATGAAGGCTCAGTCCCAGCAGCTGGCATGTATGCACTACCATTCCCGCACTTGGATAGACATATCTGATCGACATCCAAGCATGCTGGATAATAATGTTGAATGACAGGTTCATAGAATCACCTGTCCCTAATTGTCGTCTTGGCATGAAGCTCCAAAGACATTGAGTCCTGAGTGCATGTGTTGATATTTAAATCTCACATCACAGCATGCTCTTACGAATGTTCGTAAAAATGTAAATACGTGTCGTACCGGAAATGCATGGAATGCAACGTCCTGTTTTTCCTCTCTTGTGAGAAAACCATCGTCAGGGACCATGTTGCTGACTCTTGGACCAACATCAACATCAAACAGAACCGAGCACATACCAACGAGCCATGATCTACTGACGAGACGTTCATTCATTTTTGCAAAGTTGTAACCTTTAACGCATGCCTACCTCTTTCTGGTTGCAGTTTTCACATCTTCATATAAGTGTGGACATTATTTTAAATGTACTTGGCTAAACAGGTCTCCCTTTGCTGAATTCTTCTATTAGCAGCATGAGACTTATTCGAAAACTATTTTAATACAGATTGCACCTTCAATTGTAATACTTGAGCAAAATCTGCACCTCCTCGTTCCCATCTCATGCAGGTGGCTGAGAAGTGGAAAGGATAGACAACAGGACAATGCAGTGGCACCAGGTTGATCTGGATTCCACTTCATCCCATGTGCACGTGTCATTTTACATTTACATCTTTTTACTGCTTTTCTCAACCATCTCTAATAAATCGTTTGAGAATGACGACTAAGCTAGGCACGCAATGCCCATGAAAAGTGGTATCCCATGAGCACTGGAGCGATGAGCTTAATATACTATGCATAATGCACAACAGCATGTTAGGCTCCTTTTAAAATGATTCCCTGCCTGTCCTACTCATTATGGCTGCTGTCTCTACTGTTGCTAAGACAGGCATATGAGGATACACAATGCGTTCAACAAATAGATTTAATACAGCTTGCTGTTGACAGCTCCTTTGATCACATGTATTGAGAAACGACTAGGGCCCATGATGCAAATGACAAGCGTCCAACAGGAAAAGAAGGTGGGATACACAACAGTGGGAGAGGCTGAGATGTTGTGATCCTTGACATATGCAGCATTTGTTTCATGTTAGAAGAAATGAACGTGATTAGATCATCGAACTTGATGAACCATCCTTGGGAATTACCTAAAAGAGGTAGGTAGGTACCTCTTTTACTATGATGCACGGGTCATTTAGCATCGATTCATTATATCTTATTTAAAAAATTATGTATCAATGTATCCCTACATATGTTACTCATTATGATGAGCTCGGTTTTGTACAACACACAGCAATACCAACTGGAGTAGATGTCAACTCTTACACTTGTTTTGCGATTGTGCTAGCTATCAGTGTTCATGATCTGAATATTGCGTGCTTCGACATGTGACATTTGTATTTGAAGTAAAATGCTGCCTCGGATAGCCAATGGAAATGATGAGAGGAGAATAGAGTCATATAATTCAAAGTTTTACAAGTCCAAACCTAGAACAGCCCAATCTCGCAGCACTCGACTCACCGAGGATGACATTGAATATCTTGTAGGATTAAAAAATGAAACGTTTTGCTTTCTTTTTTAAAGCAGTTTGATGATGCATGTACGTCTTTGCAGGAAAGGAACTCAAGGCGCAATAAGGCCAGCTTCAACAAGTGGTTGGCTGAGAAGGAGGAGTATTTTAAATTCAAGCGAGATCAACGTATTAGGTGAGTAGACATTGCGAGCATCAACTAAACTACTGGAGCGTATTGCTTGGACAATCCACAATTTTACTGAAAGCTTGATGCCTTTCAGCAGACTGAAAATCTATCTCCCTAACTGCAGTGAAATTGAGGCTACCCGAAAATTTGAGGTCAGAGAAGCCCATTACCAGGAAGTTCAGGCCCAGGTGCAATACTAACTCACAAGTCACAATCCTAGCTCCTCATTTCCATTTGAAACAAACCAGGGCTTTTTATGCTCCGAGTGCAAACTTGAATTTTTAAGCACATCAATTGTAATGCAATGAGCAGCTTTTTCACTGGCTTGCATGTTCAACCTCTATTCTTTATTGTCTCCCTTTTCTGCAGAAAATGAAGGAGTGGGCAGTTAGGAAAAGTTTGGAGCATGCAATGAATGAAGTCAAGAATGCAGAGGCAGAATCTCACTGGAGAATGAAGCTGGTTGAGGACAGGTATTGCATAACATCATGCATCCTTGAACAGAAATGGTCAGCCAGGCAGCACGCTCTAAGAAGCTCATAAACGTCATGTCACGACATGGAAGTATGCCCATGACATTTGCTGGCTCAGCCTCATAATGCAATATTCAGATGCAAGTAGAGCTTTTCACATAAGTGCCTACACCATGATCTGAGGATATGTGCTATACTTACATATGCTGGGAATTGTGAATTCATACTTTTTGCAGGCAGGAGGCATTTATGCAACGCAAAAGGGAGCAAGGGTTTAAGACAGGGATTAATCTGGAGGAGGCTCAAGCAAAGCGTCCTACACTTCTTAACCCACTTGGGAAGACAGGCAAAGCCTTCCCCCCACCACATCAGAAGTTACTACCTCCACTGCTTCAGCAGCATCAAGAGGTGGCCCATGATGCACCCTTCAAGACACCTTCAGCAGATCAGCAGCAGCGGCCACGTCTCATGCTCCCACCTATCAAAGGTGTCACAAGATGACCGCCGCCCTTATTAAAATGCCACATCTCCATCATTAACCTAGAGAAAATGCAGCTGATTCATCATTTGTTCTTGAAAACCCGCAGCTTGCTCGTTTGGAGTGCCTTAAACTATTGATTTTTGCTATTAGATGTAGAGGTACCTGCTGTTATCATCGGCAGGTGATAAGTTTGCTACTAAGTTTATGGCAATAGTTGACGGGATGATATCCTGACATTCTCACACCAGCTTGATTTAAGGATGATGATGCTTACAGTTTATTGAGATAATGTGATCTTAATATACTCATGGTGGTCCTTTTAGGTTTTAAGTAAAGAAACCCTACTGGTCCTCATTCTTTTAGATTGTCTCTAGCAGATCACTCTACAGTACTTGCAATTGGGCGGGATGATTTTACAGAAAGTAGCTCCTGCTATTTACGACTTTCTCGTGGATACTAATTATAATTTTCATGATTGTGAAGTTATCAATAAATTTGATGTGAGTATTTTCAAGCATTTAGTATGAAAAGCAGTGCATGGGAAACTGTAAATCTAATGCACTATCCATTGCATGGTGACCTACACCTGTATTCAATAAAGACTGTATTAGAGCACATGCCTTTTTCCTCTTCCTGCTTGTTCAGAAGTCATGAACAGAACTTACTACACTGACGTCGTTGTGGATCATGCTTAATAGATCAATAAGACAGATCAACTCAAATGAAGAGCTTATCACTGGGTATTTCAGATCTTCATTACATTAACAGCATATGAGACAGCCGCTCAGCGCTCTCTCACAAACTTACTGCAAAAAGCAACTGCAGACAAAAAGGTGGATTATGATGTTTAGGACGCTTCCAGGAAAGATAACATGGGGCGTGAGCATCCCTTCTCTGTGATCACTGCAAAATACATACGGACATACATTGTCTGTCGATGTTCCTGAAGAGCCAAAATTATTAAAAAAAAAGAATTGGGAGCACAGCTTTCTGTAAGAAGATATCTTCTGTACATACTAAGCAGCTCAGCTAATATTAAAACATATTAGAATCCCAGCAACAACAGCACATCAGTCGATTTCCTAAATTCAACACAGAGGGAAGTAGTTCAGAGCTTTCTCTGCACATGTTGAGATACAAGAAGGTGGGGGGAACAATATATTATGAGTAAGCTGAATTTAAAAGAGCACCCACTTAATCATCCGTTGAAAGAGAACAATTACATCACAGAGTCTCATCTAGCAGGCGTTCTGTCTACAGAGAAAGATGAAAGGCATGTTGGTCAACACTTAAGTTACTTCAGTGCAACTAGTCACAAGATAGTAACGCGCGCGTTACTAACGCGGTCAAATCTGATTAATCTGATTTGATAGCCTCTGCAATAATGAAAGCTCATGACACTGCTTCTATCTCATAATCTTGTAGGGTGCAGACAGTGTGTAGTCAACTGGCAAATATGCTCTAATATGTCCTGTGCCATTTTAAGCTGATGCCATATTACGTACACTAACATCATGTCCATCAATGATGGAACCTTGATCGGATGCGGTGTCAAAGGCATGTTGAGATGTTGTGCTTGAGATCTCAGGCGGTGACGCAGTACAGAGGTACAAACCATCAGCAGGCTTTGTTGGAGCACAATTTGCAGGCCATCAAGGTGATCATCAAGGATCAAGCAGTAGCTGCAAGTGCGACTACCTAACCCTCCCCACGTTAGGTAGTCGTGTCATGGACACTCCCCCCACCATCAAATTGTTGCGCCTAGAAGCCTGCTCTCTTATTGTGTCTCCATTCTTGTCGCTACCAGGATAGCTCCCTCTTACAGGCGGCAGCTTCCCATCAGTGTCTTTGGAAGAGTGCCCTCCTGCTCCGGCCCTCCTCGCACCAGGAGAGCGGCCTGACCCTATTTCGTCAGGATCTGTACTGCTCATGTTGTACAAATAATCGCGTGACATGTCCCCCACATCACGGCCCTGTATGATGATACAGGAGCAACAAGTGAACATGCTGATCTGTGACCAATTTTGATAGCAATAACAACTACAGCGACTAACATGCAGGAGGTAACAAACGTCATCCCTGCTTGTTCTGTACCCCTTGTCCAGCATAACTCTGTAGGTAAACACACTGCTCTTACTTACTTGAATGTAAAAATTCCATATGATCCATCATGTAGGGATCCTTGCATGGTTACAGCAAGGCAAACATTGATTATACTTGCTCATTCTGTACCTGCTAGCTAACATGGTATGAACCAAGCCTAAATGGTATGAACTACTCACTGGCTTTCCTCCCTTGGATCTGCTAGCAGCTAACATGGTATGAACCAAGCCTAAATGGTATGAACCACTCACTGGCTTTCCTCCCTTGGATCTGCTAGCTAACATTATGGTATGAACCAAGCCTAAATGGTATGAACTACTCACTGGCTTTCCTCCCTTGGATCTGCTAGCAGCTAACATGGTATGAACCAAGCCTAAATGGTATGAACCACTCACTGGCATTCCTCCCTTGGATCTGCTAGATAACATTATGGTATGAACCAAGCCTAAATGGTATGAACCACTCACTGGCTTTCCTCCCTTGGATCTGCTAGCTAACATTATGGTATGAACCAAGCCTAAATGGTATGAACCACTCACTGGCTTTCCTCCCTTGGATCTGTTAGCAGCCATCCATCTGCCCAATGCACTCCCTGCCTCCTGTATTAAGCCTTGGCTGATGGTCTGATCCTGTCAACATCACAAAGCACAGCAATGACTCATCAGGGTGTTATAATCACTGTCTCGTACCACCATGCTGTCATCTCAAGGGCAGATCTGCCCCAAAGACAAAAATCTTAAAACTGATGAGGGTTCAGGTGTACAGGTGTATGTTGCAATTAGCGCAGCTGCTCTACTTCAGCATTGATCTAAGCTGCATGAAACTGTTGATGCTCATCAGTGTCATCATTAACCATTCGCAGTGAGAACAATCTTCAGCAGTAATCTTTAGACTCTTTGTAGCTGATGCTACAACAACACTGCTGCCTATCAGCTACTACTATCAATCACTGAATTACTAATTAAGCTGATGATGATGAGCATCACTGATGTAGTTTGCAGCCAGTGCCTTATAGCTTTTCATCATACTTCTCCAGGTGCACCATCATGCTGCAGATGAGGTTCATACCTCTCCATACTTCAGGTGCACCATGCTAGAGATGAGGTCAAAGGTGAGCCAGGACTTCTGCCCCTTCTTTCCCTTCTGGCCGTTCTTTGCAAAATTGCTCTTCAGCTTGCCCTTCCCTCTGGGGGAACCTAGAAGAGGGTCATCTGCCGTGGACTGAAGGACACAAAATCTAGAATTAATTTTCAGGTAGACAACAGACACTTGAGAACACGGTCACAATGTACAGCAGTTAGAATAAACGCTTCAAAAGTGATGATGAAGGGTCTCCGCGTACTTCCAACACTGAGAAACAGGTTTAGGGTTTAGTGGCGAAGGAGGCATCTTCAGAACATGATAACAGCATCCTCTACGACATTAAGGCTTACAATGAGACTCTTGTACTGCTGATCTTACAATGAGACTCTTGTACTGATCTGCTGCCCTCCCGAAGTGCTTGGCCTGCCCTGCCTTGGAAGGATGCCATCGAAGCAGAAGTACGAGTAGATCCAGATATGCATGCAGCTGGATCAGAATCTCCTTCCTAGAAGCCTCTGCCTTTGGAGAGACAATGCTGCCGATGCTGGAGTCAAGGGCATCTGCATTCTCCAGGAGAAATGTGTGCCTGCAATGACGATGGATGACAGTGTAGACTGATGTTTAACAATGTAGACTGAATAATGTTCATTCAATACATTGCTACGCTTGTCATAATATCAATGTCCATAGAGAAGATACACACAAGCATCTTGAAATACACAAGCATCTTAAAATACACATGCATCTTGAAGTACATATGTATCTTGAAGTACACAAGTATCAGGTGCCTTTCCTGAACTGCAGTCTACACCCACAACAGCAGGCTGCTGTGTCATCAGTTGCTCATGACCATCCCAACAACTAGTGTATTACACTACAAGGTATGTCATCAGCTCAACATCATTCCACACAAGTTTGTACCACAAGCTGTGATCTTCATCATCCCAGCACATACATCAATTTGATGGCGCCTTTATGGTCCTCGTTATGCAGCTTCCAGGCCAGCTGATCCACCGTGCTCCTCCAGTCTCCCCTCATGGTAGGAGGGGACAGCTTGCCCTGGAGGTCCAACAAAGAACCACTCCTGAGCCTGTCACGCCAGGTCCTGTATTTAGCATACATGAACAGCTTGAAAGGGTGTGTCATCATCTACATGTTCACACGTTCATCTGTTGTTATATGGACCTGCTACTGAGGATTTCATCCTCATCTGGAAGCATGAAGAAGGTGGCATGACAGTCACAATATAATCTTAGCCTGCATGCACTACTGCATGCCTAGCATGTACTACTGCAGGCCTAGCATGCACTTCTGCAGGCCTAGCATGCACTACTGCAGGCCTAGCATGCACTACTGCAGGCCTAGCATGCAATAGAAATGCATAAGGCTCCTTAATACTCACTGGAAGTATGGCGAGAGCTCCTCCATACCTCCCGTCCTAGTCAGCAAAAGGTGGTATCCGTCCAGAAGCTTCATCAGACCCTCCACTGTTGTGTCCACCGTCTGCCGTCTCTGGCCCTGCCACAATGTCTTCTGACTCTCAGCCCACCTGCCGTGTCACAAATTGAGTACATCTTGAGTCATACATAGATTGCTGTCAGAGACAATGAAGAAGGACATGACTATGTTTGTGTGCCAAGCAGTACAACATGCAACAAGGACGACAACAAATCCTTGAGATGTCTCTGAGCTGAATGTGACAGCTGGTTTACAGCTCAGATGCTCTACTGAAAGGATACGGAGGCAGAATGGTAGCAACAATAAGGAGATTCAGTTTGCGACATACGTCACATCACACATTGAAGGCAACTTGATGAGAAATAACTGAAGCGGTTGCATTACACATTTAAGGCACCTTGATGAGGATTAACAGAAGCGGCTGGTCAGTCAATATTCAGAGATTTGTAAAGAGAATGTGCACTAAAAGATTCCAACTCTTCTATACACTTTATGGTTGCTGCTCCACACTCCTCACCATGATTCAAACTCCTCAATGCCAACACCATCCCCACCATCTGTGTTGACCTGGTCAAATATGTCATTTGCCTCAGCCTCGCTGAACCCTAAACATTGAAGATATGATTTCCTGTACTCCCATTCTTTCATGGCATGACACTTTTCATCCACATTTACATTCCTTACCAAACATGATTGCTGCAGAATCCTAACTAAAACATCTGATGAGGCAGTGGCATAGTGACAAAGACATCAAACCACCTAACCAAAGCATCTGATGAAGCAGTGGCATAGTGACAAAGACATCAAACCACCTAACTAAAGCATCTGATGAGGCAGTGGCATAGTGACAAAGACATCAAACCGTTATGTTTCCAGTATCAAATATTGGGCAGGTAGCAACATAAGTACACCTAGTTGTGCAGAAGGTTGGTGCGTTGAAGAAGCAGTTTCACTACAGACAACCTCTTCTTCTGAATTCTCAACAATAATTGGCATTCTACTACTGTGACTAGTACAGCCAGATAAAAGGGCTTACCTGCTACACCCAACACAGCCACAAACTCAACCTTGTCCAGCTCCCCACTTCCATCAGAATCGTAAACCATGAAGATCTGAAATAAAAATCAAGTTGAAAAGGCTAAAAAGGCTATTGGGCAAACACAGTGCTTGTCACAATAGGTAGTCACAGATACATGGTGCATCCTGTGAAGCCTTCCCTCCCTACAGAGATGTTGACTAGACATGTTCAACACAAAATTCTCCTCAACAGCAACAATGCTGCAAACTATAAGCACATTCTCTGTTAAACCAGTATTAGACAATAGTATCCCCTCTTAGATCTTTCTGCTTGTTGTAATGCAATTATGTTCATGGTAACAGCAGCAGTATCTTCTTTGTTACAAGATGACCTCGATTGTCCTACTCAGGTAACAGCTCCATTGTCCTACTCAGGTAACGGCTCCATTGTCCTACTCAGGTAACGGCTCCAGCCTTGCCACCCTACTTGCCAATAATGAGTAAGTCACCTCTTTGATCTCATTCAACATCTTCTCATCTACAGCTAGCTCAGGCAAGGAGGACAGCGTACAGTTAAGAAGGCTGAACTCATGGCCCTGAAAATGACAAATAATAAGGAGAGTATTAGTTACAGAAGTGAGCTAATTCAATCAGCACATTATACCTATATACACCTATATACGTCATGTCTAGAATGCACCTTTGCAAATAGTTGTCACTAGCTACACTAGCAGAATGGTGCAATTTATGAAAAACTATATCACTTTAGCAGAGGTTATCGAGCAAATAAGGCCTGATCTGTTCAGAATCTTAGAATAGGCAGCAGCAAGCTCAGCAAAATGGCCTGGAAGATATAATATTGGAGACTGGATTCTTGAAAATACCTCTAAGAGCAGAGCACAGTATGCAGACAACTGCATCATGTTCCCCCATCTTAATGTTGCCCTTGCCGCTTTCTCCATACCCCCTTTCAGGCTCTCATGCATGCGTTTGAGCCCCACGCTGTGCTTCACATCCGCTATAATCCTGAGCTTGTCCTCTGGCTTCGTGCACTCACTATTGAGTGACAAGTCCACCGCACGCAGCTGTGATTCTAGTTGACGAGGTAACTGGATGTCCAAATCAACTGAGCATGGAGCATGGAGCATGAAGCAACATCACAACAACAATTAAAGCAGTTAGAACACGAAGCAACCTCTATATATAACAAAGGAAACTGGATCCAGTTTGGACTGAGCACGAAGTATGATGTACTAGGCTTCAAAGCTAAAACAAGTAAGTCAACATAGTCAACATTCCATAGGGATTTGAACAAGTAGTAAGTCAACATTCCATAGGGATTTGAACAAGTAGTAAGACAACATTCCATAGGGATTTGATGACACTACTTCAGCAACACAAAATTATCACCTCACAACAGGCATGAAACAACCCCGAGTGCTCCATGCGTGCATGCGCATGCTAAACACTGCACATTCTGCAACAAATAAGATTCTGCACACTAGAACTTAGTTCTACACTCTATTCGTGCGGCTACTTGCTCAAAGTGGAAGTGCAGATGAACCCTACCAACATAAAGTACATAATGTGTAATCTCCTCTACGTGCATGACACATCCAAACATAATAATCGACTTACGTGGGAAAAGGATGTGGAGCTTCGAGACCTCCAAATTGTAAACAGTTAAGAAGATTTCAAACAGGCACCAGGTCCTAATACAGTATACGACATAGAATGACGTCAGCTTATTATATTGAAGCATCATGTATTCCTCCATGTAATAACTCAGATTTAAAATAAAAGGAATACAGAAAACACATTATGAGATTATTTAACAGAATCAGTCAGCAAGAGCACTGACTACATGTTGAGCTCCTGAGTAAGTCACTAACAGCATTAAAATAATGATTTGCATATATTGTATATAATAGTTGAAACACAATCATGATCATGATTGTGTTCATCACCTGTTCAGAAAAGCCAGCCCCTTATCAATTATAAGGAGTGCCCCTTTCTGGCATGTCGTCACTGCTTGCTTGATCATGGCTGTGTCAATATGATGTCCAAGGAACTCATTGAAAGGTACTGACACAAAGTCCACCCACAGGAAGAAGCCCTTCAAGGTTGCAGGCGGTTGTGGTGGGTGGTTAGGTGGCGGTGGTGGGTCAAACTTTATTACCAACTGGTTGACCATGTCCTGAAAGCTACCCTGCCAGGCGTGAATCTAACAAAGAAGATACAAGAGCACAGCAAGACATCAGGGCCTGCTGAGTAACGACATATATTGCGAATGTGACATAAGGCTCCAATAGCACCAATCAAGATGAACTGATACAACTCCTATAAGATCGCTTTCTACTGGCATTGCAAGCATGTCGTCCTTAAAAAGAAGTGCCTGAAAATCCATGGGAGCCATTGCATGAGGCGGGAAGACAGGCAGAAATATTTTAAAAAGGATTATTGGCAAATTATCGCTTATTTGATGAGCTCACCAAGTAATGTTCTGGAGGTCCTAAGTGTTCAGCAGGTATCACTTCCCATGCACAATTCTTTTTCAAGGCGGATCTCACCAAACTCTGCAGCACCTTAGTGACCTGCACCACATGTCATAGATGAGTTGATATAAGCTTTCTCCGAAGTCTTGGTGATATCAGCATTGAGGAAGGGACTTCAGATTTTCTCGAAGCCATCAAGTCACGAGAAAGCTATGTGGCAAGTCAGTACCTATAATAATATGATGGACACTGTCAAACGAGAAAACTCACAACATTCGCAGTAGTATAATCTTTAGGCAGCCCAGCTAATCTCAAACACTCAGAGAAGCTTTTGAGCCACGCAAGGGACACGCCACGTGAGGGGATTTCTTTTTCGGGACTACCACATTCACAGGCTGGCTCATCAGGGTTAACTTTAGTGTCTCGAATGAGGTTTGCGGCTAGTAAGGCCTGTTGAAAAAGTGAATATTACATTTACTATCCTCTAGATTCTTCCTTTCAAGAACTCGCATACTTGTCGAATTTTAGCCAGCACAGAACCCTCTAATGCAGGTGCACCAGTCACACAAGGTGCCATCCACGAATAATTAAAGAGTTTGCTACGTGGTCTTAAAGTACAGGTCACAGGTATGTAAATTGTGCATGGTCAACAATAATACAGCGATAATGGCTGTGAAAAATCCACTTCTCTTCACATCAACATTCACGAGACGTATGACACCTTAGATCCGTACAAAAGCATGAACACAAAGTTACATCATTCCGACAAAACTGTCTTAATTTGAATTTATTTGATACCATTAGTTGCCTGGAAGGTCAAAGGAACTGCCTTTCAGCTTCTATAGTGCTAGCTCACAGCTGGTATTTGCAGAGTAGTTGAAACACACATGGAAATTTTGACATATACATTATGTACTCAAATTGTCACATGACATGAACACGACCTGACGAGGAGGATACCTACCTACCTACCTAGCAGCAGCCATAACACGGGGTGATACATGCGGAATAGGTGATTACAGCTATCAGGTAGCAGCCGGTAACAGCACTGAGTAAATAGATTCATTCATCTCTCGAACGACGATGTTACCTGTTTCAATTATAATCGACTGCTTGACATGAACAACAGTGTTTTACGCAAGCTTCTTGGTGGGTCTGGATCAAGGATAAACGGGGCTTGCAAATTGTATACAAACACCCTCGAAAATGAGCCATAACATCATGTGGCTACTGGACAGGGGGGAACTTAAGGAACCAAATAAAGAACCACGACTGCTAGAGCCAGGACAGGAGGGGAGAAAACAAAAGGACCACTATATACCTAGAACCAGGAGAAGGGTGGAACAAAACAATGGACCACTAAAACCACATGAGCAGATCCCAAAATTACTGCTAGTGCTTGGAACCACCAACCGCATATTAGAACCAAGGAACCAACATTGTTTTTCTACTGATTCTAGAACCAAAAATGGTGCTTGCTTGAATGTCGGCTACTGATGAAAAATTGGCGGACAACACAAATACGGTATAAATTGATCAGCCTCATGTTAGGAGAATTCCTTTCAATAGACATGCTATAGCGGCCCTTGGAAAGCAATGGACGAGAATGCAAGGAAGTGTGGACAGTATTACACCAATGTAGCTTCCTTTAAGGATGATACTGATCAGCAGCTGATATTGTGGCGCTGCCTCAGTAAGGCACTAAGTACGCCTTTGGAGAGCAGATGCTCAGGGCAACTCCATGTCATCCAATTTGTACCGCTTGATCCAGTACCTTCCATCTTTTGATGCCAAGTAATCTTCGACAGGGATATGGAACTGGTGCCTTCGCTCATCTTGAATACCTGGCTTGAATTTAAGCAGCTTGGAAAGACGGCTGAGCAGAATGACCCAATAACACTCTAAAGCCTGTTAACAAGGTCCAGCAGAACTTAGTCCTAATGAGAAGTATATGGATGCCCACAACAATGTTCATTCATGTTTTACTTCTGCTTTTCAAATTATCAAAGAGACGAAAAATGGACCTATTACTCATCCATATGAAGTATACATCACTAGCCCTCCGGTATCATAACCTGCTTTGTAGGTCATAAAATTACAAAATGACATTATTTCTAGTGAGCTGTGAATATTTGATAAAGCAACAGACAGTGAATCACCTCCTGAGTCAAATATTGCTGAGCAAGGCGTTGTGCTCGCCGCCCCATCTCTTGAGCTTCTTCCTCATGCCCCAAAGCCCATGTCAAAGCCTCTAGCATGTCCTCGGGACCCTGCAGAGCGTAATGGAAGTGCACATTACAGTACTGCAGCATGGAGCACTTCAACAGTACCAAGATGGAGTACTTGTAACAGTATCATGGAGTAGTACATATTGCGTACTGCATATCATCATACAGAGGCGACCAACTAAATTGAGTCAACATTCAATCCAGCCTCAGGCCCCTTATTCTGCCAGATGCAATAATCCTAAAATCAATCTCTTCTCCAACTAAACGCACTGCGTTGTCCAAATTTCATACTCCTTTACTCTATCATTCACCTCCTTCCAGACTGGCATGTAGTGTACATGTGGTTTCATGAGGTGGTGGTAGAACGCCTGGTAACCTGACTCCTCCTTCATGACCAGGGAACCCATTACAAGCAATTGCTCTAACCTGATGAGGAAACAAAGAGAAGCTGGAAATGCATCACATGGTGGAACAGAACAGCAGGATAGTTTGTCCATCATGCCAGGCCATGCATTCCATGGCTCAAATGCAATGAAAAAGGGCACATTACTGAGCATCTTTGATGATGCATGTGATCAAAGTAGTGGTTACAACAGAGGCCAGGAAAAATGTGGCAGATGGCCAGTCTCACACTCATTCTTCTAGTAAGAAGACGCATGAGGAACCAATTCTGACTGCTACATTTTTCAAAGAAGCAGTAGCGGTGGAGATGCTTCTCACCTTGAACTGCATGTCTGACCATCCAGATGAAGCAGGTACTTGTATCGAGCGTGATTCAACATAGGGATACGAGGCTGGCGCGCCACATCCACATGTACCTGACCCAGCAGCTTCCGCTTCAGTTGCTTTCCGTATTCATCCATGAAATGAGTCCTCACAGCGCAGAACAAGAGATCTGTGTTGGCCAGTTTGCAGATGTCCTTACCCCTGCAGCAAGAGGTTTGGGGTCATAGTGTGGACATCATAAGCAGGTCAATAGATATTGCAAGCAACGCCGCTTTTGTATTATCTGTTCATCTGTACAGCAAGTGTGCTGCTTGTCTGAGTCGTGTGACCAACATGACGTTTCGTCTGAACATGTGTGGATGGCAAGAGCCACCCAGTAGATTGCAATGCATCCAATGACTATCTCTTTAGTTCACCACCACCTACCCAGCCCCTTTCCGCTGTATCTCTGGAATTCCAATGTGCACAATCCTCTGATACTGAGAGAACCTTCCAAACAATGTAGCATTCCTATCAGCCCATCCCCATTCCTGATTGACTTTGTTGACATTGGACAAGACACTCGATGAGAAGCTTCTCATCTGCGTTGTGGAAAGTCGTGCAGAAAGAACAGCCTGTTTACTCCTCTATCTTGTCACAGCAATCTCGTAATTGTGTCCTTGCAGCCATCATCAGGCAATACATGAGCTGTAACTAACAAGCACCTGGAAATGGATGTCTGGGACCAGGATGTCTGCATGACCCACAGATTTGCAGAAACGAAGAATAGGAGGTGGATCTTCTCCTTCCCTAATCTTGTCCAACCTGGATTGTGATCACTATCAGATAAGAGGAGCTCAGCATGGTTCTAATAGTACTTATTGTCATCTTCGGAATCTACTTTGAGGCAAAGCTTCATTTGTGCATTCATGTTCCCTACACTTCACTCTTAGAGAGCATTTCAGCGTAGCTGCAACAGCACACACACAATTTCCAACACAGACACAAAAACCAGTGACGACAGTGCCCTGTCATCCAGCAAGGGCCTGTCATTTATTCATAAATAGAATATTTATGCAATGCTTTCCTCTGATACTATCATGCTAAGAAAGTGGATTTCAGACCTTATAGAGGGAGTGTCTGCAGTTCCAAAGACAAACTCCACATCTGGTATTGTATCTCCATAGGCTCCTCCAAGTGCCTCAAAGAACTTGAGATGAGCCGTTATGAGGCCTCCATGATGCCTATCATATCATTGGCAGGCAATGACAACCACAGCAGGAATGGAGGTTGTTGAACTAGGGAAATGAGTAGTTCAAAGAAACACTGCAGTAATTCAAATTCGCCACCTGTTATTCGTCCTCTCCAGAATTATACATATTCAAAAATGCACAAGTATGACATACTCAATGAATCATGATTCATGCTTACGAAATACACTTGATCTTAGTCATGCAATGAAGTGTGAGGTTTTTGTGCTCCCTTCGTAATAAACTAAAAGATATATCTAAGAAGTGATGTGAGATCATGTTATGCCTTTGAGATTTATCAGCATGCCAGCATGATTTGCTATATGCATTGCTGAGCACTACCGCCATACCCCAAAGCATGTATTTGAGACATATTAGAGAGGATGAAGGGTCGACCCTCTTTGAACAATATCCCAATTGCTTTCTCTCCCCAGGTAGTTGCAGTGTGGTCTTGAAGAGTCCTGAAATTAAGAATATGGCTGATTTGTGTAAGCATAGCAAAAACCTGTTGTTATTCTGTTACAACTCATAGATAGAGAATTGGCCAGCTTCTTAAAATTAAGATCGTCCTCTAATAGGACTGGGTAGGAAATTATTTGATCAAGCCTGAAGCTGTGCTAGTATGAATTCAAAGGCCACCTGTCCATGAGGGATGTAGATATGCCACTTTGCCAAGGACGTAGATCATCATCTATTTGATTGTAAAGATCTTCATGACTTTTCTTGAGACAATCTTTTTTGGAATTTGAAAGGGCAACCGTTTCATGGAATCCTATTATGAAACTTTGAGAAATATATAGGTAGTATAATAGGAAAATCCATCGAC
>BEGY01000071.1:302067-324570 GCA_002335675.1 Chlamydomonas eustigma | reverse complement strand
TTTTGCAGCGCAGCTTTAGGGCAGACAGAAGACTAAAAGGGAAGGGGTGTAGGGTTTAGAGGATACATTCCCTGATTGGAGGCTGTGCTTGAGGCTGTTGTGATGTAGGCTGTGCTTGAGGCTGCTGTGGTGGAGGCTGTGAACTACAATGTTGTGTAAACTATCATGACTGTCTCATTGCAGCCACATTTTTGCAATTACCCTTTTCCATATATTAGGTACGCCTAATACCTAGGTTCGATGAAGAGGACGTTTCAAGAATTCTGTTTTTGTTACAAGAATGATTTGTATTGCAATAGTTGCAAGTAGCAAATAGGTTGTCTCTAAGTCTCGTCTGTCCTCCGTCAGGGAATGTATCCTCTAAACCCCTCCCTTTTAGTCTTCTGTCTAACTCTGTACATCTGTAATTGCAATAGCGGTGTAAAGTGTGAGAGAAGATAGTGTTTCGTTCACATTGTTTACAACACATTTACAACTCGTTATGCTGCATCTGTGCAATTCACGCATGCTCCAAATCTATATATTTTTACAACTATTCCTTCTATCAATTGTAATCAATTTTAGGCGTTGAATTGCTGTATGGGACATCAACGTTGTGCTAAAATTGAACCAGCGCGCTGCAAACGCAGAAATTATTGTGAAAAGCGCATTGAAGATGTTTGAAGGGAGTAAGCAGTATGTCCAAAGTGATAGGGGGGACTCAGCTTTTGTGCTGGTATTTGACGACCATGGATGGGCTTTGGCCAAGCGCCATAATCTTCATCAAGAGATTAAGGCTAAATATAGTACAGGAGCTAAATGAAGCATTTTGGGTTTTTTAATGGCATGAGTAAAAGAAGTAACGAGTAATTGACAGATTTTTGTAAATAAGAAAATTCTTTTACTTAAGCCATGACTTTTGTTTTTGTGTTGCCATCAGCATGTAAATATCTTTCATTATTGTTCAACAATAGTCGAGTCAATTTGGATATCAGGGACGTCGTTAAGTGTCGTCTGTCTTCTTGGAAGGATGTGCAATTGTCAGATCTCTGTAAATAAGAAAATTCATAATCTTTCTTGTACTAAAGCCATAAATTTTGTTTTTGTGTTGCCATCAACATCATGTAAATATCTTTCACTGTTGTTCAATAATGGTTGAGTCAGCAACTTGGATATCAAGGATGTTAAGTGTCTGTGAGGGGTAAGGGAGAGGCATGGCAGGAGGTAACCTAGGTACCCGGATATGCCATGGGAGGAGGTGAGGACAGGGCATGGCAGGAGGTTCCCGGTTAGGAGGATATGATTTTTAGGCGGATATAGGGTTATCTGTGTAATATCTAGTGATATCCGTTAACCTAATATATTTTCCCCTAGGAAATGATGCTATATCCGGATATCCTCTATTCTGGTGAGCATATCCGGCTAACCGCTGGACTTTTCTCTGCTGCAAGACCAGCTGCACCTCCCCTCCACTGCATAGCTGCTGCTGCAGCTCCTGTTCCACCTCCTCCCAACTGCAGTGCCTCAGCAGGGGGTGTTGCTGCTGCAGCAAGGCCAACAGACACAGACCAAATTGAGTTTAATGAGTTTTGTCTATTCATCATATTCAAGTAAGCACAGTTCTTCTTTTGCTAGTTGTCTCTTTTTACACACATTTTTTGATTAAAAAAAATTTTCACTATCTCTACGCATGTTGTGACTGTTGTGAACAGCTGCAGACTTCTCAAAACATAAAAACACCCAGTGCGTGTTTAACCTAGCAAGCCTGAGTTACTCAATGAAGGTTGTGTATTGTTGTCACCATATCAGGTTCCTAGACGCTGCCAAAGATGGGTTTCTTGATAGGCTTGATTTGGAGGCCTCAGTTAGCACTCTGAATGTTGAGGGGGTAACCCAGAGAGATGTTGAACACATGATTGACTACTGCCTTCAGTACCGCAAAAACTTACAAGTAAGGATTCTGTACTTGTCACAAAGGTTGCATCATTGTCCAAGGCGCCTTCCAGCTGAACTTTTGTAAATCTGTATAATCAGTGTGTAGTCCATAATGTCAGATCATGATGTGTTCCTGCTATCTGACCAATTGACTGCTAGAACTTGAGTATTGTTGTTCATTTAGGCATCTGTTTTTCTACTTCTTGCACAGGATCAGAGACGCCGCATTCATCTTGCTGAATTTATCAGGATTTTCAGCGACACTCAGCTGATTGAGCAGTAGACCCGCATTTCTAAGAAACTGAGCTTGCATCAATCGATCATTGCCTGTGTAAATTTTTTAATGGAAGCCTAGCATGTGATTTGAACTTAGCAGAGAGCTTGAGATGTGATTCTTACACTGCTAGAATGCAAGTAGGTAAATAACTATGATTGGGACAGTGACTGCATTGAACGATATGTGAAATTATCTTAAAAGAAATAGTTTATGCAGCCATTGAGCGAGAGCACGTTTTCATAATTCTTATAAAAAGTTGAGAGAAATAAATTGTTTAAAATTTTAAAACAAACGACATTTTCTCTGTTGTTGTTATTTAACATAATATGCTTGTTTCTGAATTGACTGAAACCATGGCAAGGATCAACCCAAGGAATGTTATCTTGTTGAGGTTCTCGCGTGGCGGTTCATAGATATATGAAAGGAAGCTCAAACCTTAAATGAAAGCCGACAGAAGTAACATGTACAACGGAAGGCATGCCCATCATACTTGAGTGTTGCTAGAACATTGCTTTCTCTTTCAGCGCAACACACAGCGCAGCGTCGCCCATCATGGGTAAGTGACAGGCATGGTATCAGGTGTATTTAGCTTGGTTTATTGCGGCGGCACTTGAGCAATATCAGCCCCTTCAATAATGAAGAACTCGTTGTTTTATTTATTATATGTACGTAATTTTCATCAGGTATCTCCCGTGACTCTTTGCACAAGCGCCGAGCGACTGGTGGAAGGAAGAAGCACTGGCGCAAGAAGAAAAAGTGCGATCTGATTTACAAACGTTTTGTAAGCTTGCTGATACAAAATCTCAATTCGTTCTACCAGATATGAGCTTGGACGTGTCCCTGCTAACACAAAGCTGTCAGCCAACGTTGCCGTCAGAAAGGTTCGTTGCAGAGGAGGGAACTCAAAGTTCAGGGCTCTCCGTCTGGACTCGGGCAACTTTTCTTGGGGCTCTGAGGTAAAATGTTCGTGTCATAAAATTTTGCAATCCATACGCAGACTGAATTCGTTACTTAACCCAGGCCGTGACAAGGAAAACACGTCTTCTGGATGTATCGTACAACGCCTCCAATAACGAGTTGGTGAGTCAGCTACATGCATGGACAAAGAGGGAGGTGATATCAGGTGTCATCACTGTCATGACGATTACTGGCATGTTACAACTTTTGATCATGCAGCTGGGTGTGCAGACAAGGTAACAGTAAATTGATCCAGACGTCCTGTTCTTAGTCGGGCCATTCCTCAGTTGAAATTCCTCCTTTGTAGGTCCGCACCCAGACTTTGGTGAAGAATGCCATTATTCAGATTGATGCCACACCTTTCAAGCAGTGGTATCAGACCCATTATGGCCTTGAACTTGGAAGCAAGAACAAGGGTGCAGACAAGGAGGAGGCTGTGAAGGTTGATGATAAGAAGGTGAGATTGACAAGGCCACCAAATGCACCGGACATTCTTTGTCTCCGAAGTGAGGCAAGTAAATGCTACATGGCCTCAAATGCACCTACTTATGTACCCACCATTGGGAACTCTTTTTTAAATCTTGAATGTAAGTCTAAGTTATGATTTATTACATGCATTCAACTTCAGATATATTGTTATTCCTAAAAAAACATGTCAGTGTCTAAAGGCTTTCCCTTATGAATCTTATGTCTGCTTGTTTGAGGGTATGTGGTTTCGTGAGTATGTTTCCAACAAAAGCAAGATGCCCCCAACTATCATCACCAGCAAGATTATGGTACCCAATTTGAATATCATTGTTACTTATCGAACAGGCATCTAACCACATTCAGAGGAAGCTCAAGGAGCGTTTACAAAAGCGAAAGCTGGACCCAAATGTTGCTGAGCAATTCACGACTGGAAGGCTGTATGCTTGCATCTCATCTAGACCAGGGCAGTGTGGGCGCTGCGATGGATACATCCTAGAGGGCAAGGAGCTCGAGTTTTATGTTAAGAAGATGCAAAAGAAGAAATCTAAGGCTGCTTAAATTGTCAGTCTCTGCTTCTTTCTTCAAATAACTGAATGTAATATACAGTACTGCTGTAGGTGATAGGCCCGTCTTAGTATCGACCCCTTAAGCAAACTAACACGCAACCTTGAAAATATAAAATTATCAACTTCGACTCGTGAAAACATAACTTTCATATCAAGCGGAAAAGTTGAAGGATTTGCGTGAAAACAGTTCATGTACAGCTTTGATGTGTCAGTTCGTGTCTGCTTGACGTACCATCTGGATCTCTACAGCTTACATTTATCACATATCAAACTCATTAGAAGTTCTCTTCATATAAAAATGGCATTCGCTGTTTCCAGTAAGGCTAGCGCATCCACATCTCGGCTTCAGAAGGTAACTTCGCATGAGTTCAAGAGGGTCAGAGTGATGACATCTGAATATTTTATTTTCCAGGCTTCCCGATCAAGGACTGTGAATGTCCGAGCAGCCCTAGAGCCATCTTACTACCCTGGGACTACTCGGCCAGCTTATTTGAACGGAAGCATGGCTGGAGAGTGAGTGAACATATAAAAATATTTTCCGGTCCCTTTGTGACGATCAAAATCGTGCTGCAGCTACGGATTTGATCCTCTGGGCTTGGGAAAAGATCCTGAGGCATTGAGATGGTGAGTCTTCATGTCTTTGCTCATAAACAAAAGTAAATTGTCATCAGTTTCTATAATTAACGAATATGCTTTTGTGTCTCAGGTATCAACAAGCTGAACTTGTACATGGAAGGACTGCAATGACAGCTGTTGCTGGAATTGTCCTGCCAGGGGTATGTCTAATAGATATTTATGTCATGTAATAACAAATAATCCTCAAAATTTGCCGTCCCTGCAGCTTGCCTCAAAAACTGGCCTAGTGAACATCCCTCAGTGGTATGAGGCTGGCAAAGCATACATTGAGAGTGATGGCGCTATTCCCTTCGGTAAACTCTACTTTGTTTCTTCTTGCATGAGCTATAATGTCATTAACTATCCTTGCACTCACCATAGGACCCCTGCTCTTTGTCAACTTTGTGCTGACACACTTCGTTGAAGTTAAGAGGTGGCAAGACTTTCGCAAGCCTAAGAGCCAGGGAGAGCCAGGCAGCTTCTTTGGATTTGAGTCTGCATTTGCCTTCAGCGGGGAGAATGGTGAGATGTTGCTGATGGCAGATTGCATTATGTCTTCTATCAGAGCTCATGCGCATTTTCTACGTGTCGACCATCTTAATTTTGCAAGATATAGTTCAAACATCTGCGTCATTATGATCCCAGAACGTGCAACGCATGTCGTCTTTACAGGGTACCCTGGAGGTGCCTTTGATCCTTTAAAGCTGGCTAGCTCTCCTGCAGCCAAGGATGACTACAAGCTGAAGGAGATCAAGAATGGACGCTTGGCCATGCTTGCCTTCATGGGATTTGTAGCACAGTACGCAGCCACGGGGAAAGGGCCCATTGACAACTTGTTTGATGTGAGTTTTATGGCCATTGTTTTCATGTAGATAGTTATGCTAAGATATGTTGCTCAAATGACTTGGCTAAGAAGCTTATGATGAAAGTTTTACTGCTTTTTTTATGAGAGATGCTTACAGATGTTATCTTCCATGTCCTTTTCAGCACCTGGCGGACCCATTCCACAACAACTTTGCCGAGAACAAAATATCTCTGCCTTTCTCCTTGTAAATGGAGGTAAGAGTCTCATTGATGCAATTCATCCGAACATTGTCAACACATAGTTGGCTGGTTAAACTCTTACGTTTATCTACTACTTGTTTTTCAGATTTGCACGCTGTTGGGAGCCTGTAAAAGGTTTATGGTCTTCTGGCCTAAAATTCACCTCCCGAATGAGTTCATGGCCCTGAATGCAAAAAACCTGCGTGTGCAAAGATTCCTTCTTACTTGAGAGCTTACAGCATCATATCAAACATGTTGATTCCTGGATTATTAGAATCCTTTTGGAAATCGCAATTTTACTTGGCGGACTTATCTTGCCATCTGCATTTTCTGTTGAACCTTAAGAGTGATGAGGATTAGGCGATCATACCTTGAGTAGCTTACACCTTACATTACTTGCTAGAAACTGGTTTTCATTTTTTTTTCGAGGATGGATCTCTCGTCGGTCATTGGCACAGGCAGGAATTTAATCATAAGGCAAAGATTAACAATTCAGTACAAACAGCATCTACTGAGTCGAAGGTGTTGCACAGGGTAGTTGCAGCAAGGATGATTTATGTATCATAGGCGTGCGTCAACAGCGTAGTTAGCTAATGCATCAGCCTTACTGTTCAGTGCTCGGGGAATGTGCTCAAGCTTGATATCTCCTAGCTGGTTACATGCTGATTGACAAGCCTGCGAAGATGACCATAAGCAAGGCTCACAGAAAACAGTCCATGAGGGGAAGGCAACATCAAAGAAGGGTCCCACTGGCCCTTTGTGAAAGCCAGACAGTAAGCGATAACACAGCCGGCACAAACAGTTATTAATGCTTGAAGGCCTCTGAACTTGATAATATTTACCAGGTAGAAGACCTTCAGCCGATCATTCCGGACTTGATAGGAGCCCTGAAGCTGCAAAACAATTATGCCAGTGCAATAGTTTTTCACTTGTTCTAAATAAGACCAGCTGTGGTGTTGTTACACCTCGCTCCGCAACATGTCACACAAAATGTCACTTCAACTCTGGGAAACGTGTTATGGGTGTTATGTGTGAATCATAACAAGCAAGATGAGTGGACACATGGACTACACCTGTCTGATGACCAGCTGTGAATCCCCTTTAACTGCCAACCGCTGTACACCAATGTTAATAGCTGCCTGGGAGATAGATGCATGACATATGTGGTTACTTTGTGGTTAGGAGAGAGATGCACATGCATTCATGGTCAACAGCTGCCTGTGAGGGAGGTGCCTAAGCATGTATGTTAACACCCCGTTTTGGGCAAGATGGGTGGTGAGGTAGTCAGACATGTGGCAGCATATTGTGCCGCATCTTCAACACCTACATGCAGGCCCAGTACTAATCCACCATATTCTGCCTCATTATTTGTACTTCCGTATGGCAGTGAGGCATAAAGCTCTGCAACCTGTACCACAATTGGGATAGAATACCAGAGAGCTTAATAATGAGCTATTTTGGTCTTAAGCTACGGAGATACAATTCAGATGATGTGAATAAAACAAACACATGTTCACGTGTACAAGCTGCATGTATACAAGTTGTACCATCTAGTGCAGTGCTAAAAACTTTCATCTAAAACCAGTAACCGGTATGTATGAAAGTCATTGTCAAGCATGATTGGACAGACCTGTTTGGTAGTAAGCTAGGACACTTAAACAATGCACTAGACTTTCTTTGTCGTGATGTCTCTAAGCATCATGAACATGTTTAATGACCTGTTCCGTGCATCCTGCAGCACATTTAATACTCGTACATGTAGGGCAAGGCAAGCCCACAGGGTCCGGTCCTTGAATGTTGACTCACCGTATTTCCTTGACTGTCTATGATCACAGCAGCACTGCCTGCTTCTCCAGGATTACCTCTACTTGCCCCATCAAAGAACTGCAATTATGTAGCACTCCGATATTAACAGATAGATTCAGACAACTTCTGCCAATATTATATCACAAAGGTAGGTCCTTCTGGAACTGATATTTGTTTTTACTGGTCATAAGATGCAGGTAAATTAAAGAAAGGGACAAATCATACTGAAGTCAGGTGTTACTCTTTGCTGTTTATGTACATAATTCAGCACTCGCGAAGTCAGGTGTTACTCTTTGCTGTTTATGTACATAATTCAGCACTCGCGAAGTCTCTCTACTTGAACTTACCAGCTATGAATATGAACAAAGTGTCAATCTTACTCCTAGAACTTATCAGCTCATAAGCACACAGGGGCAATCTTACTCCTTGAACTTACCAGCTCATAAAAAGAGGATGGAGAAGCATGTATTCCGTCAGACATAGTGTGGCTTCTGGCAATGAGATCCTCAACTATACCCTCTACTCTGTGTTGTGTGCCATTACTCTTGACAGCGCTGCAGTCCTTGCCTTTTCTGTTGGCAAGACTGTTTTCCATGTTATCTGTGATCAGGTCTGTCTCTGAATCAATCACAATGTAACCTATGGTAGCAACATCATTTGAAGTTTGGTTTTGGGATCCTTGAGAGAAATGGCGACTGGACGAGGTGACGCTGTAATCTGGTTGAACCTGAACACCACTTTCCTGCAAGTATGCAACGGCGTCCTCATAGTTGGAGAAGCTCTTATGCTCTGCACCCTGCAGCACAACATGAAAACTACATGCCAAAGGTCTCTATAGGTAAATGAAAGACAATAACTTCAAGGTAAATTTGATGACATGAAGATATCACAAATATTTGTGATATCTTAAGACTAACTTCCACAATCCACACTCATTGAAATGTCAGTAATACATATTTTCAACTCACTTGAAATCGCTCTACACTCGCCCTCACTTCTTCATAGTTATCGAAGAGACCTACAGATCTACCACGTCTCACCGCATACATTTTAGAGCGCGGTCTCTTCATTTTTTAGGTGCAGCTCACTGTGGAATATACATAACCTAATCGGCGAACATATTTCACCTTATGAGACCACGTTTGTGACTTGGTCGAGATCTCTGTAGGTAGCTGATTTAAATTTCTTTTTACATGCCGTTACTTACAGAACATTTGATTAATGAAAAAATTTGATAACAAACAGCACCAGCAACCACTGCTAAGTATGATCCCACCTCACCCTAAGACATTTATGACATCAAAACTGGTATCCCAGTGAATTTAATAGGTACCCAGGCATAGCACCTCATTTGTAATAACTGTCATGTCATTGAGTCTGCTTCACCATCTTTAATGACTTCGAGAGGACCGAGAGGTTGTCTGAAGGCCTCAACAAAAACTGCTACCTGCAAAGTTTCTAAGTGGATCAAAATCAGGATATATATGTGAAATTCAAACACGGTGGCACCAGAGACTGCAGGAGTAACAAGCAGGCCTCCGTAATTTAGACAGCTGCTGCATTGAGTTATCTTGCAGCCCTGGATATTAGGGATCATGATTTGCAAGGAACACAACTTGCCTTGTAGCTCATGAAACCTAGGAGACCCAACAGAAGCCGCCTGGCCCCCTCAGGACTGGAGGTATGAACATAGCAATCTAAACCAATGCAATATCCTGAAGATTTTGCAGTCTCTGAAATGAGATAGAGTGGGGGGTCCATACAAGGATCACATGATTCAGCATATGGAGTGGCAAATCTATAGTTTTAACCCAAGCATGTACTGGATGAACTAAGATTGATTGACAAAATAGTCCATTTTGAGCTTGTTGACATTTAGCCCAGAACTTGATCAGAAGATACTTCTTTCTTAAACCATCATCAGACAAACAGGCGCCAGGACTTCAATAGAAAGCCATCAAGGACATCGTAGTCAATGAATCTACCTGCAAGAACTCCTGTTCCAGAATCAGGGTCTGATGTGTAGAATGCATTGGAAGCTGCAAAAGATGCTGCCATTGCCAAGAGGCCAAGCCTGAGCACAGGCTGTCCAAAAAACCTTTGAACTCTATCACCAACAGAGGGGATGAGCCCCGGCTGATCAACAGTCAATGAATTCTGATGAGGAAAGCATTACAAACCTTCAGTGTGCCGCATTGCACTATCTGGCAATTAACCTTTCCATGCCATATTCATCGGACACAGGCTTTTTGAGGCATCTGCAACAGACTTCAAACAAACAACATTGACCGCCGTACACAGGCTTTTTGAGACATCTGCAACACATTGTAGCCATACTTGAGCTTGTGATGCATCACTTGTGATGCCTGTGGGCACTGCGGCATCCACTCCTTGCTGCAAAAGCCATTGATATAAAATACTAATGGCACCACCAGAGGTATAAAAGAGCGCAGCCTCTGCCCCCCCAAACAGAATCCCGGATACCACACCTCCAGCACCAGTTATGATGAGCGTTGTAACAATGAGCCGCTGTTTGAGGAGCTCATAGGATGTCATGGAAGCCTGTCTTATGCTGTCTGACTGACCCTGAACACCACAAGATTCCAGAAACAAGAGGAGATACGTGTTAGACAGAAAACTGGAAAAAGGCTCAAGCAATTTAGACTACCAGGGATGAATGCTAGTATATCAACTTCCAAGGTGATGCAGCAGATACAATCTTTTTACGGAACTGCTCTGAACAGAGGAACCGATGACAGCTCATGAGAAAAACTATCTACAAGCAGCAATTACCTTACTAACAACAGTGGCTGTCTCTCCGGAACCATACACACGAAGGCCTTCAGGTACTGATGTGAGCCACACAGCTCCTTCACCTGCCCTCTCTCCGACTTTCTCCTTACACATAAACCTGTACACCAACAGAGTTAACCTACTTCACAATTCAGGTCATGACAGAAGTCAGAGCTAAAACATACCAACATTTGTCATAATTCTGCCAAAAACAAAGACTACGGAAAACCTCAAAGTTTCAATACAAAGATGCTTTAGAGGACACAGGTTGCCAGTAAGTGCTCTAGACATGAGGACACAGGTTGCCAGTAAGTGCTCTAGACATGAGGACACAGGTTGCCAGTAAGTGCTCTAGACATGAGGACACAGGTTGCCAGTAAGTGCTACACATGAGGACACATACCTGTCTATGATTCCTGTACATGAACTGTGAACATTGATCTCTTGCGGTACCCATGTCCCAGTCTCAATGCCCACCAGTACTCCTGCCAAGGGCCCTACATCTGGGGCAGAGAAGCTGATCTCGTCTACAGATGCTTCCTGGAACCTCAAGCGGCCAGAGGTGGCAGCAGTACTGCCATATGACGCCGCAACCTGCAAAATAGAATCAGGGCATGAAATATGATCAATCGTGACAATCCGCATTGATCTCAGTGCTCCATTAAAAATCCTACTGAACTTGGAAATTATCATGACAGGCTATATCAATAGCAGCACTTTCAGAAGAGATTCTCACTTTTAAGGATGTCATGAGTTATCTTTGTATCTTAACGGTAGCACTAATTCCTCAGTACTTCAAAAATGTAGTCAAAACATCGCTTTCATGTCTGAAATCTCAGTCATCTAACATAAGCAGTCTGGAGTGGAGAGCATGATCAGAAGAACAATGCAACATGTCTCAGAGTGAGAATTTCACTTGATGTCAAGAACAAAGTCAGGGACAGTGAAATTGTAATCTAGGGATGCCTTGTAGACATTTATCATCCCACATATAACATATGACATTTGCAGTCACTTAGTGGCACTTGAATTGTTAAGAATCATTTTGGGAAGCATCAATATTGTCGTAGCCATCCCTGTTATCACAAAACATGAACTCGCACCAGGACATAGTCTGCCACTGTGCTCAAACGATGCAGTACCCCGGACCGCCCTGAGACACCAACCAGGAGTATATTGATTGCTGAATACTTATCAGACAAGGCAGCACCTCGTGCAGAAGATGTATGAATCCTGAGGCTGTATGTCGTTAATGGCTAGAAGGACAAAATTATGAGAGGTGTCAACTGTTCTGAAATCATTAACACGCGATCAGTCAGCAAGTAAATATGAATGTCATATACCTGCTGCTCTCTACGACCTGATTCATGTGAGCTACTGCAGTTGTGAAGCTCCCGCGGTATGACTGAGAACAAATCTTTTGCAAATTGCGTCCTCAATGAGCAACCATGATTTTGAACATGTTTGTATATGATGAAAACACTCTTGCGCGCAGCAACTCTGGCGGAACTGGTTGTTAATTTGGTGGTATCAAATGTCCTGAGAATGTCTCTGTAGAGTACGAAGTTTGTCGAATGCATCCCACCACCGCAGATACATAACACGCACAGTTCATGAAAAAGAGATTTGCAGAGAACCCTAATAAATTGTCTCCAGAACCAACGACTGGCCTGCTGTAAGCATCCTGATTCAAATTATATGAGGACTCGTTCATAGTAAATTCGCATATAAAACCAACATTAAAATCAAATTTATAAAGATTGTAGGAAACGTGCTGAGTAATTGCCTATGACAGTAGGTACCTACTGATCACAAAGCACAGCTGCATCAAGTCTTCAACAACAGGGAATTTTCACAGATAGGATGTTTAAGCAGAGTACAGCAACATGCAACAATTCACAGAAAACAGAGAGACATCAAAGACCAGCTATTTGATAAAACGAAACATGGTGATACTTAAGTACAGTAGATCATCCCTGTTATAATGCCAGACAATCTTGCTGAGGTGGTGCTATCAATAGCAGATTAGCTATGAGATCATGTGACCTTCAGCGCTGCTGCTGCTGCGCCAATGGTCTACCATCTGGTCCAATGGCCAAGAACTCAGGCTGAGTTGTGACATGCTCGCCAACAGGTAGCTCTCTCCATTGCCCTGCGTGTGTTCATTTCGTAGAAAATACTAGTTGCATAAAAGTTGGTTGCATAATGTTCAGTGGATATAGCTTAATGGTTGAAATTTTGCATGAAAAACTTTGTACAGAACATGCTGAGGGGGGGGGACAAGAAGTCGCATATTTCAAATTGTTGCACGTCCATACCTTGTCCATTGATTGCAAATTTCCCACAAGGGGAGAGGCGCTCTCCAACAGCCATACGCGGCTGTCCGTGACTTCGCAAAACAAATAAAACAGAGTGACGTCAGGCACAATGGGCAAAACGAGATTCGTAGTCCATTGCATCGTTAAAAACAATGGAGGTGACAGTTACATTTAGAATCTCTGACGCAATATCTTACAGTCCTTACTGACCATATCTTCGACAAAAAATGAAATGTTCAGTGGCAAAGACCAACTCACGTTGACGCTTGCAAGGGCGCGCTACCTGGTTTGAAACCTGTGACTTCCATTCAGATATTTCAGCGAAATGTTTTCACGAAAACAACAAGTCGAAATTGCTTGGTTGATTTCAAGAGATTCAGTGAATCGCAAGAAAGTGTGGAGTTAAAAGTTACGTTGTCTAACAGCAGAGGCATTAATCAATTCAAAGGATGCTGATATTATGCATTGGTGATCTTCATATACCTCATAGAGCTTGTGACTTGCCACAACAATTCAAGGAGTTGCTAAAACCAGGAAAGATCCACAGCATCTTGAGTACTGGCAACCTTTGTTGCAAGGTCAGTTACGGCTACTGTGTTGAAATTTCCTTCATATCTTGTTGTGACATGCGCTCAGACGTAATCCAGTTTCTGCTGGTCAATTGGCCTTGATACTCAGTCTGCTCAGAGCTCGTGGGAGAATCAAACCTTGCATGAAGCTTCTATGATTGAGACAATTTATGTTTATACCCTATTTCTGGGGCCTTTTTCTTGACAACAGAGTTTCATAGACTATCTGAAGAACCTCACCTCTGATATCCACTTAGTGCAAGGAGACTTTGATGAGTTCACCTCGCCTGAAAGCTCGGTATGAATTCCAGGAACATATTACTTAATACATGTTTCATTTCATCGCAGTGTAATGTCCATATTTAAATACCTACTTTCAGCCTCTTTCATCCACATTGGTGGAGTTTGCATTTGTTATTTCCCAAATTTCAAATCTTTCATGCTCCTGCAACAGATAGTAAATCTGGGTGGCTTTAAGATAGGCATCAGTCATGGGCATCAGGTGATAAAACATGACAGATGTTTACCTCAACCCATGCCTCCATGTACGTAGTTAGCAGAGTGATGCCTCCGTCTCTGTGCAAACTCATGCGTCTAAGTGTCTGTAGTACAAAACTGATCAATGATCACACTGCTGGTAAGGAATGAGTGTGATCTTGACTTTTCCCACCAGGTAGTCCCTTGGGGTGATACTGATCGGCTGGGCCACATGCAGAGGCAGATGGATGTTGACATACTGATAACTGGTCACACACATGAGTACAAGGTGGGGTGGAAGTGAGGACAGAGCTGTAGCTCGATGCAATAGAGGCAGATGGATGTTGACATATTGATCACTGGTCGAATCCACGTGAGAACAAGGGAGGGTAGAAGTGAGGACAGAACTGCTGTAGCAGTGACAATAGATGCAGCAGGATAGGATAGCAGTAGTGCCCTACTGTCTTGATGGTCTGTTACCAGTTAATCAAATTATGGTAGTTTTGATTGTGTACTGTTCGTAAACTCTGTTGGTATTGCATGCAGGTGACTACTTGTGGAAGTGGCCTTCAGATCAACCCTGGCAGTGCTACAGGGGCGTACAGCACTTGCCGTAACACTGTGACTCCTAGCTTTGTACTGCTGGATCTTGATGGCAGTAAGGTAAGCGCTGTGGTGAAAAGAAAGGATAGCTACCAACTTGCTGAGCTCAGCGTATTCCTCGCTTGCTGTTGATGACCCGGGTTGTCCCGCTCTGTTTAATGCTTAGTAGGGCGGGTTCCACTGCGTGCTTGTTGCATTGCAAGTTTTTAACCCTAAACCCTAAGCTCTTAAGGCTGTACTTCATCCTCACCTGTAGCTTTAATTGCTTGCAGGCTACAGTTTATGTGTATCAATTAGTGGATGGAAAGGTCAAAGTAGAAAAGGTAGATTATGTGAAACCTACCTAAGCTACTAGGGAGCAACATCAAAGGTTTTGCCTATAACTTGGCTCCTCCTCTCCCTGCCTCAATATCTACGCACTCTGTAGGATTTATACTCACATGCCTATGACCATGCATACAAATATCATGCAAAAGAGATTACAACAGTCTGGAGAACGAGTACATCGTACTAATATGATACCACAAGTGGACATGATTTCATAACTGTATAAGCTGGGTTATAAAATTTTGGGACTGTACTTTTGAGGACTCTACAGACATCTTCCAAAAAAACGTTTTAGTGCGTCATAATATTAGTCCGAAAGTGCTGAAGACATAAGTGCATCTAGATTGCCTAATAACATGAGCGTCTGCAGCTTCTCACACGACAAGCGACCAGGGGCATTCTACTAAAGATTAAGAGTAGTGCTCTACCAATGCAGCAAAATCGATGAGCTACATGAACAAACAAATTTCCAGCATTGGTTCAAAGTTGCACAGCCCCCATGACTTGTGTAATGTCAGCCAACAAGGTCTCAGCATGCTCCGCTGCCTCTCCAGCTGTAACCGATCTGCATACACCCTTGACAAGCTTCAGCTGCTCAGGACGCGACATATTTGTTGCAAACCTTTTAAGAAGGTCCCCATCTAACATAGAATTGGTCGTCGGAGGAGTGAGGATTGGCTGTCTGGTCCCAATCTGAATGCCAACCTGCAGCATTCCAAACATAATGTCTGATCAGGGCCAGGCCTCCCAGTAGCAGCAGCAGGACCATAATGTATGTGATCCACACCAGCAAAAGGATGATAACAATCACACTGACTACTACTACTAGCGAATCACGCACACATGTTATCACATTGTGCTGCAGCTTGTCATTCGAAACACCAGGCAATAGCAGCAGTCACTTCGCCATCACATTGTGCTGCAGCTTGTCATTCGAAACACCAGGCAATAGCAGCAGTCACTTCGCCATCACATTGTGCTGCAGCTTGTCATTCGAAACACCAGGCAATAGCAGCAGTCACTTCGCCATCACATTGTGCTGCAGCTTGTCATTCGAAACACCAGGCAATAGCAGCAGTCACTTCGCCATCACGGCTCGCAGTCTGCTGAAATGAAACCCAAGGAAACAGCCGAGGATCTCACCGAGGAAGATTTCTGGGCTGCCAAGAGTGCAACGTCCTCTCTGTCTACCAGAGGCCTACCAAATAGGTAACTGCCTCCTTGCGACCTTATTCATCACACATAAAGGAAGAAAACAAATGAAGAACACACCACAGGTCAAACCCTAAACCCTTAACACACCACAGGTCACTATTTGGGTGCTACATCAAGGATGATTTAGTACTACATTGAGTCCTCATCATCTTCCTTAAGTCTACAAACTAATGCAATACACTTCTGCTTGAAGCGCAGCCTGACTACAACCGTGCAGATAACCTCTGGTAAAGAAGCACTCATTTCCTCCATGATCATGATCACCTGCTAATTTTAAGGTGCCTCCTCCTGAAAGCCCTAGGGTTCAACCCTGCTGTGTGCCTCAAGGCAAGAGTCAAAGGACGCTGGAGGTCAGACAACCTAGCAGCAATCTTAGAGTCCCAGACAGGTAGGATGACTCCCAGGCTGCAATAATTGGGATAAAAGGAAGATGCTTATATGCAAGACCTATAAGGTTAGTCGCAATGCCGTGGTAACATTGAGCCTAGTAGACCAGAGAGTTGAGAAATGGAGGCTGTAGCAACTTTTTGGTGACAGGGAACAGCTTTTCTGTGTACCATGACAAGCTGTGTTAGGAGCGCAAATGCCTTTTTGAAGGACTTTGTTCAAACCCTCTGACTCTTACTCTCTAGGACATCATGGATATTTTTGCAGACAGGCTTAAGTATGTGTTTAAAGCGGCACATGCTCATTTCATGTGCACATAAGCAATGCATACCTTCCACTGGCTGAGGCAACATATAAGGCGTTTCTGTTCACCCCATTATCTGACGATTTCATCTGAGCCTTGAGCATTCGTGTGACTAGCTGACCTGTATGAAGAGCTGCTCCAGGCACCAGTCTCGTACCAGACCAGCTGTTGGGATGATTCTTATTAAACTCACACTGATGGATATGCAAGAGGAGTTTGTATGAAGACTTATGGCAACATATTGTCTGCATGTTCGCTCTAAGGATGTAAAAAATTGCATTATTCCCTCACACTATCAAAGTATTTTTGCCATCAAAAAGCTAAATCCTAACTATCTGCAAATCTGCTGTATTGTCACTTCCTGCGCTATGATTTGGTTACCTGATGCAATGTCCCAGAGCTATCAGCACTCATGAAAAGGAGCTTTGAGGCATTGATAATGATCCCAGAGGCTGTGACATCATGATCATCAAAGTCTCGACCGAGCAGCTTCAGCACTTTCTCAGTCTCCAGGTAACGCAAAAACTGAACACCCTGCAAGATTAGGATGGAACACAGGCAATGAGGATTAGGCTTGCTGTCCAACTAAAGAGAGATCTGATAGAGTGGAGATAAAAGTATGTACGTATCAACGCTTCAAATGCACTTATGACAGTGGTGATGTCAAAAGAAGACTGGTTGTGAGAATTGAATCAGGAAATTGACCTCAGAGAAAATAACTCTCAATATTCTTGTAGTAGGTTTTACTAGACCTGATGTACATCCCCCAGCAAGATGTAGTCTTTGACAATGTTTACTGAGACCACCAGCATGGGTGCATCATAGAATGCAACTTTCGTTAGCGCCCCACCACCACCTTGTTCCATCAGGGCTGTACTCTCCACCTGCTTCCCAGAAGCTGCCAGTAATGCGGCTTGTTGTGCAGAGGAGGACCAGGACCATAGCTCTACTCGTGACCCTACAGCCAATAACAGGAAGCCCTTGAAGTCCCTGACACAGCTGATGGGGCCGGGAAGCTCACGCTGTGCCATTAACCTGGCACACCATACAGTGCCTCCGCTGCCACGATGGTGCCTCTGGGCCATATTACTGGAACTCACTGCCGTTTGTACCATGACTGAGACTGACTCCTTGGGGACCTTGGCTATCCAGTAGAGCAGAATGCGGCCCAAGCAGGGATAGTCTTCACCTACCATCAAGGGAGACATTGCTAGATGTCATGGCTGTATTGTGAAGTAGTTGATTAGTGACCACAGAACCTCATTATGGTCAATTTGTTCACAAGCACGATCATATTTCTGTAACAGCTCATCCTTTTATGCTTAAATCAGATTTTACGAGTATTCTCATCTGCCATAACTTTTAAGTGTATTCTCATCTGCCATAACTTTAACGAGTCTCATCATCCGCCATAAGTTTCTGTTCCTGGTCTGTCTTAGAACATGACAGATAGCAGGCAACATCAAACGCTTACCCAGGGGTGAGGAGGTCCCAACTGCCAATAGGGGAAGCACGGGTACGACGTCTGTGGTACTGCTTTCCTTCAGGTACACAGTCCTTAATGCTAGGATAGATTCTCCAGGCATCAACAGCAAAGGACGAGACAGTGGAGCTGGCTGACAACTGGGGAGGGTGAGAAGGCAGACCTACATTCCAAAATTTAGGACATCAGGACAATCAGGACAATCATTATCATATATAATAGCATTATTATACTATCACATCTTTAGAAAAGAATGCGCCTGATTGAATTGGCGTACGCATGGCGTACACTCCCCTGCTGGTCTACCTACCCCATGATGTTCAATCAGTCTATTTTTATTCCACACCTTACCTCATGTGTGGACTCCTCCCTCCCAGTCTTCTGGGCAGAAGCGTCTGCTGCAGCATATACAGCTGAAGCATGAGGATCCCCTCCAGCCTCCTCGGGCACCCTCTGACGGTAGGGCCTGCCAGATCTACAGAGCAGGACATAGCAGCTGGTGGATCATGGAGTAAAAAATGACAGTGACAAGAGGTAGAAGCTATTGAAGCTTGATGCCTATTTGGAACTCCTTCAATGTTTGGATTTAATTCCATCCCTACCTTCCTGGTGAGACTTAAGTTCTAGCCTACTTTGATTTCCAGACATTAATGCCTGTCGTACAAATCCCTCTCTACCTCGACACAGCAACTGTTAGCAGGCTGGCTTCCTTAAAGAGTGCAAGGCGGTGAGGAGTAGCCTTGAGCGGAAAACGAGTTGCAATCCAGGGCATGTCCAGCCTGGCCTTTGGTGGGAGCTGACACACTTTGATGGTTCCGGAGACAGGACAAGCTAGAATGAAGCCCTGAACAATGCAGGTAACAAGCAAGTGATGATGA
Source organism: Chlamydomonas eustigma (assembly GCA_002335675.1). Taxonomy (NCBI): domain Eukaryota; kingdom Viridiplantae; phylum Chlorophyta; class Chlorophyceae; order Chlamydomonadales; family Chlamydomonadaceae; genus Chlamydomonas; species Chlamydomonas eustigma. The sequence goes on along the minus strand of BEGY01000071.1, from coordinate 305,569 downwards.
AAATGCTCCATAATGTATCACGTTGAATGCATACGTCCCAGCCCTAAAACAATCATAAGAGCTCATATGAATTGCATAACCTAGCTCTCTCCTCTCAACGAGCTTGCACACTTGCTGGTCATGATGAAAACAACATGACTCAGCACTTTGCACGAGGTTTGAAAACGAGGCACTCAACAGCAAGATGCAAAAGATGCATCACAAGCATGATCACAAGCTCAACAAACGATGCATCACAAGTATCATGACAAGCTCACCAGAAGATGCATCACAACCATGATAACGAGCTTACCAGTTGACAACCCGGATTGTGGAATGGTGTCATGGCAGTGACAGGCCCCTCACAGCTCATGGGATGGGGTCTCAGAGTGCCTCTACCTGCCACCAGCCACAAAGTGGTAAGGACACTCCTGCTGCTGCTGCTGCTGTCTGTACTGCTTCTACCACAAGCACCAGTAGTCACTACTACCCCTGCCTGCCTGGGGCCTGCATCCCCTGTCACCTACAAAAAGAGGATGGAAATCAGAAACATGATACTATGAAAGCATTGATATCTGCCCATGACTCCATAGAGGGTCTCTACATTCTCTACCTTCTCTTAGGCACCTTTCTACATCTTACAAAGGTTGAAGGTTGTTGGCAAAGTCTAGGTAAGGATCATTTGTTTTCAGCCTCTTCTGCATCCCATTATTGTGACCCATGTACTTACAGGGTCAGCAAATGTTACAGCCTCAAATCGTGTCATTCGAGGTAGATGCCTGGTCAGGGTTGAGGTTNATGAGAATTGAATCAGGAAATTGACCTCAGAGAAAATAACTCTCAATATTCTTGTAGTAGGTTTTACTAGACCTGATGTACATCCCCCAGCAAGATGTAGTCTTTGACAATGTTTACTGAGACCACCAGCATGGGTGCATCATAGAATGCAACTTTCGTTAGCGCCCCACCACCACCTTGTTCCATCAGGGCTGTGCTCTCCACCTGCTTCCCAGAAGCTGCCAGTAATGCGGCTTGTTGTGCAGAAGAGGACCAGGACCATAGCTCTACTCGTGACCCTACAGCCAATAACAGGAAGCCCTTGAAGTCCCTGACACAGCTGATGGGGCCGGGAAGCTCACGCTGTGCCATTAACCTGGCACACCATACAGTGCCTCCGCTGCCACGATGGTGCCTCTGGGCCATATTACTGGAACTCACTGCCGTTTGTACCATGACTGAGACTGACTCCTTGGGGACCTTGGCTATCCAGTAGAGCAGAATGCGGCCCAAGCAGGGATAGTCTTCACCTACCATCAAGGGAGACATTGCTAGATGTCATGGCTGTATTGTGAAGTAGTTGATTAGTGACCACAGAACCTCATTATGGTCAATTTGTTCACAAGCACGATCATATTTCTGTAACAGCTCATCCTTTTATGCTTAAATCAGATTTTACGAGTATTCTCATCTGCCATAACTTTGAAGTGTATTCTCATCTGCCATAACTTTAACGAGTCTCATCATCCGCCATAAGTTTCTGTTCCTGGTCTGTCTTAGAACATGACAGATAGCAGGCGACATCAAATGCTTACCCAGGGGTGAGGAGGTCCCAACTGCCAATAGGGGAAGCACGGGTAAGACGTCTGTGGTACTGCTTTCCTTCAGGTACACAGTCCTTAATGCTAGGATAGATTCTCCAGGCATCAACAGCAAAGGACGAGACAGTGGAGCTGGCTGACAACTGGGGAGGGTGAGAAGGCAGACCTACATTCCAAAATTTAGGACATCAGGACAATCAGGACAATCATTATTATATATAATAGCATTATTATACTATCACATCTTTAGAAAAGAATGCGCCTGATTGAATTGGCGTACGCATGGCGTACACTCCCCTGCTGGTCTACCTACCCCATGATGTTCAATCAGTCTATTTTTATACCACACCTTACCTCATGTGTGGACTCCTCCCTCCCAGTCTTCTGGGCAGAAGCGTCTGCTGCAGCATATACAGCTGAAGCATGAGGATCCCCTCCAGCCTCCTCGGGCACCCTCTGACGGTAGGGCCTGCCAGATCTACAGAGCAGGACATAGCAGCTGGTGGATCATGGAGTAAAAAATAACAGTGACAAGAGGTAGAAGCTATTGAAGCTTGATGCCTATTTGGAACTCCTTCAATGTTTGGATTTAATTCCATCCCTACCTTCCTGGTGAGACTTAAGTTCTAGCCTACTTTGATTTCCAGACATTAATGCCTGTCGTACAAATCCCTCTCTACCTCGACACAGCAACTGTTAGCAGGCTGGCTTCCTTAAAGAGTGCAATGCGGTGAGGAGTAGCCTTGAGCGGAAAACGAGTTGCAATCCAGGGCATGTCCAGCCTGGCCTTTGGTGGGAGCTGACACACTTTGATGGTTCCGGAGACAGGACAAGCTAGAATGAAGCCCTGAACAATGCAGGTAACAAGCAAGTGATGATGAAAATGCTCCATAATATATCACGTTGAATGCATACGTCCCAGCCCTAAAACAATCATAAGAGCTCATATGAATTGCATAACCTAGCTCTCTCCTCTCAACGAGCTTGCACACTTGCTGGTCATGATGAAAACAACATGACTCAGCACTTTGCGCGAGGTTTGAAAACGAGGCACTCAACAGCAAGATGCAAAAGATGCATCACAAGCATGACCACAAGCTCAACAAACGATGCATCACAAGTATCATGACAAGCTCACCAGAAGATGCATCACAACCATGATGACGAGCTCACCAGTTGACAACCAGGATTGTGGAATGGTGTCATGGCAGTGACAGGCCCCTCACAGCTCATGGGATGGGGTCTCAGAGTGCCTCTACCTGCCACCAGCCACAAAGTGCTAAGGACACTCCTGCTGCTGCTGCTGCTGTCTGTACTGCTTCTACCACAAGCACCAGTAGTCACTACTACCCCTGCCTGCCTGGGGCCTGCATCACCTGTCACCTACAAAAAGAGGATAGCAATCAGAAACATGATACTATGAAAGCATTGAACATTGATATCTGCCCATGACTCCATAGAGGGTCTCTACATTCTCTACCTTCTCTTAGTAGTCAGCTTACTACATCCTTCAAATTGAAGGTTGTTGGCAAAGTCTAGGTAAGGATCATTTGTTTTCAGCCTCTTCTGCATCCCATTATTGTGACCCGTGTACTTACAGGGTCAGCAAATGTTACAGCCTCAAATCGTGTCATTCGAGGTAGATGCCTGGTCAGGGTAGTTGAGGTAACATCCTTATAGGCTTGAGTCTGGAAGTAAGGAGGTAGGGACTCCAAATGATCCCAACGCCTGAAAGCAACGGCATGATGAGCTGTGAGACCCTTTAATGCAGCATCATCCAGTGATCCCGCTTTAAATGATCTGGAATCCATGCCAGATCCAGACGCTTTATCATCCCCAGCAGGTACTGCTGTTGGTAATGATCCAAGAACCTCGTCAACATCCATTGTATCTTTTACATCCTCCTTATCTCCTACTAGACTTCT
>BEGY01000071.1:263592-296087 GCA_002335675.1 Chlamydomonas eustigma | reverse complement strand
AGTACCATGATACCTCAGGAGGGATGAGGTCTCAAGCTAGCCATGCAAATAGTGTCAGTACCATACCTCAGGAGGGATGAGGTCTCAAGCTAGCCATGCAAATAGTGTCAGTACCATACCTCAGGAGGGATGAGGTCTCGAGCTAGCCATGCAAATAGTGTCAGTACCATACCTCAAGAGGGATGAGGTCTCGAGCTAGCCATGCAAATAGTGTCAGTACCATACCTCAGGAGGGATGAGATCTCGAGCTAGCCATGCAAATAGTGTCAGTACCATACCTCAGGAGGGATGAGGTCTTGAGCTAGCCATACAAATAGTGTCAGTACCATACCTCAGGAGGGATGAGGTCTCGAGCTAGCCATGCAAATAGTGTCAGTACCATACCTCAGGAGGGATGAGGTCTCGAGCTAGCCATGCAAATAGTGTCAGTACCATACCTCAGGAGGGATGAGGTCTTGAGCTAGCCATGCAAATAGTGTCAGTACCATACCTCAGGAGGGATCTCTCTGGCATATTTCCTTGCTGCATTTGCAGCAGTAAGATGGGGGGCCTCGTAAGTTGGATTGAACTCCAGCCGAGGCACAGAAGTCTCGCTGGGGACAGCACCACTACCCACACCTATAGTGCGCAGCACTCCCTGATTACAGCAAGAGGATTATGCAGACGGGTCAAATGGACTTTCGAAGTAAGCTTTAGTAGATATGCAACACCACTGACACCTGTGAAACATCATGCCATTTACAGAGATGGATTCAAATAATCAAGTATCAGAAAATCTGTTTCTGTTGGACCTGTAACATCATATCAGTGGGAGCAAAGATTTTAACACCGCATAAGTGTCCACTAAAAGTATAATAACTCTCCTCGCAAGCATGCTCACCTGTTGAGAGATATACATGATGTGGGACTGAGACAAAAGGATGGCAGCTGGTCTGCCAGGCACAGGCAAAACGGTCTGGGAGGAGGAAGGTAGTCCTGTGTGCCTACAGGGACATTAACAGAGCAAACAGCAAGAGGTCTGCGGTCATTATGATGAATCAGGTTTCAGAGAGAAAAATAAATCTGAAAATCCATTTTAGCATGGATGGAATTATTTTTCAACAGCAACTTGAAATCTTACCTCCAAATTGACCGGGGCTGCCTCCTTCTTATTGCTATTGACAGAGCGGTGACAACACATGTGTCCTTGCGCTCCCTGATGAAAAAGAATCAACAACAATGATGACCAAAACATCATCCTATCGTATATGGCTAGATCACTACCCATATAAGGTAGCAAATACAAATTATTGGCTATACTCTGCGGCATTACCTATGACGCAAGTCAAATGTCTTGTAAGTGTCAATGCATTATAAGTACTCATTTAAAACTGCATGAAGTTAACAGTGAGAGATACTCCTACGCAACTCATACTCATCTTACCTTCCACAGTAAGCCTCAGATGGCCTTACCTGTACAGCTTCAGCACAGCTGTGATATCTTACCTGTACCGCCCTGGCCATGTTGGATCTTGTTCATGCAGCACAAGTAGCACAGGTTCAGAAAATCCATGCAGGAAGGCTGCGTCTCTTGCCTCGTGAATAGGCTGTTGTGCTGTCCCTAGTATCTACATGACAACAGAGAGAGTGCATGAGGACATTTCCATATCTACATGATGACATCAAATAGAGCATGAGGACGAGGTGGATCAAACCCTGCCAGTGCAAGAGATCATTCTGATTAAACAATGTAGCAGCAATGTTGCAAATAACTAAACTGCAAAAGGAGTAACTAGTCTTAAAGAAAATTTTCTGTGTATTAACCAGAGGTAGTGTACAGCAAGAAGATAGAAGCCTGTGTCAAACATCATAAGTCATCATAAAAGCAAACTAACAGCTGACTAAAATTCACACACTTCGCTACTCTCTTTCAAGGTACCTGTTTGGCAAGATTGATAACAAAGCTGTTCCCCAAGCCAACAGCGCCGCCCACTGCTCCTTGGAAGCTGTCATCATTGACCCCTCTTGATGACATTGATGATGATATGGTTGTCGCTGTTGCTCCCACAAACTCAGAGAGCTCACCCTGCTGGCCGCAATAAAGGCATGGTCAAGATTGTGATGATACTAAGTAGACCAATTATGGTGATCCTAGACAGAGAAGCAGTCACAATGATAATAAATGATAATCTATCTTAGGCAGCGCCTAGTTGTCATTATCAGGCATGATGAACATCAACATCATCAACCCATGACACTGCTTCAATACTACATAAAGGACATTGCTTGAGCTACTTCTTGGAGACTCCTCTCATTATCCACAGGTTCAAAGCATCTTGCAGATGAGTTAATTTTGACTTTGATATGGTTCACAACTCCCGGCAGAGTACTTACCTCTAAGGCTGGCAGTATAGCTAGATGATGATGATACATCAAAAGGGCCCCACACCTGGGTAGCATTTGAGATACAAGCACGTCTTAATAAAGACATTTGATTAGTTTATTAGGCTTATCCTTCAAGATAACGTAGACACTGTTGTTGACGATAGCAGGCAGTCTTCTCACAATTGCATCTACGTTCTTGCCAGCCTGTGAAGCAACACAGCCGCACTCAAAACGAATACCTACTTTGATCCTGATACTAATCCTACTATCTATACTATCCTCTATGCAGAGTTGGACCTATTTCATACCTGCCCTGCGGGTCTGTCAGAGCCCTTGGTGGAAGAGCAAAGCTCTCCCTACCCTCTTTCAGAACCTGAGCAGAGGGTCCGGACTCCCAACAGTGCATGGAGGAAGTGTGAATTGTGTGGGACTGGACATCCCATTCAATGACGCTCAACTTGGCGTCTCTGTGATAAGGATTTCCAAGATATGCTTAGACACATGGTGACATTTTCTGATCTCCCAGTTGTCCTGACAAGAAGTTTCAGCTGTACAACAGCACCTGGAGCTCTATCACTTTACATCTAGAATATAGTGAATGCAAACAAGGCACAGTCATCTCTCTACCCAGTTCCTTCAATACCTGAATGCCAGAAAGATGGCATCTCTCAGCTAATTTCATTCAATACCTGAATGCTAGCAAGATGGCATCTCTCTGCCCAGATCCTGAACGCGCCCGAATGACAGCCATACTTTCAACCACACCACTCAGAGAAGATGAACAAATGACTTCTAATTTTGCAGATGCCTGGGGTGAGGTGGACGGAGTGGTAGATGAATTATTGGCAGGGCTGGAGAAGTTGTGTTTTGATCCCCCACGAAACATGACCCTGAAGTATGATGCCACAATGAGAAAGCAGAAAAGTCACATGAAAACAGGGAACATGGTGCCATTACATTTCTTATTTATCCTTGAAATTAATTAGCATCAGAATATGCAATATATACTCATATCATGCAAATAGCTTATGTTGCTGTACTGCGGTAATGAGGGACTGTCCATGGAATTCTGGATTCTCGAACTGGGTTACCTCGGACTGAGAATTTCGATACATGTGGATTTTATATTGATGATGTTTGGCGGAAATCCTCCTGCTCCGGCAGCATGGGTGAAGAAGGCGATGGCACAATGAGACACGGCCGTAGGAGGAAGTACCTGTAGCAAGAACCAACGAAATTAATTTATACTTATCAGACATAGTTGAAAATAAGTTTACAGGGTGATGAAATCACCTCCGTGAACATGCATGTGCTCATTTTAAAGGGAGCCAACAGCTACATGCTACATCCAGGATAATGGATTAACAGAGTAAATTGAAAATGATCGTACACATGTCACAGATCAAGGAAGGAGAGTTACCCACACTTTTATGTCGCTGGTAACACATCACGTTTAGACGACCATCGTCACTACGCTTTCATATCCTTTATTGTCGCTAAAGATAGTCGCCAAATCAGTTAAATTTGATCTCTAAACAAGTGGTATAAATGATAAATTATTTGTGAAACATTCTTAACTCTGATGGATTAGCATGAATCTTACACACATCAGGCTAACAAGAGTTTACAGAACTCTTGAGGGCGGTAGGTATGTGCATGGATATTTAAGTATAAAATACTATTCCTGTCACTTTGTATGTTGAACACAAGTAACGCATGCAGCTGTAGCAGCACTGGACAGAGGCCACAATTATGTAATGAGTCTTAAAAGCGTAGATGAGTAGTATGATGATCTGTTTTAAAGCCATCTCTGACAACAACACAAAAACGCAAGTATCAGCATGAACTATGTATAATTATCAGCTGCAGACAGTAGCTTGTCACCATGAAGTGAATGGAAAGGGAAATCCTGAACATTAACTCACACTTTCACTCAACGGTGGTCACTCATTGATGCATACATGATTGCTGCCTGCGCGGGAGTTTCATTCTGATGGGAATTATGAGTAACAAGCCTTGGGTCAACTAATGAGTCTTTCTAAGGGAGTGATTGATAGCTCAGGTGATAAAAGATATGCTGTTAAGCTGCTCCTTTTACTCTTCACTTAACTCCATGTGACATAACAAACATGTGATTGCCCACATGGTGTGAAATGTACGTGTGAATACAGCTGGCGTTTTCTTTGCCCGATGGTTGCGCTACCAGCAGGATGGGCACTTTTTCCTATGGAGAAGCTTAATGAGTCGAGAGATGATGGTATCATTGAAAGACCTGATCAATGATCAATGATCTCACTTCACAACCCTCTGATGATAAGAGCGCAGACCGGCTACCACAGGCGGTGATACCTACACACAGCAGCCAGTTAATATGTTTTACATAACTAAAATGTTAATCACTGATATGTTTATATGTTCCTATCATAATATATTCTAATATTATTTCTAAATCATTGCATTACTATCTACTTGATCTTTATGATGACAATCTTATTTATTGTACGTTATCCTACATGTTATGTGTGTATCGGCTTCACGTTTTAGGCTGTGTGTCAGGCTACATCATATTTCCCAGATCTCATGATGTCATTATTGCTTTTAGATCCTTGTTTGATTAAATATGCTTTTCTTATCAGAACTCTGCTCCCTGGGTACAGATCCCATGCAAGCGCTTCAAGTCCTTGAAAACTACATTCATTCATTAGTATGGACACTTCTTACAAGAAGTACTCCCAAGGGTCATATTGCTCAGGCCCCTACTTCTCACTAGAGCCAACGAATCACTGAACAAAAATCTGACTCCTGGTTTTGACACGAAAAGGTATCAGAACTGGGTATCAGTGCTGATAGCATTGAGGTTCATAACCCAAGTGTGAGGTATTGTGTTGACGAGCTGTTGATCCCCACCTTGTCCTGGAAAGACTACAGTGATGATGACCAAGAAGTAGCAGCTTTTAATGCAATTAGGAGAGTAGGCGGTTGACATGGGACTCCCAGATAGCAGTGTTAGCAGAGAGGGTGCTGCAGCCTGGACAGTAATTACTCAGAAGGAGGATAACGCAAATTTTGATAATCGCAAGATTGAGATAAGGGGTCATCATGGCCCCTTAATGTCATCCTTGCCTGCATCATCTAGGGGGGCTGATGATGATGATTATGATGTGCTTTGATTCAGTGACTGGATGTGGGCTCTAGTAAGGGATATATAGGAGGAGGCAATAGCAGCATGGCAAGGTGTGAAAAATGGTCTGATCTCCTGTAAAAGGGTTTAGATATATGATGGTAGTGTGTTAAGGGATTACATGACTGCTTCAAAAATGATCAGTGAAACGGCTGTCAACTCCTTTGACGTATGCTTCCAGCTTCAGTCTCTGCTTTTATTTGCAGACAGTTGAGTGCTAACAACCATCCACAATCTAGCGAAGCTGGTGAGATCAACAGTCCTTACTGTACCTGTGTACTGATGAATCTATAAAATTAGTACAATACCGTGTTGCCTCACCAAGAGGCAACCCCTTGATTGGCAGACGATGGCAATGTAGCCAATGTACATCTTCCATACCTTCGTATGTAATTGAAAGTGCAAAGCTTGGTACAACAGCTTTCATTAAATCTATAATTGATCTTACTGTGCGCTTGATTTAAAACATAATATTCGTGGATAAACGAATCAAGTTTTATTACTGGTTATTGATGCCGTTGCGACTGAAATATGGCAACACCTTATCCACACTTGTGTTATAACAACTATTGTCCCAGCAAAGCCCAAAGCGAAACATTCAACACACGATGCTCCGATTCATGATAAATGCTGCAAGTAGATCATTACTGAATCATAAGTTTGATCAGCTGATCACAGAAGCTACACCTTGTGTACTCAACAAGGCTTTCCAAATGCTACCAAACGCTGAAATTAGCACCCTACTAACTAGAGATATTTCTCACCTCGTCAAGGGAAGGATGCACGATTTTGCAAAAGAAATGCCGTCATCGTCTGGAAGACCTGTCTGTGCCACTGTCTCTGGAGTGTTGCCTTTATATTCAAATGCAATGTTGGGGCATGCAGGCTCAATGCAGCTACGAACAATTTTTGGTGCACCAGCTAAGAAAGTAAATATGCAGATTCATACGCATGACAAGTACAAAGTTGACAATCCTCAGCCCAAATACGAGTAAGTGCAATCTATCAGTGGCCCAAGATGTGGATCAAGGGTGAGGTAGAAGGCATGAGAATCACCAGACATTTGTACTTGACATTATCTTGCAGACATGGCAGTGAGTTCATCTTCTATGCAGTGATTTACTATATTTACCATTGGTTTGCAGATGGATGGTTGGTCGATTCATCATGGACCGGGATGGTGAGCTACAAATAATAACCAGTCGCTTGGTCCATGAAGATGTCTTTTGCAATCTGATGTTCCTAAGTCTCGGGTTCTCTTCATTTCCGTCCAGCACCCTTATTTGTTTCTGTCATTCTTATTGTTTGCCCTGCGTTGTAGGAGTGATCTGGCATAAGCAAGCCAACCGGGTGCGCCACCGACACAGCAAGACATCTGGAACACTGACGCGATTGAAGCGGCTAAAACCATTGTCCACTGGTTTTGCAAAGAAACTCAAAAAAATTGGATTCAAGTGAGTCATTGCTTTTACATATTCATCTTGCTTTAACAGATCCCTTGCTGGATGCCAGAGCCTCAAATACCTACTGCACTGGATGCTTTCCATGATAATCATGCTTAAAGAAAGCGAACAGATTCAGAACGACCAAGTTATTCATCACTAGTAGCCGCAATTAAAGAGATGCTCTCTACTCATTTGATTGTGTTTTTTAATCCTCTGTTGCACTCCTCACTGCTTCATAGCCTTGATGGGAATTCATATAGCCTGCCTGTACATCAACTTCAATAACTAAACCCTAAACCCTGCCTGTAGTACATCTAGTACATAATAATTATTGTTGATCTTCTTGACAGGAGGAAGTACTGGCAAGACCCAGAGCCTGAAATGGTACCTGGTTTCCACTCCAAGACTTCAGGGTTCAGGCATAGACCAAGATTTGATGCGACTCCTGACCTCAGGGACAAAGTAGGGGATCCCGCTCTCAGGCCTCATTAGTGAGAATTACAGACTAGCATTCCACAGCAGAACAATAGTCATGACACAACTTGCACTCCCCGCTGTGCTTGATTTAGCATAGAATTGATGTCGTTTCCCTAACCTACTGATCCTTGCCTCAAGTTGAGGATGTTCCTAATTGCTTATTGTGCCATTTGTGTACTGTGCTATTTGAGATAATTAATTATACCATTTGCCACAAGCCAAACCATATAACAGAATTCAGCATCTCAAAGATACCGCTTGTCCTCGAGTCTCTACTGTAGAGCAAACAGTTAAAACTGCGGGCTAGCTACAACACTTTCCTGCTTCCTGCTACATAATTCTACGTATCCTTCATCATCAGCTGATTATGTTCACAGACTAGTTGTTGTAGGTAAAAGATCCTAGCAGAACACTGCTGATGTTGTAGCTCTCCCGAACTGTAAATTCATACAATAAAACTGTCACGGTTCCTCAAGGCAGATTCTATGGTACGAAAAGCTTATTCTAAAAGTTCTGGCCTCTGAAGAAACAAGAGGAGTCCTTCTTAGTATGAAGAGCCGTATTCCATGGATACTCCATGAAACATGCAGCACATCTTACAAAAACTTCCTACCTGGACGGCTAGACTTGATCAATTTCATGTACAGGAATACTGGAACTGATTCCTCTAATTATTTGCTATTAGTAGTACTACTGTTGGAGCCCCCCAGAATGTTCTGAAGCAAGGAGCTACCCCAGCCTGCTGTCAAGGAACTCCCATCAGACAGCCCAGCATCAGCAGCCAGCTTCTGAGACTGTACGTCTAATTTATCTACAGCCTTTGATAAGATGTCTACATGTGCCTCAAGATCAGAAATACCATCCAATGCAGTTTGTGCCTCAGTCTGCTTCTCGCGAACCTACACGGGTAGTTATGTTGCACACTTCACAACCAGCTCGCGAACCTACACGGGTAGTTATGTTGCACACTTCACAACCAGCAAAGCTGATCAAGTCTCCAGAAATCATCAGATAATAAAGTAATGGACACAGACTGGGATTGTGTGTGTTGATTTTTTTGAAAGGGACAATAAGCAGGATCATTAAAAGCAGGGTAAGATAACAGAGAGCTGGACAGTTGGGAGAGCCACTACTACAAAGCATATGAGAGGACCTTCGTACAATTACATTGAAATCGTGCAGTGGACATACACAGCTTGTGAGGTTTAGGGTTCAGAATGATTCCTCACTGTGTCAGAGAAGTTAGCCAAGGCAACCGCCATGTCAGCCATGTCTCCACATTTTGCACTGGCCACATCGTTAAGATTCTTCAGCAGCTCCCACTCCTTGCTCCCACTCTGAAGGCCTAAACAATGTTGGGGTCCACATTTACCTAAACCCTAATCTCCCATGGCACCAACATCATTATACATTAGAGCATAAGCAATATTGGGGTCCACATTTACCATGGCACCAACATCATTATACATTAGAGCATAAGCAATAGATCATGGGTCAACAAGTGCATCACTAGAGCCATGTTGTTGCATAACATTCTAACTGTGAATCCAACCAGGATACAATTCTCACAAGTAACAAAAGCATTCTCTCTACATTTTCTGCACACTCCTCAAATTCTGCCCAAGAAGTTTCATTTCATTCTTCAGTGGGATAAGTGTATTTCCCTGATTGTTGTGACCTAGTAGACCTAGAGCACTACTAAATTGAGAATGCCAGATATTTGAATCCATTCAAAATGTGGTATGTACCTGACCAGCTACTGACCAGCTCAACTGCATAGCTCGCACAGACTGGATAAAGTAAGTGTGAACATTAAGCACAGTACAATCACTGAAATGGTACAGGAGTGAGGTAAGAGATTGATCAGCTCACTTGCTGAGAAGCTGGCTCTCATATGTGTCACCAGCTCATGAAGCTCCTCTACCATCTCCTTAGTCCCTCCCACTTCAAGAACCTGCGGCTTGGTATTAAAAACTGCAGATGATGACGGAGTAGCGCCAGCAGAGTGGCTGTTAGCAGAGGCTGAAGCAGTGTCATCTGAAGACAAAGTATCTTCTTCCCTCCTGCTGCTGGTCATCGTAGTTCCTCCCTCCATGAACGCCCTCATCATAAGTCTAATGCCTCTTGGCCTAGGCGTGATGTCTCTCAAAGATGTCTCAGAGGCAGCCGCCTCCTCAGGGCTCAGGCGCCCATTAGCTGTCAAGAAGGGATGTATCTTCTCCAAGAACTGAAGTGTCAGCATAATTCGTAGTTGGGGAGCTAGTTAGAAGCTGAAAATATTACAATAAACAGGGTGTGGCTTATTATCCTCTGCCCCGGCTGCTACCAGAACAGCGCATGGCATGCATGCAGCTGCTACCATGACAGCGCATGCATCATTTAAGATATGTAGTTCCAGATGTATCCTATACTGTAACCACTAAGGATATGTAGTGCCTGATGTATCCTATACTCTAACCACTAAGGATATGTAGTGCCTGATGTATCCTATACTGTAACCACTAAGGATATGTAGTGCCTGATGTATCCTATACTGTAACCACTAAGGATATGTAGTGCCTGATGTATCCTATACTGTAACCACTAAGGATATGTAGTGCCTGATGTATCCTATACTGTAACCACTAAGGATATGTAGTGCCTGATGTATCCTATACCCTAACTACTAAGGATATGCACCTGATGACAGGAGTCTCAATGCAAATAACCACCTCATGATTACAATGATGCTCACAGTCTAGCCCATTAAAACTCCATCACATGCTCACAGTCAAGCCCATTAAAACTCGATCACATGCTCACACTCAAGCCCATTAAAACTCCATCACATGCTCACACTCAAGCCCATCAAAACTCCATCACATGCTCACACTCTAGCCCATTAAAACTCCATCACATGCTCACACTCATGCCCATTAAAACTCCATCACATGCTCACAGTCAAGCCCATTAAAACTCCATCACATGCTCACAGCCTGCCTGTGGCCAAAGCCACTCCCTTATCAGTCACACCAGTGCTCTTACTAAGAATGGATGACCTACCAGTTCTGATCCATCCACTTCTGGATGGAACTGGCATGCCAGGCAGCGTCTTGGTAGAGTCCACATCTCCACATCAGCAGTAGCTGAAGCACAGAATGTAGATGATGAGAAAGGTCATGACAGGAGCAGGGACGAGGCCATTTTAAGGGAATGCTTCTGGGAGTCACGTCAAATATCTCTGCTGTCAATGAATCGTCATACCTCACAGCTTGCCTCATAGCTCAGACAACCAATACCAGTGAGTAAAAGTGTCATAGTGTGAAAGCTGTGAAGGCATTTTGTTGCTACTTGAAAGTTGAATGCAAGAAGCACAAGGAGCTGAGTGGCCTCCATCATCAGTCCACATCGAATCAGTGACAAATACATCAATGCTTGTAACTATCGACAAACATTGACTGACTATACTTCGCTAATAGTAGAGGTTACTCCCCCATTGCTCATCACAGACAGGGTAAAAAGTTGTACCTGATGATGCCAGCCGTACCGCTCCCTCAGGCAGTCTCAGCACCTGGTCCCCATGAGACTGCAAGAGCTGTACTGTCGTAGTACTGCTTGTCAGATGGTCATCATGGTCATTCTGATGAGTAATATGCGGCATGGAAGTGGATTGCTGCTGGTTGACGCCGCTGTCAGTTGAATACTGTAACTGCTGTTGCTGTTGAGCAGTACTGACATTAGTTGCTACTCCTGCTACGTACAGGCACTTTGTAATATGTAGATAGTAATAGTACAACATGCAGAAATATGATTATAAGGAAGAGAGGGAGCAGCAGTAACACTTCCACATTTAAAAGCATTATTCACACCTTGTTCCTGCTTGTCATTATGGTCCATTACAGCCCTTCCCGAAAAGAATTCCATCAGCCCTTGTTCCTTCAGGGCTGCTTCATCAAATATCACATCCTCCACTTTAAGAACAAACCTGTATAAAAGGAAATAAAAATTAGACAATATGCATTGCTCAGTTTCTCATGCAATGCATATTGTCTAATATGCATTTTTTCTACCAGATCCAACTGCAGGATGCTTAGTCCAATCAATCAAACACTGCCGCTGTGCTGTACCTTCCAGACGGGTTCTTGTCCACATGCCCACCCAAGCACCTGGCTAGAAGCTGATGGCCAAAGCAGATGCCAACCAATCGAACACATCCTGCATATCATCCAAACAACACTTTCGACATGGTCATGATATTCTATGTCAACATACCTCATGAGCATGGGTGTTTAAAATCATGTCAACCAATGATGAAGACCCAGTCATCATTTAGAATGCTGAAAAGTGTGGCTGACCTGTGGCAACATATTTTGGGATGAGGTCAAGCATATTGTTGATCCATGGCAGGTCCTCATAAGCTGAGTAATGAGATCCAGTAATGTATATAACATCAAATTTACCTGAGCAGTAATGAAAGGACATTACATGGCATAATGGCGTAATTGTAATGGCAGTTCATGACTCTCTCCTCTCTTTCTCATCAGTACATCATCATTCACATATGGAGGGCCCCATGAGCTACGACAATGAGGTCACATGCAAGCAAATCATATCTCCTACCTTCAGAAACGTCCTGCAATGACGGATATTCATTCTTGGCTAAGTGAAAGTAAGTTACGATGTCACCAGCCCTTCCAAAAGCTACATTGTACGTAGAAAGCCCATATCCACGCCATTTTTCAGCATCTTCGGCATCGCATAACGCAATTCTGAGATCCCTGTTAATGCTTTGAAACTGACCTAGAGATGTTGTGCATTTTGACATTGCGTTATATTCGTCATCCTCTATACTTTTAAAGGTAGCAGATGATGATGGAGATGCTTGTGTTATTGTGGTATCATTGCAGGCAAATGCAGGACACGCCATTATAGGTTTTTGCTTTCACTTTCACACACATATCATCATTTTTCAAAATGTGCGCGTGAAAGTTCTAGACGCTCTGAGAGATTATGCGGTAGAAGTACAAAGTGTGACGAGGACAGAATAATAGAGTTTTAATACGTGAAGCTGATACACACGTAACTGAAGCCGAATCAGAAAAGGTAATGATGAGACTTCACAGAAATCTTGGAATTGGGCGTGAACACGTTAATTTCGTGTACTGAATAAAATCACTTCTGTACATGATCACTTAATCGAGATGTTCTGCGGCACTCAGGCTGACAGATACATAAGCATCTCCGTGTGGCAGGACCTGACTTTTAGAGGAGAACATAATGATCCCAGGCACGGCTGGACTCTTAGCATCATCATTCCTCATGCCATTTTGGCCCAAGAATGAGAAGGATGAGGGGTGGGCACTAGCAGAGGACTTACCCATCACTGCCTCCACCTCATTCTCATCCTTCACCATTCTCATCTCCCTTGCAGGTGAGTCAGCATGGTCATTTTCCTGATGGACCAAGCGACGAGGTGACATGATCAAGTCTAGACCGTTGAATACACTCATCATCTTCTTATGTCGTCGCTTTCCGCCTTTAAGCATGCCTGTACTGTTGTTGATGCTGCTACGTAGTGCCTGGCTACCCCCTTCCTCCTGAGCTTCCTCAGCAGCTGCCAAGAAGCAAGTCAGCAAGGACTGACTCGCCTTTCCTGTAGTATTGATGGACTCGTCCCTCATCGTCTGTTGTTGATGTATGGAGGACAAGATGAAGGGCTTATCACGATCACCTGAAGCTATTGAGGTTACTGCTGCAGGAAGGTAGTCTCTGAATGATGCTGGGGAGAGGGACAGGTTGACAGGTGACAGAGTGCTGGAGGCTGGTGAGGTGGCTATCAAGTAGTCCAGGATGGCATCTGGAGGGTCTTGAGGGTCTGGGCATTCAACAGCACCCAGTGTATTATTGGTGGTTGCATCATTTCCATTATCTGGTAATGGGAGTACATTTGCGGCGTGGAACACATCTAACAATTGAGTTGTTGTCCCTCCATACTCGGCGGTGACTGCGCGCCGCTGACACTCCATGAATAACATGCCCTCCTCTGTAACTGATCCGCCCTGGCACTCCATTACAGAGCTGACCTTCTCAGTATTTGTGATCACTTCCCTATGTGTATGACTTGGCTGCATATGTAGGCTACATCCTGATCTAACTAGTTCATAACATGACAGATGGCCATCATTCTGATTTTGATGGATTCCAACACTTTCACCTAGATGATCAGAGGTGTGTTGGTTGTACATCTGTACATCACCCTGTAAACCATGAGATAAGCAGCTAATCAGTGTGACACAGGTTATGCATATTTGAACATAAATGAGCTGCACGCAGTAACAATAGCAGAGATGATTTGTGATAAATACTTAATGAGAGTAGTAAATAACATGTACATAACACATAAAATGCCGATTCTGGCATGTGAAACCTGCATCGTCATATTCATTAGAATGGTCCATTTAGAAGGAATAACAAACCTTTAATGACTATCATGTGTCCTCACTTTGCTTAGTAGTAGCCTGTATGCAGAACTCTCCACACTGAAGGCATCACAACTACATGAAGGGTGATACAAGGAGAAAGTGTTGTCGTCCAGCACCTGTTGACCTGCTGCTTGAATAAAGCGTTCATCGTTTGCAGCACTACTGTTGTGGGATGATACTTGCATTATGTAATAAGCAGGATCCTGCATGGCGGCTCCTGATGACGACCTGTAATAGTTACCCTCCAATGTCATGACTCCATGCATTACAGCCACGAGGATGACCCACAGCACGGATATCAGGAGTACTGCACAACACAGCATATTAACGCACTTCTGATGAGCAACTTGAAGGGAGATTCATAAGATAGACCGCAATTCAGCATTGTCACCACCTGGTGGGGCAAAGACAATGACCCTAGAAGGTGTGAATTAGGTATAGGTATCCACAAATAATGGAGAAATTCTTTGTACCTAGATCGCTGTAGGGAAAGAGAATTGCAGCTTAATGTTCAGCAATTTGTAATGCTGTACATTATGTGTAGCAATGAGATCTCACCAGACAAGGTAGAAAGGTTCAGGGTTTGAGTAAGACTGATACCAGCGAGTGTGGTCACAGCCAAACAAGCGGACCCAAGTGTGAAATACCTGTTGAGGTGAACACATTAGTCAACACCCATAGTCACCAGGTTGAGCAGTACATATGCTTTCGAGTTATGTTCATAACTAGTGATATGATTCATCAAGAAGAACATGGCAGATGTTGATGCCAATGAAGTAACAGCTTACATGACTTGCGTCAGCTATTTTAAAACCTCAGAGAGAGACTAAGACTTACCATCGCAATTCTGAACTACTATCATGCCCAGCAGGCAATGAAAGAGAAAGCACCTTGGTGAGAAGTCATAAGTGTGGATTTTGATATGTTCAATAAAAATGTTTCGTGTAAAACACAAAGCTTTTGTAAAACATATCTAAGCTTCTCTTACTTGTAGTGACTCTTCAGATAACAGAGGAGAGTCTCTTTTCAGAAGGTGGATGTGTTTTTGGTGCGAGTGCTCCTGTTGGACACATGAAGGGACTGCTTAAAAACGTTAGACCCCTAGGTATATTAGACAAACGTCAGATACATACTTTTCTTGAACTGGCAAGCTCAACTATTTATCATGAGGAATTTCAATCTTATACGACCATGGTCCCCTAAGGAACGTTGTGTAAGTAATGACAAGACTGTGAAACAAAGTGCTATAGTATGCCCTGACATCTAATTCAGCACTTCACAGACCAGCTTATTATTGTTACCTCTGCAACAATAGCTGATGATGATGACTTCTCAAAACTATCTGTAAGAAGAAGAATGATGTTTTGCAAGGGTTCAGAAATAATTGTGCAGGGTACTGCGAGGCAGGGCGGTAAGTAGGTCTCCTGATGAGATTCTATAGTGCAAGAGGCAAAGAGCCAATACTGACCTGCTTCATATTGAGAATTCGATGATAATGGCACAATATTTAGGGGTCGTTTCGCCGCTATGTCGTTCTGCAAGACGTCCAGCTCCGGTGTAGTGAGCAGTAGACGTTCCCATGCATCTACTTTTGTAGTACAACTCTCAGAGAGACTGCTGGATTCATCATCAAGAGCAAGCTGCCTAGATAAATGATCCGTCATAAGGCTCTCTAACTTTGGTCTCTCCGTCAAAGGACATTTGACCGAGCTTTATTTAAGGTTTTGACAGATGTACGGCGATAACAGAAGTGGCTCAATTATTTTAATTTTCGTTTGCTATGTCTCCTTTTGGTTCAGTATGCAGTAGATGTATTCAGTAATTTGGGCATTTTTGAGCTATAAGAGTTAAGACGCCCTAACTTGAAAGTAATGGAGGAGAGGCAGGCATGGGCTTCGCAAATGCGTGAAAAGTTTAGTCCTAAGGGGATGGTGAACATGGATGGTACAATCAATCAGGAGTTCTTCAGACCGAAGCATGTACTGTTGGTAAAGGAGAAGCGATGGGGAATTGATGAGACAGATCTCTTGTACAAAGGCATTGAAAGATTTGGGGTTGGAAAGTGTCAAGAAATATCCATGCACTTGTTGCCAGAGTGGAGTGATCAGCAGATTAGGGCCAGAACTTCCAAGGTAGACTAACTCAAATTTTGATGAAAATGAAAAGAAATGAGTTCCTTCATCCCATTTTATCAAAGATCTATCCTCTCATGATGTGTGCCATTTGATGCCCTCTTTATTGATCTCTTGGCAGTTGATGGGGTCTCAAAGCTTAGCGAGGTACTCTAACTGGATTGGAGACAAACAGGCTGTGCAGCAAGAGCATGAAAGGAACAAGAGACTTGCAGAGAAACTGGGGTGTTGGTGAGCGTGCTCTTACGAATGAAGTATCTAGAATACTATTAAAAGCTGTTGACAGCTTTAGGCCATGCATTGCTTTGAGGAAAAGTAGTATTTCAGGCTGTACTCATCGTCCAACTGCTCATGCAGGTACTATTCTATGGAAACTTAGATTAGGTTCTGTCATGACTTCAGGAAAAATGGAATGCTAGTAGAGAACTCAGAGGGCAGCGTTAAGGAGTACTTCAAGCAGCTGGTCAATAATACGATAATGTCTTCAGATACCATCTGACATCCCATAATTACGTACACTAAACGACTGATGTGCACTCATTCTTGTCGTTTGGCTGATTCTAACAAATACTCTTGTAGTACATATAAGCATGCTTGAATTGCATCCTTGTCACAATGGCAGTGATGTTTTGGGCATCAGGAAGTGATATCACAGTACCAGCAATGACCTGGCGGGCCTGCCATTGGGTAATGAGTTCCTTGTAGAAGGCCAAGAGCTGTAAGAACATAACATCTCCAGCTTGCTTTCCTTTTGAAGATCACATGCATACATTAATGCTAGAATTTCTGTAAATATGTTGGATTGTTTCATTTACTGATAGTGAGGTAGCATTTAATAGCACTTCATAGCCTTAGATTTTGACATGAGGTATGGTGATTGAGTCAGGGCCGTAAATAGTGTCATCATTCATTGCTATTTATATTATGCTTGGCATCTGGTGAAGTTTTTGTGACAGTGATTGTTACATTTCAAATATCAGGATTAGAGTGTACTTGAAGCGGTATGTTGTCGTCGCACACTGGTTATGTCAGATGTAGTCACAATGTCACAACCACCGCTCCCTGCTTATGATATTCTACTAGTGTGAGTCCTAAGTCCTAACCAGCAGCCGTTGAACCCAACAAGAGAACTGTTGCACATGCTTCATTCTCATTTTACCAGTAGGCAAGATGAGTCTACCACCTTCCGTCATGTTAGGTGCACACCTCTAGCTGATGTGCTCCTGCACAAGTAGGTCTCTTTTTGAGGGTTTTTGACACTGGATGAAAACAGTCCTGCATAGATTTCTTTTGTTGCAAACTTGGGCATGCTCTCCATGGCTAGTGCTGGTTTTGCCTTCTTTGCTTTGAGGACGCCTTCAGCACCTTCAGGGATCCTCTTGTTACTGCCTTCCAAGGTAGGAGCAGCAGCAGCAGGAGGAGCATCTCTAATGTTTATTGGCCCTCCCTCTGTCAAGATCCCTGATGATCTTTCAGCAGATCCTGATGCATATGACGCTGCCTCCACAGTTTGCTCACTTCCAGTCTTGTTTTGAGTAGTTGTTGATGTGAATGTCTCAATCATGCCAGCTGCAGCAATAGTGCTGCTGAGGCCTAGTGACTGCTTGGCTTCCTTTTTCAATTTCTTTTTCTCCCTATCAGACGCCATGCGTGCTGCCACAGCCTCCCTCAGTCGATCCAAGGTTTCTTCATCAGGGTTAATTGGAAGCAGGTCAGAAGCTGTCCAAGAAGTGACCCCTACCAGCTCCTTTACAACATCAGGAGCATCCTTAAGAGCCTTGTCGCTAACCTGCAAGGAATAGAGACACACAGTAGCACAGATTAAGAGCCTTGTCACTAACCTGCAAGGAATAAAGACACACAGTAGCACAGATTAAGAGCCTTGTCGCTAACCTGCAAGGAATAAAGACACACAGGAGCACAGATTCAAACCGACTTGTATAAAGCAGTCTGCAATGCAAACTAGTTGACGTAATAAACTTAATAGTCGAAGAAAATTGACTACTACTGTCAAGGAGGGCTATGATATCTGCAAGGAGCATAGTTCAGCAGCCCAAGCAACATTCACTTGTATAACACTGTGGTCTAATATCTCAAGCAGAGCATCATTGAGTTTAACATGCATGGAATGGACAACATGACCACAGCTCACAGTACAGAGCTGTCTTTTATGCTCTCTGCCATCTCAAGCAGAGCATCATTGAGTTTAACATGCATGGAATGGACAACAAGACCACAGCTCACAGTACAGAGCTGTCTTTTATGCTCTCTGCCATCTCAAGCAGAGCATCATTGAGTTTAACATGCATGGAATGGACAATAACATGACCACAGCTCACAGTACAGAGCTATCTGCCATCTCAAGCAGAACATCATTGATTAACACGCATGTAAAGGAAAACATAAAAAACAGCTCACAGTACAGAGCTGACCTTTATCCTCTATCAGACAACAAGCTGCAGTGACATCATCAATTTGCATGAGTTTGCATTAGGAGAGATTCCCCATGATGCTGCATTGTCACCATTGCCTAATCAATCCTCACCACGTGGCCCGTGGACTTAAAAACTACAAATTTATAGCGGCCATTGAACTCCACTCCAGATACTGGGCAACAGAATTGAGATTCATTGCTGGGGCCTGAAGACCCTTTCAACGCTAGTGCTGTGGAGGAGGAGGAGGAGGTCATGGCAGAACCATTGTTGATGCGTGAGGGGTTAGGGTGTAAGTTGAGGGGGGTAATGTGCTTGAGGCTGGTTATGTAGGCCAGAGGAGGGGGCATGCTCTTGTGGAGCAATGCATGAACTCTGTACACCAAAAGAGGAGGAGGACACGAGGAGTCTGTGAAATTCACATACCGCTACTAGTCCCTACACTATGCATGCTTTCAATTTCATGCAGACTGTTTTATCTCATTCAAGTTTTCCATGTATCTTCCACACATGTGAGAACCTTTGCATGATAGATCCTCTCAGGTACAAGTTTCTGTGTAAACAGCAAATTAAATGCAGTGTTCCTTCAACATGTGGGATGGAGCATTAATGGACACAGGTCTCACATAGCATCCTTGTTGAACACGTTCCCCAGCTCATCCACACAAACTGGAGGGCTGAGAGGCTCCCCAGTCAAATGACAGCGCGTCCATTTGGCGTACAAACCCTCAGCAGGGTTGACCTTTTCCACCTGTCATTTGAGAGGGGAAAAGAATGTGAGCGAGATATGTGGTTGATGATGCCTACTGAGAGTCAGCAGTTTTCTGGGCTCCTTGCAGTACTGGACATAAGAGGACACACACAAAATCTTCGCATAATTTTCTTGATGGCATGCTGATGAAATAGCCATTTGCAGTCAATAATTTGTCTTAATTTGAAATACTGTTTTCTGGGTGTTGGTTTTTGCATATTTTGATGTTACAACCTAACTCACTTTTTTCCCAAGATACATTTCCAAGTAGCAACTACGTGACTCAGCCCCCGTAGAGCCTCCATCGCCTCCGCCTCCTAGGAGTCGATATGAGAGTTGCAAAGTAGAGCCATGTTCAAGGTCAGACTTAGAAGACACAAACTCCTCGTCCTGAAGCTGCCGACCACCATATAGAAGTCTCTGTACAGAAAGGCAGAAATCTTGAGACGATTGAACTGCATAGATACTGTAGGTACCTATATATGCAAAACCATAATGAGTTCTACCATTTCAGAAGTAGAACCCAGGCTTTCATTCGATGAAAATAGTTTTCTTTTCAAGTCCAGAAAAGTTTCATCTCCATAGCAGTGCAGAGCTACAGTTCGTGCAGGGACTCCACAACGAACAAATATCTGCATACTTAGATGTTTAAAATAAAGACTTCGATGTAAACGATGCGTTAGCGAAGAAAATTCGTGTTTTCAGTGGATTCGGAGCACCATCGAGCTCAAATGCGCATGCCCAACAACTCAGAAAGATGATATTCGTGGGGCTAGACCCTATCTTGCATGGTCATTAGATCCTGGTGTACGGTTTGATGTCTACAACCTGAAGAATACGCCTACATATGCCTCAGATCTGGTCATGCCTTCTCACATGCTCTGGAACCATCCTTTATTATAAGCCATATTACCTCAAGGGAATGAGCTAATGAAGCAGCAATTTTGTCAACCAGGTGCCATATCAGCAGCCATATCTTTTATACGACATGACGTTGCAGCACTGTCAACTGTGATGAGGCTCTCCCTATCATGAAGCTTAAAATGTGTCATGAGATTTGCTTCTGACATGGAGAACAAGGTGCTGAAGGCATTTGAGGCGACGGTGAAGAGCCATTTGATGAAATGTAGCCTCCTCAATTGTTGTGATTTTTTAGCTTGGTGCTTCAGGGACGAAAGGAGCCAGAGAGGTATATTTCCAGATGTAAGCCTTTATCACTAATTGACAATTTTCCTAGACTTCAATTTTGTGTTGTTCTGCTCAAATACCGCAGCCCATCAATCGACCAATAAGTTTCTTTTCCTCCGTTTCATTTTTTACAAAAAGCATCATCATGAATTACTAAGCAAAGCAAGTGCATAGCATCTTGTACAGTGATAGCATTCCTACATGACAGCTCCAGACAATCATTACCAATGTTCCCTGTAGGAAGAGGCAAAGAATGCCAGAATGTGTACATATTCTTTTCTTCCAGATCAAAAGACGGCTTAGATGCATGCGTTAAGACAGACTAAGGCTCTGAGGCTTGAGCCCCTTGTAGCCATTGTTGTTGTAGCTATCTGATATCAGGGTCGCATTAATGCTACCTTTGTCTTGATAATTCAGTATGCACCGCTACAATGATCTGTACTATGACTACCTTGTGTATAGTACCTGTGTATGTCGAATGTGTGGACCAATTAATCATACGCATATCTGCGTTTGTAGTATGGTTACTCGCTTTATCTTAAGACTTCATCTATATTTACAGATTTTGATCGCTTGTTCCAACTGAACTCATTGTATTACTCTTCGTTTTACTCACATGTAATTTGGAGCAGCACTTTGAGTAAGCGATGGTCCTGAGGCCTCGGTAATTGTCTACCAAGTGCATGCAAATGATTGCGCATTTTGAATAAAAAATGTGCAAATGTCTTATTACAGGGACATCGAGGGACCGACAGCGCCAATCCGTTCTGCAGCGTTTGGGTCTCAAGCTTATGCACACTTACGGAGCTCCCCCGAATTTACATTTGGGAAAGCAAGCGTAGAAAGCCTTGCTTGCCAGTTCTTAGGAAATGAGTTTTCTAATCATCAGCCCAGTTTGTCTTGCAGCCCAGGCCCTGCACTTTACGTTGGCCACGCATCGGACATTGCAGCTAGAATAAACAGTGAGTTTTTGATATACCTGATATGATGTTTAGGGTGGGCCACTTCTCAACATTCTACATTCATCACATGAATTTTACTGTGAAGATTCTTTGTTTTCACTGCATCATGCCTTCAGACTCATAAGTGCTTTTGAAGAAACTTCTTTAAACGCTAAGCATTTTTTCTTCTGTTTATGTTTGAATATACAGGAGATTGTGTGGATGTAAGATGGGCTACTGTTAAGACAGGTCGTGCGTATCCTCCGTTGCCCACCTACTCATTTAGGGGTAAGGTCCTAATCCTATTTTTTTTACATGCACATGCATTTAAATTAAAAAGGGTGTTTAAGGTCCTGATTTCTCTTTCTGGGCTCCAGCTACTCTCTGTTTAGTCGTGGACAGTCATCAGATTTAGTCATGTAAAAGTGTACATCACAATACATCTTCTGGTGCTGCTGACTCTGAAATTAGGTACACCTAGCCCTCAGAGGTATGAATACCCATCAGCTACACTAGGCAGGCCGCTCACATCCGCCTCTGAACGTACAGCACCTCGCTTCACCTGGTCTAGATCAAGCTCCAGGTGCATAATGAGTTATCACTTACGCAGCTTATTGATATAAAATGATATGACAGAGCAGTTAGAACGACATCTTTTCTCATTATGTCATAATGTCAATAGGCCTTCCAATTATAGTGCTGTAATGCTTTAAGGCAGCTGTCACAATGGTAGTGCTGTAATGCTTTTAAGGCAGCTGTCACAATGGTAGTGCTGTAATGCTTTAAGGCAGCTGTCACAATGGTAGTGCTGTAATGCTTTAAGGCAGCTGTCACAATGGTAGTGCTGTAATGCTTTAAGGCAGCTGTCACAATGGTAGTGCTGTAATGCTTTGAGGCAGCTGTCACAATGGTAGTGCTGTAATGCTTTAAGGCAGCTGTCACAATGGTAGTGCTGTAATGATTTAAGGCAGCTGTCATAATGGTAGTGCTGTAATGCTTTAAGGCAGCTGTCACAATGGTAGTGCTGTAATGCTTTAAGGCAGCTGTCACAATGGTAGTGCGGTAACTATGCATTCAAGGAAACTGCCCCCATGGCATGCTGGAATTACCAGTGATAAAAGAATGTCATCAAACTAGACGATGCCAGTAGATATCCGTAATTATCAAGAGAGTCATGCCTACTGCATCAAGGCTGTTATTATGTATCAAGCCTTCTTTATGCTCCATATAATACCTTTATTATATATATGTAACTTCTATCTCTGATCAAGTATCATTTATTTGTTGTGACAGGGAGGCAAGCCACAATGCATACGTGTCAAGAGATCATGAGAGGGAGCTATATGGAAAGTGCTCTCCTGGACCAGGTTGTGTCGGGAGGGAGGCCTTCCAGTCCATGGGGTTTCAGGTACCTTGTAACATGAAGTCGTAATAATAATGAGCTGTTATAACAAGGTGTACGCTAAGGAAGAGCAGAAGCTTGCGGCAGGAAGGAATAATAATCATATGGAGATAATATCTCATCATCGCATAGCCGCACTTTCATTGATTGAATGAGCGCTTGGGACTTTGATCCGCCTTTAGAGAAACTAATCTGATTGATATGCAATGACCTGTGATTTGCTGAGGACATGTGCCCCACACCTATATGAGATTGTCTATGTAATGCTTCAATCATGGTAATATAAGCCCACTTCGTACATATCATCATGGACATGATATTATTCATGAGGTGCTGTCATGATGAAGTTGTTTGATGGTAATCAAAATGTGGTGCTGTCAGGCCAGCTCACTGAAACGGAGCAATCCACGATTTGCTGCACCCAAGGCTCTCCGCTTCATCAAGTTCCATGTGGGCAAGGGTAACCTGAGCAGCAGTGGTGCTGATACCAGCGCCTGGCCAGGGCCTGGATCATATAACTGGTAACGCTAGCAGTGACCAGGCAGCAGCTGCTGATGTATGAGAGCCAAAATTATCAATTACTGTTACTAGATGCATACTGTTGGGCCGATTCTGAAACAATTTTTTCATGTCCGGAATCTGTACTGGGAGTCAACATAAGTGCTTATGTTGAACTGCAGTGCTGCCTTCAATCAGAGAATTATGTAATTCTTTGCAATGCTGAAGAAAGGTTGATGGAAGAATGTCCACACCCACATGAAACATATATTGTACTAGTGTTTGAGACAATGCTAGGAGAAGATATGATCAAGATGCATAAAGCTTATTTGATACACATGACTTTTATGAAGCATGGCGAAGCCTTTCATTATGATTATGTTCTATGATTATCCTTCATCAGCACCACCGCCGCTTGCTAGCACTTGCTCCAAGATCTCCTCCACATTTACGCCCATCACAACTAGCCGCTCTGACAGAGCTGCCACCTTTGCTTCTTCCTGTTGGACATGTAAATCAGGTTAAACAGTTATTAGCAGTGGTTATCACAAGAGATCAGCACTGTGGGTGGCATTAGAGATGACAAGAAGGAGTGTAGATTCGATTGGTTGATTCTTTGTTGTGTGGCGGCCAGGGACCTACTCATCTCCATCTCTAGGAGCCAAGATTAGTAACCCGCGTAATAGCTGAATGATACAAAATCCTGATTTCACCCATAACAAGGCACACCAGGACCAGCAGGCAATCTAGCTTCATATGATTGATGCTAAGAAGACATCATCTCACCTGCCCTAGGCAGACCAACAGATCATTCATGGCCTCCTCTCCTTCAAGCTCTGCATCCTGCCTGGCAGCTGCAACTGCCTCCTCCACCCTCTTCGCTACTTCAGCTTCGGACAGTGCGGGATGACTCCCCTTTGCAATGCACATGTCAGCATTATTGGCCCTACTACTAGCAGTCCCATTATCAGACATCTGTCGTTGTAGTGCTGTTACTTCTGCCTGATGTTGAAGCTCTGACACCTGACCCTGAAGAGCCTTGATCTTGAACTGCGACTCTCTGAGCTGTCCTTCTAAAGCGAACGCATGTCCCTCCAAAGCATTGTAAGCGGAGCTGCATGCATCATAAAATTGTGGATATATTCAACAAGAACCATAAACAATGAAAACAAAGCCAATGATCAACTTCAAAAACAAATTACAAGCAGTGATCCTGAGTCCAAGGTTATCATATGTACTAGTATGCAAATTATTCATGAAGAAACATTAGAAAACTAAGGGCTAGATGATCTCATCGTCTGCTTGCGATAACAACACAATCACAGGAAGCAACATTCGTGGGGAAGCTAATATAATGCGGCAATCATAGCAGAAAACAGAGCTCAACATCATTCGTGGGGAAGCTAATATAATACAGCAATCATAGCAGAGAACAGAGCTCAACCACACTCATCCATCCCTTCTGATGTCAGTGAGCCGCCTGTGGGTCAACCTGCCAACTGCTGGGCAATCTTAAGCACACCCAATCTTCATCATCACTTCAGACCCCATTCATGATCAGACTTTCGTCGCTCTTTCAATTGGAATAGAATAGTAGCAAATCACTTGATTTGATATGATGGTAATAATACCTGAGGTCTCGCAGGTCTGCCTCATGCTTGGTAGCAGAAGCCGTGGCAAGAGCAGCTGCTGCTTGAGCTGACTGACACTGTGATTCTGCAGCAGCCAGTTTGTCCTGAAGCTGATGAACCTAGTTACATAGTGGTGCCAAGAATGAGAGGGGTTGTGAATAATAAGCAAGCACTAGTTGTTGATAAATAGTAATAGCTAATCAAGTAGAAAGAAGTAGAGCCCTATTCATGAAGATGAGTCTACTTTGGTAGAGAATACTTGAGTCGGTCGTTGTCCCCTACTACTGCTAAGCTTATCACCTACCTTAGGTCTCAAAGCT
Source organism: Chlamydomonas eustigma (assembly GCA_002335675.1). Taxonomy (NCBI): domain Eukaryota; kingdom Viridiplantae; phylum Chlorophyta; class Chlorophyceae; order Chlamydomonadales; family Chlamydomonadaceae; genus Chlamydomonas; species Chlamydomonas eustigma. The sequence goes on along the minus strand of BEGY01000071.1, from coordinate 270,864 downwards.
GCTGCTTCCATTTCCGCTCGACTTGCCCTCAGCTCTGCCTCCACTCTAGCCTCTACATCAACAGCAGATTGTCCCGTCAGCATCCGGCTGTTGGAAGTAATGGAGGTTTCATCATGCTGACTAGAACTCCTGTCTGGTGTAGTGCCTGTAGTACTGGAGGCATGATGTGCAGCTGGGTCTCCATCCATTAGGTTGGTGCCACGATTGCCTGCTGCTGATGGGAGCCTCATCAGCTCCTATCACCATCATCATCAAGGTAGTAAAACAATATTAAGCATTAAAACTACCTCCATAAAGGAGGTGCCAGTATCATGCCAGTAGCAAGAGCTAACGTCAGCATGGCTGTCCTTCCTCATAATAAGGTACATATGTATTTGATGCATATTAGTGCAAATCATATGCAGTCTGACTGTATCTTCTCATCAGGCAGCGGTGTGACACTCAAAATCAGATCTTGATGATAACAATGTGAGTTCCAGTGCAGAAGGGTATCACTAGTGCTTATCAGCAGCCACAATGTCAGCAGCTCAACATGATGGCTCATCATGACTGCTACCTACACTCTCACCTGAGCCAATGCTTTGTTCCTGCTGCGTAGCGCCTCAAGTTCATGGTCCTGCTTTGCCATCAGCACCATTGCATTCTTTAACCGCTCACTGTCATCCACACCCTCAATCAACAACGTCCCACTGTCATGATGATCTGCATTATTAGTTGTCTGCTCACCATTCACACCACTGCTGCTGTGTGAGGACTGTGAGAAGGCCTGGGTGGCTTGTGTCCTTGCAGAAGCTTCTAACTGGTGAAGCAAGGCTGCGAATGTAGCATCAAATAAGAGCTGCATATCAAAGACATGACTTGAAGCAGCTGACTGACCACCATGGTTGGTGTCGTAGCGATGATGATGTCCATCATCGCGGTAGATAGTAGTTGTACAGTCTACTACCTCCTCATGACCCTCCACTCCTAAATCCCCTGTCAATACAGCCGCCACAGCCGCCCTGCTGGAAGCCTTAGGGAGACGTTTGAGGGCAGAAGCAGCAGAGAGCGCAGGGTAACGGAGCAGGTCCTCCAGCCTGAAGACAAGTTAAATAGTTTGTGGGATAAAAATGGAAACACAACCTGTCAGGGAACATGTGCTGATGTTGTGGAGATGAGGATGCATGAAACTCCAGTACAGCCTCCAGAGGGCTCGTTATGTCTGTTAGTTGGGAGTTACATGCAGCCAACTATGAGTGAGGTGCCTTTATATTTAATCAATGCTTTTATGTCTCACCGCTGAAAGAACTGAGCAAGGCCGACACGTGACAATATGACATCTAGAACCATGTCTGAGGGGGTTGCAGAGGATGCTTCATCACTAATATGGGCACCAGAGCTGCTGCTGTAGACATGAAGACTATTGGGTGATGGTGACGAGGCAGTAGCCCCAGATGAAGGAACAGCGGCGGTATGGCCATACATAAAACAACAAGCCAGCAGTGCAGATGCAAGACCTAGTGAAGGTCATTCAAACACTATTAGGTGCGGATGGGCGACGTAGTGGTTAAAAGCGCAGGTAGTAGGTATTTTGATGATGGCAGACAGATGATGGTGGTGAAGATACAATAAGAAGTGCCTAGAATCAGAAGTCAGGACAGCAAGGCCACTTGCAGGTCGTGAGAGGCAGATGGTGACGAATGAAGAATAAGAAGATGGCGCCTCAACGCATTTGTTTAATCTCCTCCACAAACAATGGTTCATCATCATCATCAACAACTCACCTTGCACCATCACATCCCCTCCCCCACCACCATGCTGTCCTACTGCTCTTCCAATCACTGCATCCACCAAGAGAGGAAGGTGGGAGGCTGAGCTGCTGATCATGAAAGACACTGCCTCCGGGCAATCTGTGTAGCAAAGGGCAGGACATGAATTTATTCATAGCATTCAGCAACTTGGTCCACACATTGTGTCCACACATTGTTACAGCAAAGTAGTTGAAACAAATACCTATAAGAACTTAAATCAAGTTGTCCAAAATTTAAGACACCTTCTAGCAGGCCTCATGCACCTTCAAACCTTGTTGAGCTCGGCTACAGGTCTTGGATGTGATGCCTGGTTACATTGAGGTACAACTGACAATCAAACTTCTGCCTGGTTACATTGAGGTACAACTGACAATCAAACTTCTGCCTGGTTGCACTTAACTTCATCACCATCACATAATGATCATTACTGTTACCTGTCAGCCAAACAATCAGAAGGCGCATGAAAAAGCAAGCCCTTAGGTTACCGCCTCCTTCCTTCCCTTGCCTCAGGCCATCAGAAACGAGCCGCATGACCCTGGAGAGCAGCAGCTCAGGGGGCAAGAGTGAGGAAGTAGTGGGCAGCAGTTCCAGCGGGGTAGCCAGCAGGCGCTGCTTAGCAGCACTGCAGCCCTCCAGTAGAAGCTCCAGAACCAATGCAGCCCTTTGACTGATGACCTGCAATTGTGATGCTAAGACAACATTATGGAAAAACGAAAAGTGCGTTGCTGTGAAAGAGGCAGACCATTGTATTGATCTGGGGACATGTAAGGAGCAGCCATGAAGGTGCCTGCACACAAGTTGATCTGGGGACATGTAAGGAGCCATTAAGGTGCATGCACACAAGTTGATCTGCTGGGGACATGTAAGGAGCCATTAAGGTGCATGCACACAAGTTCAAAAACTAGGTAGTGCTGCCATGAGAAACTAACTCAACAGACTATATCATGTGACCCACAGTTCAATGTCAATTTCCTAGGTATCAATACGGCCCTTAACATAGACGTTTGCTACTCCCCTCACGCTACACGCACCTGAGCATCAGACGCACTAGCAACCCCACCACTGCTGATCTTTCTGCTTCTGTCATGAGCACTAGCAGATAACACATATCCAGTAGACGAAGGCGATGATGTCATTCCGCTACCACCTGAGGGGAGGACACTGTACGATGTTCTTGAACTAGCAATAGAACTAGAGTTAGAGGGGCCGCATGATGAGAGCGCTGCCGCCAGCTCAGCACCAAAGCTGGAGGCAGGTGGTGGCGTCAGATGTGGTGAGTAGCTACTACTGCTATAATTGGTTGGGGCAGTGGTGTAAGAGTTCACTCCACTTGCAGTGTAGTTAGTTGTAGGTTTCATAGGAGAAGGAGCCATGGGAGCCAGTGTAGAAGCTAGTACTGCCTGGCCTTCTGGATTATTCCTGCAAGAAGTAGTTGCGCATAATAATAGGAATGCATTGCAAACATGAAATTCCACTGCTCATCGAGCATCAGATTGTCAGTCGTGTTATGGAATGCATGCTTTCAACACATGCAATCACTACTTGTCTGTCCTTCCATCTGCAATTCAACACATGCTTTCACTACTTGTCTGTCCTTCCATCTGCAATTCAACACATGCTTTCACTACTTGTCTGTCCTTCCATCTGCAATTCAACGTACATGCTTTCACTACTTGTCTGTCCTTCCATCTGCAATTCAACACATGCTTTCACTACTTATCTGTCCTTCCATATGCAATTCAACACATGCTTTCACTACTTGTCTGTCCTTCCATCTGCAATTCAACACATGCTTTCACTACTTGTCTGTCCTTCCATCTGCAATTCAAGATATGCCTCTAGATAGTCCTCACTGAATTCAAGATATGCCTCAAGATAGTCCTCACTGAATTTGGGCACATCTTAAGACTGCCAGACCAGCTATGATGGTACAGAAAGCAGCTTACTTGTACTGCCAGACCAGCTATGATGGTACAGAAAGCAGCTTACTTATACTGCCAGACCAGCTATAATGGTACAGAAAGCAGCTTACTTGTACTGCCAGACCAGCTATGATGGTACAGATAGCAGCTTACTTGAACTGCCAGACCAGCTATGATGGTACGTACAGAAAGTAGCTTACTTGTACTGCCAGACCAGCTATGATGGTACAGAAAGCAGCTTACTTGTACTGCCAGACCAGCTATGATGGTACAGATAGCGGCTTACTTGAACAGCCAGACCAGCTATGATGGTACAGAAAGCAGCTTACTTGTACTGCCAGACCAGCTATGATGGTACAGAAAGCAGCTTACTTGTATTGACAGACCAGCTATGATGGTACAGATAGCAGCTTACGTGTACTGCCAGACCAGCTATGATGGTACAGATAGCAGCTTACTTGAACAGCCAGACCAGCTATGATGGTACAGATAGCAGCTTACTTGTATTGCCAGACCAGCTATGATGGTACAGATAGCAGCTTACTTGAACTGCCAGACCAGCTATGATGGTACAGAAAGCAGCTTAATTGTACTGCCAGACCAGCTATGATGGTACGTACAGAAAGCAGCTTACTTTAACTGCCAGACAAGCTATGATGGTACGTACAGATAGCAGCTTACTTGAACTGCCAGACAAGCTATGATGGTACGTACAGAAAGCAGCTTACTTGTATTGCCAGACAAGCTATGATGATACGTACAGAAAGCAGCTTACTTGCAGAATCCCCTTAACAAGTGCAAAGCTGCAGTACGCTCTCTCGCATCTTCCGCAAACAAAACTCTCCTAAGTGCTGCCTGCCAGTTCATGACATTAAACAGCAAGGAGAAATCAGCAAAAGAAAGGAGCATGCTTGATTGGCTGCTCGATTTGATGGATAACTCAATTTGGTTATCTTCAAACCTAACATCTTGAGGGACACCATGTTACCCATTATGGAATCCTTAAGGGAATCTTCCTGATGCATGTAGAGGTCTGAGTCAATAAAAGACACAATATGCAGTACTCTATACGCACAGTACATATTATGCAGTACTAAATGTACAATATGTATAGTATGCACTACTCTATACATTGAACTAATTTCGTCATTTGCATAAGCTCTCCTTTTTTATCTCCAACCTGTTGACATATGTAATGCTGCTGTCAAGTAGCGTCATTATTTCAAGCTTACCTGGAGTGCAGTCATCTCACAGTGACCTCATTCCTTTATTACCTGGAGAGCAGTCATCATCTCATGACCTCCCTTCACATTTACTACGACAGTGGCAGCTGCCAAAGCTTCCTGGGCGGGTCCAGAACCTTCCACCAACACACTGATGCACTCCATGGCCTATAAACATGGGCAGCATGTTTGTCTTATCATGCAGCAATAGCAGGGATAATAATAATATGGCAATCCTTTGGTCAAATATGAAGCAAGTCCGGGGTGGGGCACCCTTTAACATCTAAACAATCTGGCCATTTTTCAAAACTCAGGGACGATCTGGCAGATGATGTCTTGTGGCGGACCACTCATCGGGGGGGGGGGAGGGGGAAGCGCAACCGCATCATGACCTAGTTCCTGCTATTCACTCAAAGAGTAAGGTCTCATCCCCTCTCACCTGTGATCTAATCACAACTGATGCTACCCCACCCTCAACCAGGCTCAGGCTTAGCAGTGCAGGAAGGATGCCTGATGTCAGCAGCTTGGATTGATTGGCTGTCCTGTTTTGAGACTCCTGGTTCCTGACTTCCTCACTGGCAGACGAAGGAGGTAAGACCTGTCAATATAATGGAGTATGAAGCTAGTCATGGTTCAGGAGCTGTGAACCTTAGAGGAGCTAGTCTTACTAGTAGCTAGGTGCAAGGATATATTATGATTATTTAAGGGCAGGAAAATTAACCCTTCATCTCAGTCAGTTCAATCTAGTGAGAGTAATGTGCTGGTGCGCTAGGTGCGCTGATGAGCAGCTCTTACTACATGTAGTGACGTGGAGAAGCGCTACTAGGACCCTAAACCCTAGACACCAGGGAAAAAAGGAAAACAATGCTCACCAAAAGCAACACGGCATCCAATAAGCATACAAGGTTAACTGCCTTTTGTCTGGACAGGGTGGGACTTGCAGCAGCAGCTGAAGCTGCCAGATTCGAAACAAAGGAGGCAGCGGCACCTACAGCCCCAACAGCAGCAGCGGCAGCTGTGGTTGAAAGAGGAAGCTGAAGAGCATCTGCAGCTCCTTCTGAAGATGAGACATGTGGATCTCCAGCAGTTGCACTGTTTGGGCTCTGCCTTCTAGCAGGAGGCGGGCTAATGAGCAACAGCTTTATAATCTGTGAGAAGTATCCCATCTCCCTGTAGAAATAAGGATTGTTGACCATAGTATGCAGCTGGCGAGTATGAGCACATATTAGGAACAACCTGATAATAATACGACACTCTTCATCCTGCGGACACAATATAACAAATCAACAGAACTCCTACCACCCAGCAGCAGATGTAATATATACAGAAAATCAGGAAGGAGTTTAAAGGCACTACTGAACCACCCCATGTGGATGTAATGAGTTCCCGATCATACCACTGAACCACCACATGTGGATGTAGTGATGAGTTCCTGATAGTACTGAACCAACCCATTATGTGCATGTAGTGAGTTCCCTACATTGGACTTATTATGAGGCTACAACAAACAACTATGAAAACAATCTTCACAGTAGCTATTGTAGTTCTACCAGGTAACAAACTCATGGCCGTCCAGCAATGTGCGGGAATGTATACTGCTACCTAACTACCTAGTACTGGGAATGTGGACTGCTGCTACCTTGCTACCTAGTAGTGAACAAGAGCTAGTCACTGCTAACCATGCCCATCATGGTGGAATGATGAGGGTAACTAGAGCTAGTCACTGCTAACCGTGCCCATCATGGTGGAATGATGAGGGTACCTGAAGAGCCTCTGGTTTGCAAGGTTGCCTCTCAGCAGATTGGTTAACAAATGAAGGGCGTCCTGAAAATGACAACGACAACAAGAGTACAAGTTACAAATGACATCAATTACAAAACATTATAATAGCATATAATAATCAGTATGCAATAAAAAAGTACTTAATACTGCAAGCGAAGCCTACATTTCAGGGTTTCAGCGTACTCAGCTGCTATGAAGTGCAGAAAACATCTGCACATGATGAAGACACTGCACGACTTCAATAGATGCATTACAGACCTGCACCACAGAGCCACCATCACTGCCACCTTCCTCACGCACAATGTTGAAGACCCTGTAGCAGGTCATGAGGGTTCTGAACACCATAATCATTACACTAATACAATGACGGGCAGCAGGTCATAAGGGTTCTGAACACCATAATCATTACACTAATACAATGACGGACAGCAGGTCATGAGGGTTCTGAACACCATAATCATTACACTAATACAATGACGGGCAGCAGGTCATAAGGGTTCTGAACACCATAATCATTACACTAATACAATGACGAACAGCAGGTCATGAGGGTTC
>BEGY01000071.1:203029-262178 GCA_002335675.1 Chlamydomonas eustigma | reverse complement strand
TACAATGACGGGCAGCAGGTCATAAGGGTTCTGAACACCATAATCATTACACTAATACAATGACGAACAGCAGGTCATAAGGGTTCTGAACACCATAATCATTACACTAATACAATGACGAACAGCAGGTCATGAGGGTTCTGAACACCATAATCATCACACTAATACAATGACGGGCAGCAGGTCATGAGGGTTCTGAACACCATAATCATTACACTAATACAATGACGGACAGCAGGTCATGAGGGTTCTGAACACCATAATCATCACACTAATACAATGACGAACAGCAGGTCATGAGGGTTCTGAACACCATAATCATTACACTAATACAATGACGGGCAGCAGGTCATAAGGGTTCTGAACACCATAATCATTACACTAATACAATGACGAACAGCAGGTCATAAGGGTTCTGAACACCATAATCATTGCACTAATACAATGACGAACAGCAGGTCATAAGGGTTCTGAACACCATAATCATTACACTAATACAATGACGGACAGCAGGTCATGAGGGTTCTGAACACCATAATCATTACACTACAATGACAGGCGGCAGCAGGTCATGAATCGTAGTGCCTCCAGCAACTAGATGTACATGTGCCGCTGACTAGATGTACACATGAGTTGATGAAAGCAACTTTATTCATATCAAGACTACCATCCTTCATGCATGTGTGAAAAAAAAGATGATGGAAATTTAATATTTTTCCAATGACCACTAGTCATGTTATACAGCAGCAATTCTTCCATCTAAAATATATGAAGAAGGCTCGTGGGAGATATACCTGTCAAATGCCCCTTCAAAAGCCACAATTTTCTGCACCTCCACATTGCTTCCTGTCAATTCAACTAGCAAAGCAAGGGCCTCGTTTCGAATCACTTCTCTCTCTGACAACATGTCCATCAGCCTGACCACCCCCATAGGGCTTGACAGGATGGCAGATTGAAGACGGTGAGGGCAAGCCTGTCATCATGGAAAGAACAGGATGAGTACTGTGGACCGCATGTAAAAGGGAGAGGGTCAGCATGTTATTGATGAGCAGGACAAGTACAGTTAAGTTTATGCAGATTTTAGAACTGCGAGCGGGCCATCAGCACAATAATGTAACTTGCAACTAATGTGAAATTATGAATGTAAAAAATGGATTTAGAAAGATTACAAGAGCATGAGAAACATCCAAATGGGATATTCTTTTGTAACAATAATAAAAATAATAATATTCCCCAACATAGTCAACATGATCATGATCATTATCACTTCTGCATACCTGTAGCAGCCCAGCCAGGAGCTGTAATGTGTGGTAGCGCACATAGAAGTCTGAGATACCCACAGGCTCCTCCTCCAACAGAGCCAGCAGCATGGGCACGTGATTGGGTACACGGGTGAACAGGTCGGCATTTACACCTCCTGCCTGATGCTGCACATGACATATTCAAAAAAAAGGTCACCAGAGCGTGAGAGTCTCCGAAGCCCAAGTACATGATAAAATGAGGGGGCTATCAACTGGGCCACATCGAAAGAGGTTTTGACCAGTAGGATACAATGAGGCATGATCATTGCTCAGTATCCATGACCCCGCACCTCAGATGCTGAGACTATATTATTTGTTGTACTGCCTGAAGGAACAGGAACACCTTCACCCCCAGCAGGCAAGCCCACAGCCAGAACTAATGACTCCAATGCTCCACGCACTAACTCAATGTCATCGCGGTCATCCATCAATACAGACACTAGTACAGGCAAGCCCATATTACCCAAGGCAACTTGGGCCTACAGCAGACACAGGGTTCGCATAATTAAAACAGATTTGACAGAGCTTTGGGATTCCAGCGCAAATAGGGCAATGTTTGAATGACACAGCACGTTGTATCCTGTGCTGCAAGGGAGTTTATTGAGCATCTCATATCAATATAGAATGGACAGCCTTAGTGGTACCAAAAGGCTAGTGCTTGATATGAAGCATGCCTTTGAGATGATGCTGGGAGCAAAGCAGAAAGCCTATTCCAATGACCTTTGGATTGTCCACCAACAGCTCCTTCAGTTGCCCCATTGCTTCTCTGCGGTACTCCGGTAGCAGACCCTCCCCAATGCGTTGCAGAAGAGCCTCCACCTCAGATTCATCATCATGTTGGGCTAATATGACATGAACAAGAGGAACATAATTGAAAGTGCGAGACGCTATAGATCTGCTGGACTCTTTCTTGTTTCAGAATTTGAAAGATGAGACACAGAAGCAGTTTATTAGGTAATCATTCATCAGCTTTTATTCACCAGTTAAAGCAGCACGCGCATCTCCAAACATTGCACCTCCCACCCTGCCCACAGCTCCTCTTAACATGTTCATTTTTAGGGCACTTTACAGATCAGACCCACAGTTGTAGACCTATGTTTGACATGTAGCTAAGATTTTCAGAAGATACATTACAAACTAAGATGCTAGTTTTTCGGACGGAACCTACGAGTTCAAACGTGGAACGAGGATGATCAGCACCTTGGTCTCGGAGAACGAATTGACATGAAATCCTTATTTTCGCACAGTCATACACCTAAAAGATGCGTGTACTGATAAATAATTCTCAGTCACTTGCGTTTCAATGTAGCACTTCGATGTTGTCTCCTTCACCAGCATATGGCGGCCTAGACAGGAAGTTGTTGTCTCCTCGCAGTCATCAGTATATTCATAACAGGAGCATGAGCTGCTACGCGCGTCTTTTTGATGAAGAGGCAGGTCCTGGCCCAGGGTCTCTTAGGTCTAATGCGTTGGAGCTAGAGGAAGGTGACCATGAGAAGAATGAATCTGAAGTTGTACAAAACTCTGGAGCATCTGCTCCTCGTATAGAGAGGGGGAGGGGACAAGCAGCAGCATCTGGTAGAGGCGGTGGACGCACCAAAATGGGGAACATTGTGCCTCGTGGAGATAGCAAGGATTTCTCGATACCGAAACCTTCTTCCTTTGGCAGCCGTAATGTGATCCTGGATGAACAGGACCCGATGTGGGCCCCTACCTTAACAGATGAAGACCTAGATGCAGATCCACCTGGTCACAGATCAGGATATGTGGCTGTGATAGGCAAGGTGAGGTCCGCTTGCTTCCCTATCATATTGTATGAACAATAAGCTCAGGCTTCTTATTTCAATCTCTGCTTGTGCAGCCCAATGCTGGGAAGTCTACTCTCATCAACGCAATTGTTGGACAGAAACTGAGCATAGTCTCACACAAGCCACAGACCACCAGGCATCGCATCGTTGGCATTGCCTCAGAAAGTATGCTCTCTCTTTCTTAAATGCCTTGACATCTTCAAGGCATTTAACTAAGCACTAGTTAAGGTTTCCCAATGAGCTCACCACGTTGATATTTTTATTCATCCGTCATCAGAGCGAGATGTGTTGCTTAGGGTTTCAGTTCTGTCCTCAGTTTAGGGTTTAGCAGTTGGTAGAGGATACTTACTAGGTTGCTTGGATGTTGTCATATAAGAGACTAAATATGCCCATAGGATTGAGTAAAAAGGGAATGTGCATAATGTTGACTGTGGTAGAACCTATTGTTGAGACTCTTCTTTCCAAAGTGGTCAAATAGGCTCTGGATGATTCAATCAATCTTCCTTAAGACACTTTCTGGGATGATTTGATATTGCAGAGGACTATCAGATGATCCTATTTGATACCCCTGGGATCATCGAGAACAAGAGGAACAAGCTGGAAGAGCGAATGATGAGTGCAGTCGTGTCATCCATACAGGTGAGCCAAGAAGCGTCATGACTTCAGCTTGACTTGCTCCTACATTCTAGGATGAGAGCTATAATTTATAGCCTTACCTTTGCTGTCTCATATGCAGTTCAGCAGGCACCTGTGTGTGTGAGTACTTAATGCGACAGCATCCTTAAAATCAAGTGTTTTTCATTTATTACAGAACTCGGAAGCTATTATTGCAGTGGTGGACTGCTCTGATCATCCTGAGGAGGCATTATCCATGTTCCAGCCAGGGGATGATTGGAAGGGGCCACCCATGGCTGTGTTGCTAAACAAGACAGATCTCATGACACCAGAGAAGCTGTCAGAAGTGGAAGACTGGTGAGATATGGAGTTGTCAATGCTGGCATATTTTTAAGGTGCGGTTCTAGTACAGCCATATGTTTCCTTAACCCTCTCCATTACAAACCAGTTACTAAAAACTTTAATTGTTATGTCTAATTGTCCAGATGTCTCATCATGGAATGAGTCCTGTAGACGCGAGTGAACTTCCTGACATGCTTGATGTATGTAATGGCCACTTGTTGATGAGATGGTGTCCTTTATGGCAGGTACATGAAGGCATGCAAGGCTGAGGCAGTATTCAAAGGATCAGCTATGCAAAATGAGGTACTGATTTGAAAATGAGCCCGTAAAGTTGTGACGTGCTCTCAACTTTCATAAATTGCGCCTTTTCGTATCTTGTTTTTTTAATCTTAAACTCATCTTGCAGCTAGGGTAGCCCCAGACTGTAGATGTTGCTCCTGCAGGGGGTGAAGGCGTTGAAGGACTGGGTTGTCAAGAAACTCCCAGAGGGGCCCACGTTATATCCCAAGGTATACGTTGCTACATTTGATAGGTTTTGATGCAAATATCTATGCAGCCATTTGAGTAAAATAACAAATATCCGCGTCTCCTAAAAGAGACTCCCATGAGATGACAAGAGACCTAAGGCCTAGAATGATTGCTATGGACTGCTAATTAGTCATTAGGCATTATCATAATTTCCACCATAAATACCCTAAACCCTTTTTAACTTCAGTGGCTGCTGAGGCTCAGCATATAGTCATGACGAACCTTATTTCCTAAACCTGAACCTCTCTCCTTTTTATTAACCAGAGTGTGGTGAGTGAGCAGCCCGAGAGGTTCTTTGTGGCAGAGCTGATCAGAGAGCAAATCTTCTTGCTGTACAGCCAGGAGATACCTTACTCAGTACAGGTAAGCACTACAGCATCTCTAGGAGATACCCTCCTCAGTACATATGTACATGCAGAAGCTGGAAGTAGCTATAACGACTGAGGACATCCTCACCTGAAGCTGATACCACAACAGAGGGCCACGAAGAGGGATACTCATTTCCCCAAAGCGTCTGCCATCTGGCCTAAGTTGATACAACTGTCTAAAACATCTGCCATCTGGCCTAAGTTGCTACAACTGTCGTGACTGGACGTTTGGAATGATGGTGACAGGTGCACATCAAGGAGTTCAAGGAGAGGCGTCAGCCGAAACCTTTATTGCGCTCCCTAGCTGCCTCTGCTGCCTCCTCCAAGCAGACATCCCAGCAGAGCCTGTTGGGCTCTAATGAGACTACTGCTCCTCAAAAAGCAAAGGATTACATTTCCGCTGCAATCATGGTGGAAAAGGAGAGTCAGGTGATGATCTTTTGACTAATGGATGGTGCTTGTTACTGAAGAAGAAGATGTGTCACATAAAGAACCTTGAGATGTTGAGTGCCTAGAGTGCCTAAGCGGACATGCGAAATGTATTTTTATTTTGACAGCGCATGTTCCTCATGTATTTGTTCCAGTACTAATGAACTTCGGTCAATTGCAGGTTGGCATTTTGGTGGGTAAGAATGGGGTCGCAATGAAGAAGCTAGGGCAGCAAGCCAGAGTCACCATTGAGAGCTTCTTGGAGCGGCCGGTGAGCTCATACTTCTTGATTACAAACATTTTGTTTGTTCTGATGGTCATATATGCATGCAGCTTATTCTGTTTGAGAAACAAGAGAGTAAGACACAGGTTGATGAGAGAGAACAGATATTGCTTTTCTATGACAGTTTGTCAGATATGTGCAGGTCTTTTTGGAGCTGAGTGTGGAAGTCTCGAAGTCATGGAGAGAGAGTAAGAAAGAGCTGGAGAAATACGGATATTTTGATTCTATGTATACATGAAAAATGATATGTGTAAAACCGTTTTGTCATTGAAAAATCGTAAGGGATCTCGAGAGACTTCAAAAAAATCCAGAGGGAAGTAAGTTATTATAATAACTGAATCTTATAATAACTGAATCTGAGATCTTATTTGAACTTCACCCATACCCTAAGCTAAGTAGTTAGGAACTAGACAGCACGTTCATTAATATAGACATCGTCGCAAGTACCCAGTAAAGAATTCTGCTGCTTTTCGGCATAGGGCCAGGGCTGGAGTCAAATATCAATATGTACGACACCCAACCTTTCTTGTTTTTTCTTTGGAAATGTCAGATTGCTTGTATGTTTCCTCCTAGTTTTCGTGTTCATGTCAACCCTAGCGTTACAACGCCTAGCTGAGGAACGGAAAGCCTTCCGAAAGTCACGACCGTATGGCTTTACAGCAAAACCTGTCATGAAATCTGATGGCTCCGTGAACCTGATGGTGAGGTGAAATGCTTCTTCAGGGACTGAGTATGTTAGGTATTCGACCCTGCTGCACAACATTGCTCATCTACTTCTCTTTGAACAAAGCTCATTTAAAGACTCTTATCATCTCAGACAGACGCTGTACCACTCGAGCACTCTGCTTTGATTAATTCAAGACATACAACGGGCCTTTATTCTCTCCACCTTAAACAAATGAATATCCCTCGTTCATGTTCACGACTTGTTGTGCTCGTCACAGGAATGGAATTGTGTGATCCCAGGGACAGAAAAGTCCCTGAGTGATGGGTAAGGAATAATTGTTAAAGAGCTTTTTAAAATGAATGCTAAGTCAGCATGACAGGTGTTAAAGCAAGTACTTAAGATGTAGAAAACGTTCAGCTCATGCTGGGTGTACAACAGTCATGCTTCTACTCAGCCTTAGTTATTAGTGGTACTACATGCTGTTCCTCCGTGATGGCGGATTATACCTACAGGGCCAAGTATCCCTGCACCATTCGTTTCCCCCCCGACTATCCAAGCAAGTCCCCCAGAGTCTACATGCCTAAGGGTTTCTTCCATGTCAACATTTGTCCTAGAACAGGATCAGTGTGCCTCAGCATTCTGAAGGTGATGCATTATCACATTATTTGAGCAATGGTACATTGTTTTGAGCACATTATTGTGTTAACTAGGTAACTATATTCATTATCCCTAATAGGACATCATGGCTCCTCCAAAGTCCATTACATGTTTCCAGAGCTGTTTGCTGACGCTTAAGGGTTCATAATACATGTAGTAACAATGCCATAATCAATAAATGATATGGGCCAGACTGAAGTCCTGCTTTTAATTGAGGTGTTTGCTGCTGGCAGGATGATGTACCTGCCCATCTGGGGAATGTGACTGGCTGGGCACCATCCATGTCAATATCACAAGTGAGTCGTACAACATGTGGCTATGAGAACAGAAGCTGCTGTCGCGGGAATGGCTAGGCTCACGGATATTTCTGCACCGATGACATGACCCTCGAGGCACTCCAACTGTCGCATGCATCTTGTATGAAGAGCATAAAAGAAGTAGAAGAGTGCAGATGTTGTCATCTATTTTCAATGAAATTGGAAAAACTCGGCTATTGGGGTTCTTTTGTTGGGTGTGAAATACATTGTCTGAACACTACAGAGTGGAGAGCAAGCCTGCGCTGTGAGAACAATACTTTGGTGTTCTCAAATATGAAACTTGTATTTGATTTTTATCGCTTCATTGCATCTCATGTTTGTGGCCCAAACTCTCACAATCTTCATCTCCAACTCTGCAGATTTTACTTTCACTGGTGAGAGGTGTTCGAACTTGGCATTGAGAAATATTAAACATCATTGTGCATCAATGATGTGGGGTTAGGTGATTTACAAAATAATAATGGTTCAACTTAATTAAAAGTGGACTCTGTTGGTGTTGCAGCAAGAGCTGCTTGTTACTCCCAACTATGGAAGCGTGCTTGGGAGAGAGGCATATGATGTATGGAAATCTCAAGGCCAGGCTGAGTATGATCGAAGAACTCAGTTGCAAGCACGTAAATATTCAGAAGAAGTGGAGGTTTGTGATACGTGAATTGCTTCTGCGTTGGTTGTTATATTTACAGCCGTGTCAGATTTCTTGTGAAATTAGAAATTTGCTCTATCTCCCTCCACTTGGCATGGCATATGACCATGGTTTCGAAGCGCAATTACTTGTCTTGCGCATACGTTGCTATATCTATGAGCACGCGTCTTAAATGCACATCACTTTTCTTGGAAACTTGATAGTTTATGTGCTGAATATCGGACTGGGCACACACGTTCGGATTTGTAGGAAATAAGCTTCTTGGTACGCAGTTATGCAACAGCTTCCTGTGGAGTTATTGTATGAAACCATCAGTAGATTGAAATCGGATTCTGCAACAACCCATGAGCAGTATCAACGGCTGAATAACATTGCAAGGGGGCTTCAGGTGACGCCAGAACTCGCGCATAAAGTGGATCTCACGCGTATGATCTGACTTACTGAAGCGAAACGTAGAATAGTTCTGTAAATAAGGAGGAGGGTTGGAACTACGTTTTAAATGCTGGAGGAGGCGATGAGGCATTCCGGAAACGTGCAGAAATTTGCATATCTAACATAGTTAAAAAGTATGGTGGCGTCAACAGTTTTGCTCATCTGTAATACAAGAAATCATGTGATTTTCAATTACGATACATAAAGGATGCAAGTTGTTTCCGCATCATCTGGCTACATTACTGGTGACAATGCTGTAATGTTCCTCTTACAGGCATCAATCAGCACCAGCGCCACCAGCTGCAAGTCACATGGTGCCAGCAGGTATGGTTCCAGCAGCACTGCCTCAGAAAGGATCAGTAGTAAACATGGTTCCCGCTGCACATACAAGCAGTACACCTGGAATGGGTTACACAGGATCCTCTGCTTCCAATTCAGGTGGTGTTCAAATGGTGCAAGCAGCAGCTCCACCCTCTCAGAAGCCTTATGATGCTAGTGCCATGGGGGTGCAGATGGTACCTGCAGCGATGCCTCAAGTTCCTGTTGGGACAGCTTATCCATCCACTCAGAATCCTCAGCATGCAGGTGATTTCTTAGCTGGCATGATTATTAATGTTGGGGTAAAGAGGGTTCCATGGCGTCATGCAAGGATGCTATGCAGCACCCTGATTCCTTGCATCATTAATGTTGGGGTAAAGAGGGTTCCATGGCGTCATGCAAGGATGCTATGCAGCACCCTGATTTCTTGCATCATTAATGTTGGGGTAAAGAGGGTTCCATGGCGTCATGCAAGGATGCTATGCAGCACCCTGATTCCTTGCATCATTAATGTTGGGGTAAAGAGGGTTCCATGGCGTCATGCAAGGATGCTATGCAGCACCCTGATTCCTTGCATCATTTCTGTACAGAGTGAATTGAATAAAGCTTGATGCAATGTTCTCTTTCCTCTGCTGTGATTTGATGTTGCAGAGTTCCCAAGTATTAGACTTTGATCCTGTAACTGCAATTAGCATTTGAGGCAATAATGGAGACTGTCACTCTTGCAAAGTCTATCTTCTAACATTATTTCGGAACTGTTGGCACCTTTGCACCTACCCCTTAAAGAAGCCTTAATTCAAACTCATTTCCTTGATTGTTACAGCCTTGCAACAGCAGCAACAACAGCAGCACAGACAGAACGTCCAGGCACAGATAGATAGAGCTAAGCAGCTGCAGCAGCAGCAGCAATCTCAGATTCAACCACAGAAGCTCAAGAACTTAGACCATTGTGTCAAACATCTTATGTCATTGCCAGAAGGTATGCAGTATTCATGTGGCTGACTTTGCCCTACATGATGAGGGATATCTTGACCTGATGAACTGTTATTTTAATTCTTGCTTCATCTAAGGGTTGTTCCTTTTCCCTGACTGCTGTCAGTGACTGTGTCTCACTTGCTATCATTCATTATGTCAGTTGAGGACAACTGATGCAAAAATGCCTCATTCTTATGTTCATCAGAAAAGCGAAAAGAGATGTTGATTCAGGATCCAGAATTGAAACGGCTGATTCAAGAGACACTTTTGTGAGGGTTTAGTTCTCATTTACATTATGTATCCAATATGTGTATGCTACATAAGCATTAACATTTTTCAAAGAATAACATGTTTTAAGATTATAATGCTGCCATCATGAAAATGTATCGGTCACTTTCTTTCAGCTACTCGCCTATACTGCAATGATGTCCATGACAAGACTATTATAATCACTGACGTGCAGGCAGAATAAGAGACAGCGTACTGATGAAGGGGTGTCAGCTCCCGATTCTGCTACTACTGCATCCACCCTGCCTTCCACCCTTCCTACTGGTACCAGCACTAATCAGACTGCACGGACGGCAGATAATGATGATATAACGAAGACCGATAACGCTGTCACTGATGCACTAGCAGGTATAAGGGATGATCAGAGCCGGAGCGGTGTGTTGTATGCATGCACTAGCAGCACATGCTGTATGGGACAGTATGGGGTTCAGTGCTCATACATGCACACACTGTATCCATCCTTAGAGGATTGTTATGACTTTTTGTGCTCACTTCCAATGAATATGACTAGGATTTCCTTTTGTTCAAAGAGGCTTTGCTTGTCTTCATGATTTAGTTGTCTTACATCAGCCCAGGCCATTGTTTCCTAAGAACATGACGTGTGCTTGAAATGAACTAGGAGGGCACTATTAGCCTCTTCCCAGCTGCATCTTCAGCTCACACATTTAGTCCCGCTGCCTTCTGTGCTGATGTTATTATTCTCCTTTTTTCTCACTACCCTACTTAAGGTGTGTTCAATGTTGAGGAAGAACATGAGCAGCTTTTAAGTACAGTGGTGAAGACTGCGGCATTCAGACCTAGGGTGCAAGTAAGCAATAATGTTGAGTAGTTACAAAGAGTCAATGCAGGCAGAGGTGTTGAACTTGTGGGAAGTTATTCATCACAATGCCCTGTCTCTCTGACATTATTTCAGAGGACTAGGAAACTTGTGGACCTAGGCAGCTTTGATAGTTGCTCAAATGCATTTCTATTTCAATGGTATCAGAATCACAACAATGCCTCTCAATTATGCTGACCACTACGTATGTTTTTTACATTAAGTATATTTGTTTTGTTATATAGGAAGAACATGTGTTGAATCAAGGGCCCCTGCTTAAGAAGGCAGAGGCAGTAGCTCATCGACACGGGTTAAAAGGAGTGGATCCCACTTGCTTCTCTTACCTTGCTGAAGCCATGGAGACCCACCTAGTAGGGCTTCTAAAGGCCATGTCAAGAGTGTCAGCACAGAGGAATGATCCTTCAAGGTATTTATTAAGTGACAAGGGGATCTAATGACTGTTAGGGTTTAAGGCTCTGAGGCGACTGGATTTGGGTCTAACTGCTAGGCCCTTGCACTTCCATCTTTGTCTATGTTGAGAAAATGGATCAAATTTGAAGAATTGGATGCTGTCTTTTCCTTATATGTATTAGTCTTGCCTCTTCATCCCCTTGGTCATCCATGGGACAGGGATTTGGATGCTGTCTTTTATACTTATCTGCATTGGTCTTGCCTCTTCATCCCCTTGCTCATCCATGGGACAGGGATTTGGATGCTGTCTTTTATACTTATTTGTATTGGTCTTGCCTCTTCATCCCCTTGCTCATCCATTGGACAGGGATTTGGATGCTGTCTTTTATACTTATTTGTATTGGTCTTGCCTCTTCATCCTCTTGCTCATCCATGGGACAGGGATTTGGATGCTGTCTTTTATACTTATCTGCATTGGCCTTGCCTCTTCATCCTCTTGCTCATCCATGGGACAGGGATTTGCCTGGAATGTCACGCACTGGCTTTAATCTTAAGGGAGCCCTGGCGGCAATCAGCCGTGCTGATCGCAGCCTGAGAGAACAGAAGGCGGCAGCAGAACAGGAGAAGCTGCTGCAGCAAGCTGCCAGCAAGAGCAAGAAGCTAGGAGAGGAGCAGAAGGTAGGCATCCAGGATCCACTTTATGTTGCTTATCTTCCTAGTGGTTATTGCCAACTAGCAGCTTGACATAGATTCATGTGAATCATGCATGTGTGACCTGGACAGCATTGTCATCCTGGACATGGTCATTGATCCCTTCGTGTGTGACCTGGACATGGGTCATGCTGGACATGATTATTGATCCCTTCAGACTCTGCCATGCCTATGCTCCCTGTAGGCACAGATTCAGCAAGCCAAGGAAGCTAAGCAGAAGACGCAGCAGCTGGAGGGTGCTCGCAATGTACTGGGTGGGGCATTTGCTTTCCGCAAGAAAGGGGGTGGTGGTCTGTTTGGGCAAAAGGGGGGGGCGAAGGCATCTGGAAAGAAGGAGGGTGCTGGTAAAGGGTCAGGGCAGGCAGCCAGTAAAGCTGCTGGCAAAGGGGAGGCAGCAGGAGGCGGTCATGCAAAGGCTGCTGCTGCTGCCTCAGGGCCCCTGAAGACTTCAGCTGCGCAAGGGAATGCTTCTGTCAAAGCAGAGAGTGTCGACAATGACCTGGATGATGACGAGGATGAGGAGATGGAGGATGTGAAATCTGACAGTGACAACTTAGGGGCGGCAGCGGCAGCTGCTGCTGCTGCTAAACTTGCTGAGGAATCTATGTCTACCTCAGGAGCAACACCTGCAGCTGGCTCCAAACCCGCAGGTGTCGCTCCGCCCGCAGTGAAAACTCCATCTGTCACAGCTGGGGCTGCTGCAGGTGGCAGGCCCAATGGGATCATCGTAATGACATGTAAAGACCTAGCAGCTGCCATGGAGAAAGATGTTCTGCTGTGTAGACATCCGTTGCTGTACCGCATACACAGCGAAGTGGTATTGCCCAAGTTGGAGACTACTGCCCCTCCACCTACTGCTTAGCTCATTCCCTTCCATTCAGGCTCTGTCTAGAACTTCATTTTAGCAAACTGTTATCTTATCAATTATTTCAGGCCCAGTACCTGAAATGCGTTGGCTGCCCCATGTTTTGGGCACCCTGGCCTCACTTCTCCTTGATTCGCTTCCACCATAGTGGTCTTGTTTGTTTTTTTCCTCAACTCACACTGCTAGTTGACCGTGTGCATGTCTCCAATATTCAGTTCTTGAGATGAATATGCGAACATTACATAACATATGCAAACTCCCATATCTCCTGAGCCTTTATCACAGAATAGATTAATGTACAAAATATAGAAAACATCATTGAATCAAAACATGGATCATGCCGACAAAACTTGACAAAAGAATGTAGAAATTAGGACATTTAGACAAACGCTGTATCCACTTTCTAAGCCCAATGATGATAAAAAACATCAGTAGACATTGAAAAAATCAAAATCTTCACAAAAGAGACCATATCTTGAATCCCGGGTATTTCTTCACGAACTCAGGTTGTGTCATGTTGATCAAGCTTGACAGTGCAGCCGTCTCCTGAAGGTCTTGAGCTGCCAGGTATGACAGTCGGCGTACTTTAGACTGCATTTTGACAGAAGAACAAAAAGAGTCTCAGAATGTTTAGAATGCTTCGGTAGAGTAACATAGTTTGCTCCACATCTCATGGACATGCACAGCTTTCTTTAAAGCATCTTGGCAGGGATGAAGTCAAGAGCTAACAGACATACAAAAGCACGCAGTGCATTGAATGCAAGGTGAAGTGGATGCTGCTATGTGTTCATAGCTCAAACAGCACATCAGAGGCAGCAAGTTAGTAGATGGGACCTGAAATATGAGAACACTGGTTAGTTTTACTCTGAGGGGTGCAGAGAGGTCACACGTCAGGATCTCAAACACACATAGGAGAGGTCTGTCTTGTCATGCACATCACCACTATCATCTACAACACCCAGCATTCCTCACCTTGCTTGCCAGCAGGATGGAAGCTAGTGTTGCAGGTGCCAGAGACTTCAGCTCAGCTCTCCATCGGGTGCTGCTGCTCACAACAGATCTTAATGCAAACCAGCGATCCTGAAGAAAGAAACGAACCTGATGATTCAAATTAGCTTTGAGGTTCGCATGATTGACCAACCAGTATTGCAGATCATATCTATCAAACACATGAGGTCTCATACATTGTGACTCACACACCAACCCGTATTGCAGATCATATATATCAAACACATGAGGTCTCATACATTGTGACTCACACACCAACCAGTATTGCAGATCATATCTATCAAACACATGAGGTCTCATACATTGTGACTCACACACCAACCAGTATTGCAGATCATATCTATCAAACACATTACGTCTCATACATTGTGACTCACACACCAACATGCCCTGATGGCATGCAATCATCGTGAAATTACCAAGCATCACGAAGTGCGATGAATTGCCACTTTGAAAAAGTCTCCACACAAAAGACTTTCGGGAAAACTGTTTTTCCATTAGGTATGGAGTCCTCACCTTTATTGTCTGAGTGCTGCTAGTCAGCAACATAGGCCGCGCAAGCACCATCTCCCCCATACGACTGGGACTCGCCTCCATGACCTCACAGAGGTCCTCAAACTTTGTCTGCAGGCTCTGAGGATTCAAGAACAGCAGCTGAGGAGTCTCGAGTACCATTTGAACAACCTGCAGGTGGACACAGCAGGATAGGCAAAGTGTGAAAGATCAGAATGGGAAAAGTGTGAATTCTAGAAAACTTTACGTCCAGTATCTAGGATCCCTTTGGAAGTTAGATAAATGTATGAACAAAACATTATAGCAGAAGTTAGTTGATTGATAGCGAGACAGGCAATGGAACAAACAGCAAGAAACTGGCTTCAAGTCTATGTCATCCAGCCACATCACCCACTTGTTCATGTGGTCGCTGCACCAGTTGCTTGATGCCTTTGAACTTGCTGGACAGTGTCTCTGTACTACAGCTAAGTAGATGAGGACACTTGCGAGCAAGAGCCGAGATCCTTGCAGGTGGCAGGCACATGATGCCGGACAGAGATCCAAGTTTACCTCTACAGCAGCAGCAGCAGCATGTGATGTACATCAGTGATGAAGGGTACCAGGCCTTAAGTATCGCTTTGCATAGACATTTAATCAATTGTTATGGTTCAACATGAGGGTTTACATAAGTTCTGCAATGCAATGTACAGATTACGCAGCGGGGTTTACATAAGTTCTGCAATGCAATGTACAGATTATGCAGCGGGGTTTACATAAGTTCTGCAATGCAATGTACAGATTATGCAGCGGGGCGCACACAAGAGAAGTTGATGTGGTTTCAATACATCACAAGACACACTTGATGGTTTCAGCCTTAAGCCCTAGCAAGTTCCGCGTAGATCCCAGCATGCCCAGCAGCTCGTCTTCGGAGCAGTCCAATGCATGTTCAAGAGAGCGCAGCTTTGAGTGCAGCCGTTCGCTGCTCTGTTTCAATGCAGCAGGGCTGCGCTTTAGCACTGCAAGAGAAGGAAGGGAAGGAGGTGACGTACAAATTGCTACAGTCAACACCTAGCAAATACCTCCTAGCAGTACAAGTTTGCATCTATACTGAAGTGCTTAGTGCTCATGCATTAGGTGTCAGGAGGGTATGCCTATGACGGTCAAGTACCTGCATGAACTAGCTCAGGCTTTAGCCCTGAGGATGGCATTAGCAGCCTTGCTAGCAGGGCATCCAGGCTGGCGGGCTTGGAAGGAAGCTGCTTGGCAATTACTGCGGCAGCTACCGCATCAGCCACATCCTCTGGTAGCACATACTTCCTTAGTACTGCCCCCACATCTGATGCAACCTCTGATGTTGAGAGACTACTGGAAGAGTTGCGCACTGATGAAGCAACACGTCTGACATCATGGCTAGCGCTTACGTCACTATCATCGCATGATACAGATGTTGAACCTAAAAACGTGCGGACTAGGGATATGGAAGAAGAGGCTGTTGCAGAGGATCCTTTTCTAGCAGTCACTTTATTGAGGGCTGAACGTATTCTTGACGCCGGTGCTGCTGCGTCCTGTTGGGGTGCCAGGCTTCTTTTGGCAGCTGCTGCTTTCCCTTCCCCTGCCTTTAGCCTGAGTGTAGAGCTGTTTACAGTTGAGGTGGTTGAAGTAGGTGTGGTGCTGGTTGTAGAGGTTCCAGCTTTGACACTTGTGTCATCAACAGGGACCTTCAAGAACCTGTGCACTAGGGCCTTGATACGGTCAGAGTTCTTGTCCGCAGCAGGTACTGCAATTTGAGTGACTGGTACTGCAGTTTGAGTGACTGGAACTGCAGTTTGAGAGGCTGGTACTGCAGTTTGAGAGGCTGGTACTGTAACAGAGACAGTTGTAGATACAGAGCAGTGGGCTGCTGCCTCAAGTTTCCTGCTAACCGCTTTAGGGGTTGGTGCTGTGGTGAGTGAAGAGGAGCTCTTCCTGTTTACAGATTCAGCTGCCACCTCCAATGCCTTGTGGCTAGGTGTGACCTCTTCAACATCAAATGTGTCCATCACACTACCTGAAAGAGCCTGCTGCAGCATTGCTCTCTCTTCAGGGCTGAGGTGCACTCTCAACGATTGTCCTGAACCTACTCCAGCAGCTCTCTCTTCAGGGCTGAGGTGCACTCTCAACGATTGTCCTGAACCTACTCCAGCAGCTTGTTCCCTAGTCTGAGGAATGTCTTCAGGCACAGTCGCACTTGAATCTGGACTATCACTGTCTGTAGAAAGTGGAGGCCAGTTTCTGAATGTGTCTGCATCAAGAGGCTCAAACGTCAGCTCAGACAAGACTGAGTGTGGGGGATTCTTCAACGTCTCTCGCATAGATGGAACACTGGGTAGTCGCAGAAGCATCTCATCAGAAATATTCCTGCAATCATTTGCATCAGCGAATTCAGATGAGGGAGGGGAGACAGCGACCACAGCAGCAGCAGCTCTACAGAGAGGACTCTGTCTTCGACTGTGGACGCAATAGTCACTACGCAGAACTCCAGTTTGGATGATAGCATTCATGGGATCCGGATTTTTGGGGTTCAGCAGTTGCGACCGAGTTTTCCATGAACTCCATGAACAAGGGTTACGGACGTGGGCAAATGAGGGAGACGACGTTGAGCAATCTCCCGCATGATGGGCAGAAGAATGATGAGCATGTCTCATTAAAAACCTTATCTGGCAGAGGGCATACTAAGTTCTAAGAGTGATTCAAAAATCAGATCAAATATGATTTTGCTATCCTCAAGGATTGCACATGTATGCAAAGTGGTTCCAACCCTCTCACAAGGCCATGGGAATAAGTATCAATAAAAACCGAGATGTAAACATGTCTAATGTCTTAGCCTTTACATCGGTTAGGCGGCATGTGGTTGCAACAGTGGTATGGAAATCAACCAATTCTCACACTTCCAAGAGGGTGGTATTGCCAACTCGCATGTTATCTCCGTGATCTCGTTGCCTGAACTAATCATGTGCATTGTGGTTCTAAGTAAAATGAAAATGGTGAATACGTATTGACTCAAAACTATTCGACATGGTAGAAAAAAGAGATCTGGATTCAAATGTGGATGGTTTTAATACTGTACAATTAAAGAAGCCAAAACTCGAGGAAGGAAATGATGCGGCTGCACCGAAGAGGCCAGCACTTTCCTTGGAGGCATTGGAGAAGGCAAAGAAAGCTCTTCAACTTCAAAAAGAGCTGAAGGAAAAGCTCAAGAATCTGCCTCAGGTTAGCCATCACTCACAATTTCGTTTGTGTTACATCAATATGAGCATGATTGTGAAGAAAAGGAAAGTTGTTCAGTGCGCATTATGATGCACAAGTAAGATACCATTGTCATCCTTTTTCTTCCATATTGTTATGACTTTTTTTTATCATGTGTGAACCTCAGCTCCAAAAGTCTGCTGCACCCACAGCTTCAGCACCCACCGCACCAGTAGGTGAGAGGCTGCTGTCTCCCTCTCTGCAGTACCTACTCACAGCATATGCTGGATATGCTGAAGAGGGGAACCAACGCTTTCAATCCTATTTGTTTTGATTACTTCATGATTTCAATTCATCATGATCATGATCAGGTGCCATTATGCAGTTCTGGGGTTACAAATATGATTTCACACTTAGATGTATTCCTTCAGCGCTAATGTATTCCCATTTCTGGTAACAATCTTCTACAACCAGGCAATCCACTTTTAGCTGCTGCCACTGCCAAAGCTGCTCAGATAGCTGCCAGTTTTGGCATGGCTGTGCAATCCCCCTTGCTTCCCTCCCCAGCCACTGCTGCAGCCATGACAGCTGCGGCATTGGCAGTGCAGCCAACAGCATTGGCCCCGT
Organism: Chlamydomonas eustigma; assembly: GCA_002335675.1. NCBI lineage: Eukaryota > Viridiplantae > Chlorophyta > Chlorophyceae > Chlamydomonadales > Chlamydomonadaceae > Chlamydomonas > Chlamydomonas eustigma. The sequence continues at coordinate 244,051 of BEGY01000071.1, read as the reverse complement.
CTGGTTTCAGAGCTCCAAAGCTGCTCGTGGATAAGGCGGGAAGGGAGGTGGATGAACAAGGCAATGTCATCATATCAAGACCTGTTCAGGTGATCCATTGTCCCATCCCTTTATGAACATGGTAATGTCATCATATCAGACCTGTTCAGGTGATCCATTGTCCCATCCCTTCATGAAGCATATTCTGCTGTGTGAGCAGCAAGGCTTCAAGCAATTCCTGCACATATTTGGAGCATTGATGGCATGCTTCAATGATGTAGTTGAAAATAGCATCTGTTAGTTGCCGATGATGTACAAGATTGGATTTCTCGCATGACCACATCGGTTTCCCCTAAATTGTCTCTGTCTTCACGATGATCACTTCAAAGATAATGATATATCCTTGTACAATATATCCTGCGTGTGGTCTTTGCAGGTGGCGTCCTCCCTAAAGGTGAACCAGGCACACTTAGCAGGTGCTGATAAGAAGCCAGGTCTGGTACTGGCAGGAGGCATAGCGTCTGTGGTAGTGCCTGGGACCTCAACTTCAGCCAACCCTTTCCTGTCTGGAGGAGCTGCAGCAGCAGGTTCTAGCATGCCTGCAGTAGATCCTGGCTTTGATGAGCGCATGGTTGCATCTAAAAAGTCTGAAAGAAGGAGGAAAGCCACTTTTGAGTTTGTGCAGGAAGGATCATTCCAGAAGCAAGCAGAGATGATGAGGTAAACAAGAAATGGGCAGTACATGAAAGTAGGAAGTGGAACCCTGACTAGGGAGTATTGTCAGTTAATCAACTTGAAGGAGCGCATCATCGTCTTGGTCAGCTAGTTTATAAGCTGGGCAAAAATCCTCCAGACAAGTATTCTTCCTGTTGGTGACCTGCTAGCTTTCCATGATGCTCAGGCTTAAGGCCAAGTTTGGAGATGCAGCAGTGAAGAAGAACTCAGCATTACTCTTACCTAAGGGTCCCATCGGACCAGCTGCAAACCCTAACCTTGTCCCAATAGGGGGCGATCCAAACTTGGTCCCAATAGGAGTACGGGTGAGAGGAAAGAGTACTCCGGCCTTCATGTATCGTTGAACTGTGTTTTGCAGACATAAGATTTCTCATCACTCAGGCTTTCTAACAGAGACCCCTATCTGTCCATTCTTTAGTCTGCATAGCGCTTATAACAAAATGCAATATTACATAATCTCAGTTGTATGTTATGAACTCAGAGAGATGTGTCCCCTGGGCCCATGGATGAGGATGAGGCTGGGGAGGCAGGAGTTCAGGCTAAACCCTCAGAGCCTGCGCCTCCTGATGTGGAGTGGTGGGATCGCAATCTCATGCCTTCTGGTTCATACGAGGAGGATGTACGGGAGGAGAGTGTTAATATAAAGGAGAACAAGGTGTGCAGTTTGGTGCACATGATGGCATAACGTAGCTGGTATATTTGCTTTGATTTAGTGTAGGGAGGTAAAAACTCAATCTAAGATTAGGGTTAAAACTCAAAGCCCTAAGATTGTTAGGTAAACATTTCTGTGACAGAATTCATTCATCATGTCATCTTGTTACCTTATCATGTTGACATTGTTTAGATCAGCATCTATGTGGAGCATCCCATTCCCATTGAACCTCCAGCTGAGGCCCAGCCGCCACCTCCTCAGCCTCTGAAGCTGACCAAGAAGGAACTGAAGAAGCTGAGGACGCAGAAGAGGCAAGCCCGAGAGAAAGAGAAGCAGGATCTCATAAGGTAAGTGGGGGTGTTGTGAGAGGATGGAGGAGACAAGAAGTAGTGCGGGACAGTCAATGTAACTTACCTGCTTTTAATTGATATTGTGTCAACACTCTAGGATATGGAGCCTAGCTAGTTAGAAATACTCTAGGATATGGAGCCTAGCTAGTTAGAATTACTCTAGGATATGGAGCCTAGCTAGTTAGAAACACTCTAGGACATTGAGCCTAGCTAGTTAGAAATACTCTAGGATATTGAGCCTAGCTAGTTAGAAATACTCTAGGATATTGAGCCTAGCTAGTTAGAAACACTCTAGGATATTGAGCCTAGCTAGTTAGAAATACTCTAGGATATTGAGCCTAGCTAGTTAGAAATACTCTAGGATATTGAGCCTAGCTAGTTAGAAACACTCTAGGACATTGAGCCTAGCTAGTTAGAAACACTCTAGGATATTGAGCCTAGCTAGTTAGAAACACTCTAGGATATTGAGCCTAGCTAGTTAGAAACTCTCTAGGATATTGAGCCTAGCTAGTTAGAAACACTCTAGGATATTGAGCCTAGCTAGTTAGAAATACTCTAGGATATTGAGCCTAGCTAGTTAGAAACACTCTAGGATATTGAGCCTAGCTAGTTAGAAATACTCTAGGATATTGAGCCTAGCTAGTTAGAAACACTCAAGGATATTGAGCCTAGCTAGTTAGAAATACTCTAGGATATTGAGCCTAGCTAGTTAGAAATACTTTTTGCCATCGTTTAAGCAATGTCTCCAGCATTAACACCTCTATGATTTAGACAAGGCCTGTTGGAGGCCCCCAAGCCTAAGGTCAAGATCGCCAATCTGTATCGCGTCATGGGAGAACAGGCTGTGGCTGATCCCACTGCTATGGAGAAGGAGGCTAGAAAGCAGATGGCTGAGAGACAGGTGAGATGTAGGAATGTTCTGCATAAATGATTCTCTAGATTCTTGGCATGTGCGTTTCATTTGCAGTAGTTATATTCAGCAGGAACTCACACAACAGTCGACAAGGCGCTCCTGAGTAGGGTTTAAGATGATATCTGTGATGTCCTCTAGGTTAATATTAAGAGCTAATGATCTCAATGCTGTCCTTGTTAACCTGTAATGCTGACATGCTTGTGAAGTACTTCCTAAAGAACTTCATAATGTACTGCCTCATGTACTGCCTCATGTGCTTCCTGTGGTGGTGCTCAGTCTGCTCATGATGATCGGAACCTGGCTCGCAAGTTGACTCCAGCAGAGCAGAGGGAGAAGAAAATGAAGAAACTGTTTGATGATACTGGCCTCGAAACCATAACCACAGTGTACAAAGTAAGATAAAGCATGTTCAGGCATATTTGCTGCTTGTGTGGCTGTACTGGCATGCTTTATATGTGTCCTGTGCTGGTGAGAGACTATACTTAACTTTGTTAGATGTCAGGACTGATCAAATTTTGTCAAGGAAATTATCACTGAAAGTAAGGATCACAGACCTGAACATTGATGCATGCAGCTTGCACGCTTAGATGATCGGCAACAACTGCACAGAGGGAAGGTAGTGCTGAATGCAAAGGAGAACCACATGACAGGTGAGAGCACTCATGGCAGTACACGCCTGTGACAGGCTGTGACCAGCTGATATGGCTGGTGGTCCATGTATTGCATGTAGTTATGAAGACCTGATTGCTGGTGAGGACTTGCTTTTGTGCATACCTGATGGAGAATTCCAAACATGTTCCTTTGCATTAAACTCTGTGAGTAGTTTATCTCATGAGCTGAATATCTAGCACTCCCTCGGGATCTTATCTTGTGGACTTCTTATTTCTGCAGGTGTTCTGCTCATTAGCGACCCATTCTGTTTAGTTGTGGTAGAAGGCTGTCAAAAATCCACAAAACGATATCAAAAGCTGATGCTAAGGCGAATTGATTGGAGCATGGAGAATGAGGATCGGCGAGGACGGGGAGGGGCTGGTGGAGAGGGGGATGAGGATGCAGAGGCTGAGGACGTAGAGGAGAGAGAGCCAAATTGCTGCGACATGGTGGGATATATTACTGTGCAAACCTTCCTGTGATTGATCCTGATAAGTAACCCTGAACTACAGTCCACGAAACCTTGTTTCCCATCATGACATAACAAGTGCGCGTTTTTTTCAGGTTTGGCAAGGAGTTGTCAAGGAGCGAGCTTTCAAGAAATTTGCAGTTGAAGCAATACCAGACCCAATAGCAGCTAAAGCTTTGTTGGAATCTGTGGGCATCGGAAATTATTGGGACGTGGCTCAATCTTTTAATCGTGATGAAGCCCCTCCTATCGTACTGGATTGAGTCGCTTTTTACTCTCCATGTTTTAACGCCATGCTCTTGCAAGAGCATGTGGTTTTGTAACTAACAGGTATCGGCGGTACAAGTACTCACAAGTGAAAGAATAAGGCCCAAAACAGTGAAGAGTTGTAATTTATTAAACATAGTGTAGAATGAGTAGCAAATATCAAAAACCGTACACAATCCCTGAAGGCTTCCCTGAATTGCTCAAATCTTTCACACGGGAAATTTTACGGGCTCAGGTATTATCTAATTTACGAATAAGTTTTAAAACTTCGATGTAGATTGACTGGGCTACGTCCTTGTAGCCCGACAACATATACGAGTTTGGCGCTCAGTACTTTTCAGAGGTGCTTGCGAATCAAGGAGCTCCTCAGTATCAAGGAGTAGCTGATGTGGGTCCTGAGGGTGTGGAGACTTTGAGCGACGTAGCAGCGGTCCTGGACATCCAAAACCTGTCACCTGCAGAGCTTGAGCCAATCATCATGCGTGAGTCCTATGTTGTACAGCATACCTGTTTCAGCAGGATTTCAACCTTGCAAATCAATTTGATCCAGTTAAAAATCTTTCCTTAGCAAATTTCCGCCTGCTGAGAAAAGGTCTCCCAGCCTCTCTGCATGTGATACCATTTTGCTCCAATTTCAACACCGCAGAGTTAAATGACATCTGTTTTCTGATGACTCCCGCATCTCATCCTCCCCATGCCTGAATGTTGCTGCGCAGAGTTGTTCTTGGCTGCAGACACAGATCAAAGCGGTTTCCTGGACAGATCCGAGTTCACTCAAGTGCTGAAGAGTGCAAACCTCAACTTGAGCAATAAGTTCGTGAATGAGGGTACTTTAGCTTCATTTAATAGGACTGTTTTGACTTTAAGCTATAAGATTAAGGATATACTTCTTTAGTAACACATTCAGGACATCCACATTCAAATGATTGATAGGCAGCTGTGGCTGCTTCTGACATCAAAGTTACGTCTTACTTAGTTCAAGGTCTTACTTAGCTCAAGGTCTTACTTAGTTCAAGGTCTTACTTAGTTCAAGGTCTTACTTAGTTCAAGGCCTTACTTAGTTCAAGGCCTTACTTAGTTCAAGGTCTTACTTAGTTCAAGTTCTTACTTAGTTCAAGGCCTTACTTAGTTCAAGGCCTTACTTTGTTCAAGGCCTTACTTTGTTCAAGGTCTTACTTAGTTCAAGGTCTTACTTAGTTCAAGGTCTTACTTAGTTCGAGGCCTTACTTAGTTCAATGTCTTTCTTAGTTCAAGGTCTTACTTAGTTCAAGGTCTTACTTAGTTCAAGGCCTCACTTAGTTCAAGGTCTTACTTAGTTCAAGGCCTCACTTAGTTCAAGGTCTTACTTAGTTCAAGGTCTTACTTAGTTCTTAATATGAATCTTGAATTACTTCAAGCTATGTTTTTAAGAAATGCCTTGCCTGGCCCTTCTTCATCATCATAAGTTACACATGACACTTGCATTCAACGACTCCTTGCAAGCATGACAACTCCTTACATGCATGGCAACAGGGTTATCCGACAGATTCTTGCTGAGGCTGACGAGAATGAAGACAATGTGATTGAATACAAGGAATTCTTGCCTGTGATGATAGATATCCTGCAAGGCTTGAAGGTACAGTGCATGTGTCAGCACAATGTGGCTTACAGTAGTGGTCACTCTCTTCACAAGATGCTGATGCTACCACCTTTTGTCTTCAAGGCCTCCTTGAATGGGATGGCGGTGCATTTCAACTTTATCACCAATTAAACCTCTAGAAGTAGCCCAATGGACTTGCCATGTTGCGTCACCAATTCATACTTCTGCAAAAGGAGCGACCTGACTGCTTTGCACCTGACAGCTTTGCTTCTGCCTTTAGGCCACTGGCCAGGCTCAGGACATGATGGGTCGGGCTGATGAGCTGGTGCGTGGGGCAGTCGAGGATATGCTTGTACATGGAATGTCAAAGCAGGAGTTGGAGGCTCTAATGCGCAAAGTGTTCATCAAGGCTGATGCTGACCAGTGAGTAGTGTGATAATGTCTTTATTACCTTGGTCACATGACTCCATATCTATTGCATTCAGGCATCAGCATGCAGATCCAATCAGATGATAACAATGAGCATTCTGTTTATCCCAAGGTTAATGAAACTGAAATGTGTTGAATGGCATCTAAAAACTGCTGACTTCTACCCCTTGCTGCTCACGCTTTGTAGAAGTGGCAGTTTGGATCGAAAGGAGTTCAGAGATGCTCTGAAGGCTGCTAAGTTGGGTCTCACAAGACGAGATATCAACTTGATCATGTCCAGTGCTGACACCGACCAGGATGGACTGATCAGCTATGAGGAGTTCATACCTGTTTGTTTTCAGGTGAGTCATCAGCAGTCAGAACATCGTCATGCCTGCTGATCCATCCCCTACCAATGACAAAAGATCAGTGAGCTATGTCTTATGGTACTCGTCGTGTTTTGTTGTCCCATATTGTATAGCTGGATCACAGTGGTTCAGACTTGACCAGTACAGGAATCTTTGTCCTAGATATCGTGAGTGTATATATATAGACAATCAGTATATATAATGATTGTCTTTATGTTCGGAATGTTTCTCATTCATCATGTCATACATCATAAACGTTTGCTACTGTAGGTGCTGGTAGAGCGATTCAAGGATGAGATTGTCACCAATGACATTTTGAGCAATCAGGACGGTCTTCAAGGCATGTTGTTACAAGCCTTTCAGGCTGCAGATCAAGAAGGAACTGGGACCCTCAGTCAGACCAAGGTCAAGAAGATTCTAGAAGATCTTTCATATGAGGTGCGACCCACACGCTGGCCTTGCATATCACAGGATCATTCTTATTCTTGCATTGTAAGAATTACTGCAAAATTTCACATTAAAATTCTCACAAAAATATGCGATTTGAAGGTCAAGTGTGAGAACAGGGGTGCAGCCTTTACTTACAAATTGTAGAAGTAACCATGCCACAGATGCCTTATGACGCTTCAAGGGTTACTTTTCCCACTTATCATCGTCTCCCTCATCAAATTGTATAATCTCTGAATCATTTTTCCTCTGTTGTGCTTTGCAGTCCTTGGGTCTTAGCACCCTTCAGCTCGTCACTCTCATGTCTCAAGCCCCCACCACTCAGGACGGTGCAGTACACTATGTACAGTTTGTGCCCATAGCCTCCAACATCATCTACCAGATGTATGATGTGGACAGCATCAAACTCAGAATACAGGTGACACACATGTATAACAACACAATCTTTCACAATAGATTATGCCGCCTGAGAAGCCTTGCTTTCATATTGCTGTTTACTTACAACTACACATTATTTGCGTTTTTATGTTAAAAGATATGCCATCATTGCACTTAATGTTGCTATGATGTGAACACTTCTCATATGACATCATCAGAGGTACTCACAGTTACATGCATATATGACCATCTGCGAATGCTTTACACATGTGTATGTTGCTATGGGTACTGCACAGCGCTGAGTATTAACAATCCTGCACCTGTCCTCATGATCTACACACTTTGAAGTAACAATCCTGCACCTGTCCTCATGATCTACACACTGTGAAGTAACAATCCTGCACCTGTCCTCATGATCTACACGCTATGAAGTAACAATCCTGCACCTGTCCTCATGATCTACAGGCTGTGAAGCAGGTTGCAGATGCTGGTGGCGTGCAGATGATGACAGGCATGGACTTTGAGTCATTGAGAGCGCTGTTGCAGCAGTTGTTTGAAGAAGCGGATGTAAATGGCACTGGACAGCTGACATTGCCAGAGGTCATGCAGGTGATAAATGTGACCACAGGAGTTATGATGTATGTAAACCAGGCTGATGATGTAGTTAGTGGCACAGTCTAGGGACTGACATAAGCTGTCTTGCGCTAGCAGGAACATGCTTTTGACATTCCATAATGTTCTAGTGTGACCTGTCTATTATATGGTTCATCCTTGCTGCTAACAATGCTGCAACATTACAAAGGTACAAGGAGCTGTCACTGCATTTCACCAGGGGCTCCATCCTTGCTGCATGTTCTGTCACTGATTAATCAATATCATTGCTCATTTGTTATTTTAGATGACAACTGATCCCTTGCCTCCTGCTGCCTTCTAAACAGGTACTTGAGCAGTTAGGATCTGACGAGACGATACAGCTTTCAGACTTGCACATGAAAGCTATGTTCAATGCCATAGATGTGGATGATAACGGTCTGGTGGACTGGTATGAGCTCGTATCTTTCATCTGTGATGCAATCGAACATGTGGAGAGAGAACACTACATCTCTCAGATGGCTGGACAGATGCAGAGATGACCATGATGATGAGTGCGTAAGCTTGTTGAACTCAGTGTTAACTACAGATGTCTTATAGTAGGTCTTATATTAGTTTCAGCCACAGCTGGATGTGTTTCAACTTTCATGTCATGAAACTTCATTCTGACAAGTTGCCTTGTACCTTGTTTAAATCATATGTCTTATGTGCTAAGACGAAGCTATGCAATGCTCTTAGATGCTGCCCTACAAGGCTTTTGCCCTCAAGATCAGTAGTAGTACCTTGAAAAATTAGAGAGAAGAGACGTGATAACGTACAGGCTATTAGTTATTGCTACATCTATTATGGTCAGCGGTGACCATAATATACTGAATTCGCTTTTCAGTTCATTCATCTTTATTGCGGTTAATAGGGATGAAATATAATTACAGTGCACCTGTCAGCAGTGTCAGGGCGAGATTCTCTGCTTATTGGATGCCAAACCCAGTTTCCTTTTAGCTTCCCTTCCTGCTGCTGGCTGGACTTTCAGAATCGTGAGATTAAAGATGGTTGGCTCTGATGCCCACGAGCAGGTGCGCTCCTCTTGACCCAACTGACACAACCACTTCCCACTGCTGGAGTAGATGTCGTAGGAGCGTAGCCAGCCGCTACCACCAGGCTTACTCAGCACAGAAGTGGTCTGAGATAATGCACAGTTTATGTTGTCAATTAAATGAGATGCGTTCCAGATTTAGTGAATTAAAGGAATGAAGTCTCACGCAAGAATCTGAAATAAATAAAGGGCAAGCGATCAGGCGGCGTCATTAATGACAGAAAGAGAGAGCACTAGTCAGTACGTATGATTCACACTAGCATACAGCAGTCATAATGATGCTCTAAGTAGATGATGGAGTGACACCCTGCAAATATATCTTCTGATGCTGCTAAGTATTGACAATGGCTAAGAGAAGCTAATGTTGAGATGATGAACGATGCCATTATCATATATGGTGGCAGCATAATGTACGTGTGTACTCTAATCTCTCTAGCCTTCATGCCTCCATGTGACATGCAACATGAAAGCATGACCATGTGTGTAGCCTCCTACCTCTCCAGCCTTCATGCCTCCACACACCAAGCTAAATGCTAGTTTTAAGCCATGCTTTGGGGCGAATCCCACAGTGGTCCCCAATTGTATATCAAGAGGGACCTCCACACCCCCTGGTTTGTTTGTGGCCCCAAACATCGGACTAGTCCTGACAGCAGGTGCAAACATACAATTGACTTAGAGCTGCCTATAATGCTTAGAGCTGCCTATAATACTTAGAGCTGCCTATAATGCCAAGGAACGTTTTTACCCTTCTCACCTTTCCACAAACCCTCATTTTCTTGCCTACCTCTCAATGAGCTGCCCATTACACACAAACCCTCATTTTCCTGTTTACCTCTCAATGAGCTGCCCATTACACACAAATCCTCATTTTCCTGTTTACCTGTCAATGAGCTGCCCATTACACACAAACCCTCATTTTCCTGTTTACCTGTCAATGAGCTGCCCATTAGATACGAGCCTTCCTTCCCATTGCACGGTCACCACATCTCCATCCCGACTCACAAAATCTGCATCTCCCTCAGAGGGTGTCTCTAAACTGAGTGTCGCAGCCTGACACATAACAAGACATGTTGTGGAATCTGTAGTGCTTCTTATATGCTATACTGAATCTGTAGTGCTTCTTATATGCTATACTAGTGAATCTGTAGTGCTTCTTATATGCTGTACTGAATTTACTCATTAAAACTAGGTGATGAGAAATCTGGATTTATGAAGAGGTACGTTAAACGTCAGCCTAGCCTGGCTATCATCTAATGATTTTTCCATGAAGCATGAAGGCTATCAACTCATATATCACTTCCAATTGTGATAAGGGTGAGTTCTACCTGCTCCTTTGCAAGCTTCCTGGCCAATCGGTTTTCTCGAATCTTCTTGTAGGCTTCTTCATAGCTGCACCGGACAATGTGGCTGTCACCTCGCCTATTCTGACTTTTTTTCTCATTATCAGAAGGAGCCAGAGGCTGATAAAGACTCCTTGTTAGTACTGTCCTGGAACAATTCTTAGAGGAAAGTGTTGTTTGAGTCCCTGCACATGAAGACTTCACTGTACCATGCTGCTGTGGAATGCGTCGAAGACAAGTACCTGCGCATAAGATTTAAATAAGCAGTTGGAGGTCATATGTGCCAGTGAATCACGGGATGTGATTCGAATTCGCTTTGTCCATGAGAGGAATGACGTTCCTTTCCTCACCTGATGAGTACATATCCAATATAGCGTCTGTTGGATTTTAAATGGCGATCAAGCAGTGGAAGAAAGGAGTTACCGGAATCGCTCCGAAGTGGCACAAGTTCCGCTCCATCTTATTTGTCCTCTCGAAAATAATGTTTACTATTTTTCGAAACTATTATCTAGGTCATGTGATAGTTGAGATCCTTATTACCACTGTTAGAGGTACATAATACACAATCATTAGGCCCATGAATGAACGCTGTATTTGTGTCAAGAGTATGAGAAGCATCATTTATTATAGATGCTTCTCCTTCAATATAAATATTACGTACATTCGGTGGGAAACATTACACAAATTAATAATTATGCTGCAAGCAGATATATTGCACTAGACTGACTGCACTAGAGAAAGAATGTTCAGGCTGGCAGACATATGTTGTACATAATTGTAAAGGCAAGACCACTACTGAACAAGCAGTGCAGGAAATTTCTCTCTTCCACTCTCTATGCATGCTTCCGCCCATGAACCTGAAATGAAAATGCTGGCATAATATCTCGTATGTACACAACACCCCCCATCACTCATCAAAGACTCAACAGGATCTTACAAAGTCACTTTTTTGCATTATGAGTACATCTAGTACATCTAGTACATCCATTGCTAGTGTTTCGCAGAAAATTGTTCAACAATCATCACTTTATCTCGGGACATCGAGTCCATTGCCTATTCCATGTACTTCTTGTGATTTTGCTTTGCAGTTTGAAGCATTGACAAAACCTCATCCTTTAGGGTAGGCAGCGGAAGGGGAGATGTAACCTCTGCAGGTGCAATAGAAGCACGCAAATAAGCTGGGGATGCCTGGGCTCGCATATTGGAAGGTCCAACAGATGTTATTCCGTGAACCTCTGATGGAAGAGCAGTGCCTTCAGTATGATGAGAAGTGTGAACGTGATAAGGCCGAGAAGGAGAAGACTCCTGCCTGCGTTGCTGATGCAGCATGGCAGAGGCAGTAGTTGCACTCTGAGCTCGAACTTCTGTACCTGAAAGTATAAACTCCTTGTGTGATGATGTGTGGACACTGTCAGAGGCTCTATAGTGCTCCTTTGGTGGGTTGGGGGTTCCTGTCTCATCCCTGATGGACCTTCTCCCACCCATGGGTGCAGACCTGATTGACTTCATTACTCTCTTTGAGCTATCTCTCTCTTCCTGCCACTGTGGCTGAGGCTGATTGTGGAGTAGCTGAGGCTGATTGAGGAGTAGCTGAGGCTGGCCTTGCTCGCTGGAGCGGCGCCTGAAATATGCAACAACGACAGGATCTTGCCTGTACAGCAAGGAAGTTGGTTGAGGTTGGTTATTGTAGTTGGGTGCTGGATGCGTTGCCAAGGATGTGGTTGACGAAGGATGATAATTAGGAGGATGGGGTTTGAGCTGAGGATGGATGGCAGGGTGAGCTACAATTGCAATAAAGCCAGGCTGGGAAAGTTGTTTGTCAGGCTGCTTAGGTACATACACCAGCTTAGTCTCCCTGCTGCCAGCTGACGAGCAAGTGCTGTTCTGAGATGTTCTGCGAGGGCTCCCAGCAGATGCAGTGCTCGACACATTGCTGCTCACAATAGATCTAGTTCCAGCAAGCAGACATGGTGTACAGCTTGGTGACCTCACCAGACTTGGGGTCATGCCAAAGTCTGAGAACCTTCTAGATACCTGAGGTAACCTGTCACCACCCACATTGTCTGAGACCCTTCTAGATACCTGAGGTAACCTGTCACCACCCACATTGTCTGAGAACCTGCGAGTAGAGAAGCTATTATAGAGAAGCTTCTTCTTGACCATGTTGCACACAGCTTGATGATCACCACTGCCACGTCCATCATGGCTGATGGTACTCCCTTCATCCTCATCTTGGTGATTTAATCCTCCATAGCTGACACGTCTGAGAGGGGACATAACCCTGCTAGTGGACCCGTCTACACTGACCCCTCTTGTGCCCTTGCTTAAAAGTCCAGGCTTAGGGACGATGCCATGATCTTGCATGAGTTTGGAGCTGCTCCTTGATCCAGCAGGCCCATGACTGCTCCCCCCCTGTTCAGGATGTCCTGCAGGATCTGACAGTGTACTGCCTGCAGTTGCACTGTGTGAAGTAGGGACGCGGCCTGTTGGTGATGATGTACTGCGATCATCATAAGTAACGCTAGGAGAAGCAATTTCTGACCTGCGCTGCAGTCTGGAGAATGAGGCAGATGGTGATGAGTCCGAGGAAGGAGGACGAGGGAGCAAATTGCGAGCTGGGGATCCATCCCTGCTAATGACAGTGCGGCCAGTGCTTTCCTCAATGCTGACAGGCAAGATCTCACCTGAGGAAGAAGTTGGTTGTTGAGGTGTAGACAAGGGTGCTGCTATTTGTCCATTGCAGATAGAAGTACTGCCCTCAGCACTGCCTGATACCCTCCTTGACATCAGGAAGCGAGAAGGGGAGCCAGACCTGCTGCCAGGAGGAGAAGCAGCTACCACACCATCGGCTGAGGATGACCTGATAGATGGCAGCAAGGCAGTGCCGCTGCTGCTGCGACGGCTGAATGACATCAGCTTGTTGAGTGGATGCTGGCTGCTTTCAATATTAGGTGAGGCCTCTGTATGTAGTTGGATGTCTGCAACGTTGCCTGTCTCAAAGGAACTAGCAGGCTTGGTATAGTCACCTGGAACATTGGTGTCATGGATTTGAACTGATGACTTAAGGTTTCTAATGATGGGCAAGGAGTGCTCATTAAAATTGCCTGCTCCATGCGAGGAGGCGGTATTTGAGGCACATTGCGATGCAGATAGACATTCCTGATGATGATGATGATGCAGTGAAGGTGCTAATGGATCAGAAATTGATCTCTGGTTCATTGAATGGCTGGATGCCTGGCTGCAGTGGGGAAAAGATTGTGTTCCTGCACCAATATCAGGAGCTGCTAGAGGGGGGAAAGAAATGAAGTCGGGGGTTACCCAGGAGGACAGAGACTGATTCATTGTGCTCACTGATGCAGCAGAGGTGTGAACAGCACCTAGGAGGGGGGGGGAGGTGTGAAAGCCCTCAATACTGCTGGTCTCCCTCTCAGCTACTGAAAACATAAGGTTGCTCTTGGAGTCCTTCACTACGTGGTGACTGTGAACAGGAGACAGAGTATCCTCAGGACAGATGTTGAAGGAGAAGGATCTGTCTAAGTTGCCCAAAGAGGTTGGTTCTACATTGAGCTCTATGATGGCATGGGGATCCTCATCATCATGATTGTGATGCATCCCTGCTGACACTGCATCTGGTTGAAGCAATAACTCCTCAGCCGCTGTGAGGCGACCAGCATGATCGCTGGCTTCAGAGCAGCTTCCAGCTTGAACAACGGTAAGTTCCGGAGCCATTCTCTCTATCTCAGCTGCCAGGTCGTCTGATGTATCTAACACCTCCTCTCCCAGATCAGTGCTGCTGACTCTCCTGTAAATCACACGATAAGAGGCAGTAGCAGGCTGGTCTTGGTCAGGGATGACATCACTCCTGAGTAGTAAACTGCTGTCCTCATAACTGCATGCTGATAACACCTTCTGAGTGGCTGAGCCGTCGTGAGAGGTTCTTGTCCAACCTTGTTCAACTTCACTGCTGCTACTGATGTGATGACCACCTCCATCAGGTGTGCCTTCTGGATTCTTGGGTAAGAGAGAAAGGGCATCATGTATTGATTCATGGGCATGGGGAGATCTTTGATCTAAGGAAGAAGCATAAGATGAGAGCACAGGGTGCTCAAGGAGCTGAGAGGTTGAGGGACGAAGATGTGGATCAATACTGAGGCAGCTGGTCAGAAGCTGCAGCATTGGCTTGTTCTTTGGAAGGAGAGCTTTTAATCTGCGCAGATACAAACAGGCTTCAGTTATGTGGATATGGGCTTCAAATTTTCAAGAGTAGAAGGATATGAAGAGATGAGTGGCTAGAGTTTGTTGTGAGCTACCTCTACTTGGCATCATCAGGGAGAGAATTAGGCATGAGTAAGCCTAGGGAGGGTTGTGAGCGACCTCTTGGGATCGTCAAAAAGAGAATTAGGTATGAGCAAGGCTAAAAAACAAATTAGACAGTATACATCTCCGGCATGACATCTCACACCACACTGGCGTTTTAATGACCTGAGGGCCAAAGAGGTTTAAGAAAATGAGTTTTCTCATTGATCTAACTCCCTAGTGCTGTCTGATGAGGATCCAGAATCTGGGAGTTGCCATTCGTGGCTGACCTCATTCACATAGTAATCTCATCCGTCTTATAATTATAATTATGAAATATGATTATAAATATGAGACACATTGTATTTATCATACACCTTAGTGTGAACCAATCTCCAAGGGCGGACGCACTCACCGCCTGACCAAAGGGGTGTCAGTTGCTTGCAGAGGGCAGTCAGGGAGGGTGGTTTTCAGCATGTCTTGGAGTTCAGGTCGGCTCTCAATTACGGACACTAAGCGCTGAGTGGGGTAGCCCACATGCTTGAATATGGCACTCAGCATGACAGCAGGCTGCGCACCATGGAATAAGTGACGGCCTGTTGAAAATCAGCATGATTGGGACAGTTGAGATCATGACGAAACGTTAAGAGCACTTCAGATTTAGGGCCCAATTCATCACACAATGAAAGAAAGACCCAGGCATGAACATAGCAGATTCAGGTGACAAGGCTTGAGATATAATGCTGTTGTTAGTGCTGTTGCAATGAGGTCAGCTGCCCCTAAGAATCAGCAAAATCCAATCTCTGACCATGCCTGTACTTCTAGGCCACGTTTTGTTTCAGCTGTACTACATAATATGGAAAATATGTACAACAAGACTCTTGGAGCTTGGATCAAACAATGTCTTACTGTTTTAATGCCTTGATTTGATACCTGTTAGCATGTAGAAGATGAGGCAGCCAAAGGACCAAACGTCAGAGGCTACAGTGCATAAGTCCCCTGCTATTACTTCTGGGGCATCATAACTGCACATGAGAACAAGAGTGTTGTTGCATCTCATGTGTATGGATCCATACAATCCCAATTGTATGATTGCAGCCACACTGCTGAAAAATACTACTTGTTTCTTAGTTTCTGACTCAGCAGGTTGTCTATGACTGTAAGAATATGTTCAGTCACCTCATGAGCTTTGTCCTCCGCTCCAGGGTCAGTGAAGGTGCTTGCTCAAGGTGAGGAGGTAAGTCTTTACCATCATAGTTACGAAACACTCTGTTGCTATGAGACGACGTAGACAGGCGGATAGAGATTGCACCACTGCCTTGATTCCTTGTTAAAATATTGCATGGATGCAACATTAAAAGAGCATCCTGTGCATTAAAAGTTGGTCATTACGTTCTGAACAGGAGTAGAAACGTCGTAAGCTTGCGTATTGACACCTTCCCACGTTGATACTCGATCAAAGCTTTTAGAATTTCAGTGGAAGCTCGCTGGACATAAGGCATCTGAAGCCCTCCCGCGGTACCTCCTAGCAGTTGTTCTAGAGATATCTGAAGCAAAAATACCATTTGAAGCATGTATACCTATACTCTGAAATTATTGTGACGAGCCATGACGTACCTCCATACAACTAAAAGAGGTATGTTACATCATTTTACAGACCAGATAATCACAAGAGCTGTCAATAGTAACGAATGAAGATTACTGTCCAGGCTACAGTTTCCATGCGTATATCAGAAGTATGAACCTTCACACTTGTCGAGAGACTTAGTACACAGGCTTACGCATTAGCCGACTGTTGGCTAGTGGTCAGTAGAGATGAAAGAATATTAATTCCCTCATACTCAATAATCATATAGTTTCTCCAAACAGTTTTGCCTATGGTCACGTGCTCGTGTTTTCTTTAACTGAACAATTGAATAATATGCCAATTCTCGATGATTCACTTAAATCTTACAGCTGGAAGCAATTGCATTGAACCAACAGTAGCAATGCTCATGCACAGACCGGTTGAGGGTTTTGGGTCCTTACCAACTTGCCAGAGTAGCTCGTATCCCGTGTCGACATTACAATCTGAGCTAACTGGAAATTATTCGAAGCGGTCAATAAGCTTTGATGGTCTTAACGTCCCTGTCGCGGCTCCAGCTTTTACTTCAGAAACATACTCAGAGAGGGATAACGGAGACAGTGTTGATGGGTCGGATGCTTCCTCTCTACGTGAACGCATCCTTCACACCCCAATATCTCTACCTCTTCATATTCCAAAGCATTCTCAGAATATCCTATTGTCTATTGATCCTCTTGAAAAAGTAGATTCTGTAGACTGCCTACATGGATACGAGGGATCCTCTTCAGCCGCGCTAATTAATCATCGACAGAGCCCAGTAGAATCAACTCACAGATCACCTCCAGAGCGGCTAAACTCATCATGACGCCTATTGCGCTAACAAAAAAGGCACATGCTCATCAGTTGGAATCTCTACAAGGACATGCAGTACCAGCGTCTTCAGCAAAATGTCTATCAAAACGTTTGAAGGAGCAGCAGGACAAGAAGGTGCACAACGCACCTCTACACTAGTTCATCCACATGAGCTCCTCAGTATCAAGAAGATTGAAGAAGGTCAGTGAAAATTAATTCCTTACATTGTTACGAGTTTCGATGATCACAATTTCTAGATCAAGAGCACACTTCGTTCTTTTAACAAATGTTGCAAGTGCTTTTACACCATGACTCATCTCCTTAAAAAAGTGCATTGGTTGTTAGGTCTTTGGACAAAGAGTACATGTTTTGATTTATCATTAATGAAACTTAAACTACGTTCTGTAACAAAAATGCACATCAAGTACATCCTCATCTTTGTGAACTGTTTGACTTGATGTGTGGCATCATCCTCCCCCTGCTGTCCCTGCTGTCGCTGATTAGTAGGAGCTTTTGGTGTGGTGGAGAGGTGTCTATACAAAACCGAGGGGAGGACAGTTGCCGTCAAGAAGCTGAATCCCATGACAGCTGAGAAGAAGAAAGATCGAATTGAGGTGGGGATCAGGATACAAACAATTTATCAATCAAATGGACATTCCATTCAATATTTTTGACATAATTTACTGGGCCATATTTGATGTTGGAAACTCGACTGGTTTCTGCCGCCATGCAACGTGAATATCAGATATTATATTGTTGTGCAATGCTCTGTTGAAACGTGTGCTAACAACTAATTGCTTCTGAACTTGTCCATCATGGTAGAGCTTGAAGACAGAGATTGCAGTATTGAAGAGGCTGCACCACAAGTGAGTGTTTGGATAGTGGCACAGCATGCCTCTCATCCCCCCCCTGAAGACTTGAAGGATGAGCACAACAGTGCTGCTACTCTTACAACTTGTTACACTGACATATCAGGTTCAGCCGCCAAGTTACATGCTTTTTGTGGATGTGTTTCTAACACGAATGTGAATGTTGTCTGCTCTGACTGTCAGTCTTTGTTGTCCTCTCACTAGGAACATTATCCAGTACATTGGACATGGGAACGTAGACACCAACACTCCTGAAACAGCTGATAAGACACAGTTCCTGGTGTGTAGTGAGCTTGTGATTTGTTGGTCTTGTTCAGCTTGATAAGACACAGTTCCTGGTGTGTAGTGAGCTTGTGATTTGTTGGTCTTGTTCAGCTTGATAAGACACAGTTCCTGGTGTGTAGTGAGCTTGTGATTTGTTGGTCTTGTTCATGTGTTGCATGCTTGCGCCGCCTTGAATGCTGTGACCCCCCTTCTCTGTAGCACGGATGCTTTGATTCACCTTTCTGCTATGTTTACCAAAATTTTAATTGAAGGTGTTGGAGCTGTTGCAAGGTGGCTCCTTAAAGAAACTAGTGGGTAGGCAGATGGCAGCACCCCGTGGTACTCAGCTGTACAGCGACAAGCAGGCAGTACAGCTGCTTTTGGGTGTGGCTAAAGGGCTTCAATACCTGCACTCAAGGAGGCCAATGGTCAGTCATCAAATCGTGTTTCTTTCTGTCTGCAAGTGCACCAGTCGATTCTCATTTTCTTTTCAGCCTTCTGTCTAGGCTGTTCAATGTCTGTGTCCACATATCTTCACACTTCTAACTTGATACCCTTATTCCTCTCAGGTGATACACAGAGACTTGAAGCTTGAAAACGTAATGCTTGATGGTGAGTAGATGGGGTTAACTTTTTTGTTCAGACTAAAACAGTTTCTCGATGCCTGAGCAGCTGGGAGTACGTCAGTAAGTAATCATAGGATCATTTGAGTTAGTCTGGATGTTGAGCTGCATGGAGAGCCCCATTCATCAGCTCTTCTTGAATTCCGTCATTCATGTCTTCAGTTTTGTGAATAATTGCGGCCTGAGCAGCGGTAGAAAAAATGGGTAGGCATTTGACACAGTTGTTCACATATGCACTACTTTTATGTGCCAACTTTCCCAGCTGTAAGGTGTTTTCAATGTATGCTTGCAACAGGCTCAAGCCCTGAGGACTTCTGCCCCAAGATTGTAGACTTTGGATGTGCAGCCCTAGTAGGAAAGCCAACTAAGTCAAGGTTTGCTCAAGATGTGGCTGCTGGATTACAGAGCAACAGGATCTTACCAGTGTCAAGGTCTGGTTCTGACTCTTCGCCCCATCCTGATGGGATTGCAACACCACGACAATCACGAGAGTATACTCCAGTTGAGTCTTGGAATGACAACTATGTGGAAGGCTTCTATTGCCCACCTGGGCCGTCCTCTCCCCTGGCTCATTTTCAATCACGAAACTGGGAGAACGCAGAGGATGTTATCATCATGGCTGGCAGTCTGAAAGCATTGCAGGACATATTTTTTAAAAAAGATGTTGGTCCTACCATTCAACACTTCGTGCAAGGTGGTGGATTACAGCTGCATGCTCGTTCTGACTCACCAACGCAAGGCACTTTTATGAAACCTGTTCCAAACCCTAAGCTCATTAAGAATGACGCTGGTGCCCCAAACTTATCTGAGAACTCAGTAGCCTGCTTGGAGCAAGCATGGACAGAGCATGCTCGCACAAGGAGGGTACCAATAATGGCTACCAGTAAGACCAAGGCGGTTGGTCTATTGCACATCCCAAGTGACTCATCCATACCTGTAGAGGTTGAAATGGATCTCTCCAACCTCAGGATCTCGAAGCCCGAGGATCATCTGTCAGGCAGGACGGGTACTCTTTTGTACATGGCCCCAGATGTGTACTTCAAGAGACCGTGAGTGTCAACCCTAAACCCTAAATCACCTAATGCTCTTGTAAACAACCCCTAAACTCTAAACCCTTAGTTGACCATTCCTTATGCATTGACCCTGGTCATTCTTTATGTTATACGGCCTCATTAGCCTTGGATGATGAATTATATTAAAGCACTGAACTCGATTTTGCTGACCTCGTGAAATTTGTGAGAATGTTTTTTGTATATCTAAAGCCTCCATTAAAGAGGTGGTGTCCATAAGTGGCCTCGATTTTCTTACATTTTTTCTGTGCTTTTTGGACAGGTATGATGACAAAGCAGATGTGTTCAGTTTTGGAGCCATCGCCTATGAACTCCTTCACCGTTACGACATGGTGTCAGCAATAGGTCGAACCTTGCAGGAGTGCGAGGTGATGAATCATTATAGTTCAAAGGAATAATCTGTGATTCCTTGCTCAACAATTGCACTCCTTCCATCAGTAAAAAAAACTATTGTCAAAACCAGCTTAAGTCTGACTTCATAATTCTGTCAGTAAATTTCCGAGACTTCAACTGTTTCATGCCACCATCTCCGTACACTTTCAGCCTGCCCTGATTATGCATCACTAATTAACGCTGCTGTATAACAATACCTCATCATACAGGCATATGCCCGCCGTGTTGCTACCGGTAGGTTCCGTCCGCCCATTGATGACACCATGGCACCTCCCCTAGCAGATTTCATAAGGAGCTGCTGGGAAGGCGATCCCAAGAGGAGGCCAAGGTCAGTGGTACTTCCAGCATTATAGTTACAGGACAAACAATGTGGCACTGTCGGCATAGACCGCCAGTAATTGCTTGCCTTTCAGCTTCTTAGTATTGCATTGTTCTTGTGCCTGCTGATTTTTTCTGTAAAGCAGGATTTAGCAGCCGCAGCTTCAACTATTCATTGTAGTGCTTGTCGATAATGCTCCTTCATTGTAGTGCTTGTCGATGCTCCTTCCGCCATGAGTCTCACTTTTTTTGATCCCCACGCTCTCAATCCTGTTAAAAGAATAAACAAAGGACTTTCACGATCTTCTGCTCTGTCCCCATCATTACCTGCACTGATCATGCTTGTCTCTGTTGATAAATCTGCTAGTGTCTCTATTAACTAAATAACCTAACCACTCCTTTTCCTTAGCATCCAGTGCATGTTTGTTTGACATGATTCTGCTGTGCAGTATGGACCAGATTGTGAATAAGCTAGAGGACTTCCTTGTCACTATGGATGACTGGCAGCATCCTCTTGGCAATAGGAGTAGCTCTGAAGAACCTGAGGACCGCCAGCAAGACCCATTATCAAGAGCTACTGCTATTTGTGGCTGCTGCATTTCATAATACCACGTCAGCTTCTGTATGAATAGTATGGAGCAATAAAGCAGCAATCATCTGTTGAGACTGGAATCATGCTAATACATGGAATCGAGAGACTCTCTTGCTTTGGAATATTTGGAAGCAGCAAGGGCATCATAAGGATCCAAGAAGCCCCGAGCCTGCTATTGTTCTAGCTATACAAAGCCTGCAGCCTGGAGTTCCAGGTTGCCTGATGCTGCTGGCTTTTAGTCGTATTTGCTGCTGTACTGTCATAGTCCTCTTCTCTATGAAACAATACTCGAGTAGAGTGCATGTTGTAGTGCATTAATCCTTTGAGTCAGATCCTCATCTACTAACTCCGCCTACCATTATAGAAACTAGTATCAAACTTATTCACTGCTGCCAGCAGCATCGATGATAGCTTCTGGTAGTACTGGTAGCTTCCAATTGATTGGAAACAAGTACTGACACTAGATTTTTAGTTTCTGTATACATCAAGGGCTCTTCATCCTTGAAGTCTTGCATGTCGTTGGGGCTGCTGGCTTTGGTGCAACTAGTGCAACTGCCAGCAGCACTTGTAGATGATGGCCAGGATGATGAAAATCAAGAGAACCTCTTTCCTATGCTCAATTAGCTCAACGTATTTTTCTGGACAATTTATTCTAATGAGGCACTAGAGGCACTTGTGTATTCGTTGTGTTTATCCACAGCGGCTGTAGTGTTCAGCTCAGCAGTATTGCTACAGCTGCCGCCTGGTCTAATTGTGACCCTGCTGCTAGAGCTGTAGTTATCTTAGTTACCTGGGCTATCTATGCAAGTCCTCCTCACAAATTCCTGCGGCTACTGATGCTGTACATGATGATTTGAATAAGTGACTCCACAACCAGCATCAGGTGGCGCATGATTTCTCATGATACTAATACTGATGATATTACTGATGTATGTCAACATAGTCATAAGGATAAATGCAGGTAATAGATTAGATAGATTTTCGCCTAGAGCTGTATTTAAGTGCTTGCGCAATTATACTGCAGTAACTACAGTAACGTACTTATTCAGTGCTTTGTAGTTCAGCAGTGCTGATTGTTGTTGATTTTATCACACTATTTTGATCTATTATCATAGCAGCGCTATGAACCTGATCAGGTACTTCCTTAATTTTTTAAATAATCACATCGGCTAGTGTTATCATGTATTTGCTAATCATGATTATAATGAAAGTTTCAGTAGAATGCTAGTTACTGGTATTCTGTTGCTTTTGCAGCTTATGAAGTGCAGCTGTCACAGTTCATCGACAGCTCTATTATTTACTGAAGTATAATTGCTGCCACTCATAATTATCATAATGACGAGGATTTTTTTCTCATGAAGGCTTCACTAATACAGCATAAGTAAAAGCATTACATATTCGGCTGTTATAAAGAAGAAATAAAGAGTTATAAAATTTGAGTACTTCGAGCAGGAAGAGTTGATAGAGTGGAAGTAGTGGAAGGGTTGTTCCTTTATGGCCACCTATAATTACACTACTCCCGTAATGGACTTGCCAGTTTTATTGGCGACTAATTCTACTTACAATTTTTTGGGTATAAAGCCCATATATGGCTGGTAAGCACTTTTGGCCAGCAAGCTGTTGGGCTAAAGCTCTACGACTGTTGATATCGTCCACTGCAGTCAACGCCCCACCTGGCGATGTAGAATGATCACACCATTTTACACGAATGGCCTAAAGGACAGTGTGCATGTTCCAGCTCGGTAATCTTACAATTTGTGACCAGCAGTTGAGCTGCTACTAAGCATAAAACATAATATATATAATTTTGGTTATTTGGATCGATATAAATGATTGTGCCTTCGAAGCCTGTCTGCACGGCCGTTACCTTCATGTACGGTCATGGGCTTCACGTGCTAACAGCAGCATGCGTTGGCCTTTTGAGAAAAGCAATCCTTAGAACAAATGATATACATTTTAAGCAGTAATGTCCATATATGTTGAGAATGTTCGATCTGAATTCTACTGTAGAATACGTAAAAGGGTCAGAAGTTGAAGAACCTGCTTTCTACTCGGGCAAATTTTTCGAGGGACAGCATAAACGCAGTTTTATGCTTGATGAATATGGTGATAAATTCACATGTTCTCAACACCCTTTCACAATTTGTGGACCCCTTGGGGAGGGTTCATTGTCCCTTGCACCTCCTGGTAACAGCTCTGTAAATACCCCTGCTAGTTCAGAGATCCGGTTTGCTACTGGCAGGCAAAGCACGCGGCAGATGCAACAGAGTGCCCCTGATGACGACGATTATTCGTTCGTCCCTCTACCTCTGGATTTCGATGACATTACGAATCATCGTTGTTCCGAATCTTCTCAGAGAGCAATTCGTGACAAGAACAGTACATCGTTCCTTATGGACTCATCTGAACTTCAATCTGGACTATCTGGACCTAGCCAGAATAATAAGCCTAGCGGCACCACATGGACAGCAGAACCCAGCAGAGCAGGCATGTATCCCGTGCCTGTAGTGAGAGCCCTCTCTAACCTCAACCCCCATAATGTGTCTGCCTCTGCTAACCTACCCTCTAGTGAACATGGAGGTTCACTGCCACGCAAGCATTATGGTAGCAGCTCCAGCCCTAGTGTAGTCATCAAACAGAACTGGACGCAAATCAACAGCAAGCAAAGTCAAGACCCGAGTCTGCACATGTTGCACAACAAAGCACATGACGCAAGCCTGCGCTTCCTCATTCCTGCTACTACAACTGCTGGAGCCCGCAGCTCATCCTCGAGACACACCAAGTCTAAGGATTCCACTCGGTCAGTGGGCAAGCTATCCATCCGCACCTTTGATGATGTTTCTGGAATTGGAGGCTCTGTAAGAGTGTCTATTGTCATTCAACAATCAGATTTGTCACACGTGAAGACGCTTGGGCATGGTAAGCATTAGCGTCCTTGCCCTATTTGTCTCAACAAGGCATTGGGGCGTGCAGACGGCAACATTCAATAATCAGGATAGGCAACTGGAGAGTAGCTCTTCTCTTGTATGTATGTGCTCTCATATATGTTTGTGAGTCTGAGCTTTTAGTATGTAAAAACTTCTATAGCAGCGTTTTTGTTACTTGTGGGGTAAGTTTTCTACAAAGTAGTTTGCGTGATGTAATATGAGCAGTTGTAAACCTTGCTGTTATTAGCTGCTTGTCTCACATACAACGACTCTTCCTAGAGATGTGTGGATATCTTGTGGATATGTGGGGATATCTTCCCTCTTATGGTACCTCTCATCAGGCTCCTTTGGTGTGGTAGAGCAATGTTTCTTCAAGCCTCAACACAGAATGGTCGCAGTGAAACGGTTACGTCCTGAGTTTGTGAAGAACAAAGAGGATGTAGAGGTGATTATGGATGACTGGAGCAGACAGACATGTATTCTAGAAATGATGTCAGTGAACATGTAAACATTGATAGTAGGTAGTTTTCTTCATAGAAGAAAGAGAAGTTAAATATGCAGATGTTGTTCATCACTCCTTGCTGTTGTGCAGAGCTTGAGGAGTGAGATTGCACTGCTGAGACGTCTTTTCCATGAGTAAGTTTTCTGCTGAGTGTTGGCTTCCTGTCGCGAAGAAGATTCAGGAGTGCAATGCATACTTATCTTCTTGGGAACATTTATATTGCTTGTATTCTGGGACTGCTGCATAGTTGATTGAAGTCATATTTTTTTGGCATCAACGTCATAATTTCATGCTGCAAGTAACGCTGCTTCTTGGGTTGTGAAAAGACATTCTCATTGAATATCACATTATTTCATACATTCCTTCATATTATATTTCTTGTAGAAACATCATTGAGTACATTGGATATGGGAGCAAGGATGTCAGCTCTGAAGAGACTGCAGACAAGACCATGTTCCTAGTGAGAGCAGATGAACTACTCTGTAGAGTTGCCAGCTGATGATGACAGCAGACTGACTGTCCAAAAGTTAGCAGCAGGGGAATCATTGAACTTCCAAGGAATCGAAACAACATGATCTGATGTCTCTACTTGCTGAAGTCCTTGTTAGCAGCTCGATAGCGGGTAGTAGCTCAAGAGCAATGATTCTGTGTGATTTCATGTCGTTTCACCCTGAACCCTCAGGTACAAGAGTACATTGATGGGGGTACCCTGAAGAGCCTAGTCAGTAGGCAGATGAAGGACACCAGAGGCAAGCTGAAGTACAGCACCCAAGATGCGGTTCGCTGGATGCTATATATTGCTTGTGGGCTGCAGTACCTTCACTCTCGACACCCCATGGTTATCCATCGAGACTTGAAACTTGAAAACATATTGTTGAAAGGTGATCATGAAGAAAATGAGGATATGGCATTATGTTTAACGTAGCAGGCAGTACTGGCAGTAAATGCGATTGTTGAAAACTAGATGCTCTCATAATCAGGTCTGCCACTCACCCTTAAGGTAAGTTCCAGCAAAAAGGGTTTAGTTATGAAGGACCTCAGGTTCTGTCAAGCTTGCTATTATTAGTCAGAGTAGTCATCAGCTGTTCATGATGATCATTGACCTGTTTTCATCTCCATAGGTAAGGACCCAGCAACCCTGCGCCCCAAGATTGCAGACTTTGGGATGTCAGCTTTGGTAAGCCGCACCTTTGAGAATGCTGTGAGACCTGAGGATCAGCAGGGAAGCTCTTCTTTCGCCAACCTTAGCATGGACTCCACCTATGCTGCAATAGCAGCCGCAGAAATGAATTCATTGGTACAGTACAGTATACTGAACCTAAGCACCGGCCCGTCTGCTGTAGCTGCTAAGGACATCCCACTCGGCAAATCACCACCTCTCGGCTTTCCTGACCTGCCATCAAACCCTGCTGCTGGTCCACATTCTCCAGTATCTGCTGAGTGTAATAATAATCCAAGCCTAAGGCTCCCCCTGCCGCCCTTCACTTCAAATAATCAACAGATTGCAGATGGAAATAGATCTGCTGCTGACACCTCAGCAGCAGGGGCCAATAGTATGCTGACAAGGATCCCCTCTGGAGAGAGAGCAGATGCGTGGATGCAGAACGCTCGTCTTCGTAGGATCTCCCGGACCAATGAAGGAGTCCATCGTCCTGCCCTTGCTGCAACACCTGTAAGACCAGCAGTCAGGAGCAATGACGACCCTGAGCGCAGCAATGTATCATGCATCAGTGAGGAGATGGATGGTGAAGGATCAACAATGGACATGAGGGATTTGAAAGTGTCATCCCCTGAGCGTCAGCTGTCAGGCCGTACAGGGACCCTGATGTACATGGCACCAGAAGTGTACCTCAGGCAACCGTGAGTATTGTGATGATGCCCTGATATTATACATGGCACCAGAGGTGTACGTCTCAGACAACCTTAAGTATTGTGATGATGCCCTAATGGGCTGTAAGACTAGCTCGAGCTTGTAAACATCATCTCTTTTGATAACTAGTTGATCTGCAGCTAGGAGTCTGTTTTGCCAAGCGCACAAATCTGCATTTATATCCCTAAACTCTGCTGATGCTCCACTAGGTACGATGACAAGGCGGATGTATTCAGTTTTGGTATCATGGCCTATGAGGTGCTGCACAGATATCAAATGGTTTCCGCAACAGATGGGTCCCTCGAGGAATGTCAGGTTGGTTGCAAGCACAATATCCACTGATCATCTGAAAACAGATGCTATGAATGCTATAATTTCCAGTTCCAACCTTTTCAAAAGAGGCTCTGAAGATGTGAATATCTGAGTGTGCTAGTTACAGATATGAATTTGTGTTGCTTGGAGTGTAAGGTATTTTTCATTTTTTTGCTGCTCGTGGTTGAATGTAAGGCATACGCAAGGCGTGTGGCAACGTCGGGGTTCAGACCTCCTATAGACCCCGATCTTCCGGAGAGCCTTGGATCTCTGCTTAAGAGTTGTTGGCAAGCTGACGCCCATGCCAGACCCAGGTCAGTACTATTTTGGGAGGGTCGTTGTTGCTAGCAATGTGCCATACATTTTGGGAGGGTTTAGGGTTTAGCAATGAGCCATACATTTTGGGAGGGTCGTTGTTGCTAGCAATGTGCCATACATTTTGGGAGGGTCGTTGTTGCTAGCAATGTGCCATACATTTTGGGAGGATCGTTGTTGCTAGCAATGTGCCATACATTTTGGGAGGGTTATTGTTGCTAGCAATGTGCCATACATTTAGTGCAGCAAATTTATAACAATAAGCTTATCATGGTCATAAATGCAATGAATATGATTCCTTACAATGAGCAGGGTTCCACATCTAACTCATGATCCCTCTAGTGCTTCATACACGCTCCTAATGTTCTTAAACACAATATGTGCACATAATATTATGCCTTCTGTCAGAAAATGTTACAGAAGAACGTTTGGTTTATTGGTGATGAGTGTAAGGGGTACTAGTCTGATACTGCAAGCAACATGGATAGGAAGCACCCAGTGACTGTTTGTTGAGCAAGAGTTTTTGTTGGGGTTCAGGATCCAATAGGGTGATGATGAGATGTTTACTAAGAACAGAATGTGATGACTCTTCCGCATGTAATTAATGTAATGTTCTTCCTGATGATGCTATTCAGTATGGACCATGTGGTGTCAAGGCTAAAGGATATTCTGGCTAGGGAGGATTGGGTGGCTTGTGAGAAGAAGTTCATGCCCATAAAGCTGGTGTCTCCTAAGCAGGGGGTCGTGGCATGTTGCCACATCTGTTAAAGAAGTTCAAGGCCATACAGCTGGTGTCTCCTAAGCAGGGGGTGGCATGTTGCCACATCTGTTAAAGAGGCTCAAGCCCATACAGTTGGTGTCTCCTAAGCAGGGGGTGGCATGTTGCCACACCTGTTAAAGAAGTTCAAGCCCATACAGCTGGTGTCTCCTAAGCAGGGGTGTGGTATGCTGCATCCGCATTATCTGTGGCTAGTTGTTAAAGAGGCTCATCATGCCTGCCTCACAACTAGTATTATCCCCAAGGACAGCCAGGGCCTGCCTCACAACTAGTATTATCCCCAAGGACAGCCGGGGCCTGCCTCACAACTAGTATTATCCGCCCCAAGGACAGCCAGGGTTTAGACTGGACAAACCCCACAGACTGCTGTCACATCTATTGCAGATGCTCAGGCCCACTGCTACTACTACAATTACTACAATAGTACTGCTGGCGTTGTCCAATAAGACGAAGGTGGTGATATGTTGTAGTCCTTATTGGTGTCGCTAAGAAGCTCTGAATAGTGAAGCATCATCATGTCATGATCAACAATTTGACAGAGGCCTGCGATCAGTGAGAGAGATAAGTTGAGACCTGGGACATCCCAATTATGACTCGAGAATAATGGTGGTGACGCGAGGAGTTGCTCAGGCGGGCGGCAGGTTTTAATATAATGCGTTTGCACCGGATTAACCGGATGGCCACATGACTGTGTAAGTGGACTGAAAGGTTCGTCTGGAAGCTTCTGGTGTGGCCTTAACGCTTGAGGTGGAATTTTGATAAATTTGCATCCTGAACGAAATAGTTAGAACTTCAATGTGACGTAAGCAGCAGCAGGGAAGAACCTGACAGAGTGAAGTGACTCGGTCTGCTGGGTTGCTGTTGCATTATTCAATTACAGTCAGCTTATTCAGACATGAATAGGCGAGGAGTAGTTGGTCGCAGCACCACGATTAAGGCGGCCTGAGGCTCTGTTTTGGCCTCAGTACGAACTGGCTTCAGATGAAGCAATATACCGGCTTCACTAGCTTCACCTTTTAGCAGCCATCACAATTAAACCCAACATGTCCCTTTTGGGCGGTTGAATCCAGCATGAGCTTTTACATTATGGCAGGATGCAAGTAAGGAGCTATGGGAGCACTAATCCTGACTAGAGTATTTGTAGATGATGGCAGAACTGATGATAGAGTTTGAATTTGAATGAGCGGAATGATGGACTGTCCTCATCCTGCATGTATAGGAGATGATAAAAGATGCATGTGATGCCCTCAAGAAGTTGAACTTGAATATACAAGGAAATCGTAGAGAAGTTATTAGACTATAAGTTTGCATGATATAATACTAATAATACATGATAAGTTATTTAAGTCTAATTAGATAGCAGATTGAATTGTTTTCTACTATAAGCAGCAAGTTTCGTCAACAGTACCGGCCACTATAATGACCTAATGCTACTGGTCATGGTACACCGCCTAATAAAGGCTTACAATGTCCTTGATGACTCATTTTTGCCTAATAACTAGAGTATGAACATGTTTCCTCTGTAGCATGTCGTAGCTTCCTGTCTTGAAGTGGATATTACTACGAAGTATACTTCTCACTCCCTGCTTGAAGTGGTCTTTAGGAGATGTTTGAGTACGACCTTATCGCTGATGCTGTTTTGTCAGGTGGACTGCGTGCTGACGTTCATTCATCAGTTTTTACTGTTTGCAGTCATCATCTTCGAGCTTCACTAGCAGATGATCCATTCCTTATTGAAGGAGCAGTTCATTGTTCTGTTTCAGCCTTTCATTTTTGTGGTATCAGATAAATAATGTAGAAAATCTTGAACATGAAAAATATGCAATGTGTACATATTTTTCTTTCGCGCCAGATACCTTTATTGTTCTAAGATTTAGATGTCAATAATGTCAAATTCGTCTTATTTTCTCCTAGAGCAGAATTGTAAAATTTTGATTATGTTTCACATGATTACATTAGTGGCCACATGTCAAAAGAAATATTTGTAGAACTACCAGTAGTGGTACTACAACCAGCAGTAAGAAGGTGAGTCCAGGGAGTTATAATATTAGAGAGCAGGTATATTGTTCATCCTTATTTTGTCTCATACTCTTTACAATTTGGGGGTGATTTGATCTTAAGAATACTTAGTTCCATCAATAATCGAAGCATCAAACAAACATATGATGGATTCTTGCGCAATGTAATCAAATTGAAAATAGAATTATGCGTACAAGTAGGGGCAATGTTCCGACTGGCCATTTGTACAGAAGTCGAACAATCTGTCCACACTTATACTACCTGGACATACGGCAAAGCTACTCTAAGAAAACTCATTGGTTTTTTGGTTTCATGTATTTTTAGATTTTTTTTGTATGTACTTGATTGAACTTACCTGAGTAGAAACTGTACCTAGGCAGGAGACGTCGCATGCTATTGCGAACTCCTAGGGCATGGAGAGAATATTGTTACAAGACGTAGAAGCTTCAGATACAGTAGGAGACGATTTACTTGCATATTCTCAAGCGCGACCCTCTGGATTGAGACCATCGTTGAGACCATCCTCTCAAGCAATATCACAGCAGCATCCCTTTGAATTACAGCAGGATGTGGACGATGCCCGGAAAGTTACGCAGAAGACCTCAATTCGTTTTAGAGAGAGTGCAGCAGCAGGCAACAAGCCTATGTCCCTAAATGATCAAGAACGCGTTTCAGACAAGTCACACATGACGCACACAGAGCTTCTGAAAAGGAGTGTGTCCGCCATAAGGTCTTCCTACGGAGCTGCACAGGTCCGTCAGAAAGGCCTTAACGAGTACATCTTAGCACCATTTTTCCTAATTTACTGGTCCTCGGCAGTGGTGCTGAATAACCTGTTCTCCATTATGACTCCTGTGTTCTAATGACATAGGTGTCTGCGACTCATAATCTTCTACTGTTCTGTTGACTTCACCTCACTTCTTTCAGTATGTATCATGTGCTGATATTTGCAGGCCTTCAAGACACTGAGAGATTACTCATCGATTGAGATTGATGCAGATCAACTCAAGTTTGTGAAAAGAATAGGACATGGTGAGTCATTAATTGACATGGTGAAAAGAATAGGACATGGAGAGTCATTTATTGACATGGTGAAAAGAATAGGACATGGTGTGTCATTAATTGACATGGTGAAAAGAATAGGACATGGAGAGTCATTAATTGACATGGTGAAAAGAATAGGACATGGAGAGTCATTTATTGACATGGTGAAAAGAATAGGATGTATGGTCCCTACGTGAGTATGAGCACTAAAATCTCACATCTCTTTGCAATGCAGGAGCTTTTGGCGTTGTGGATTGCTGTATTTTCAAACCAGCTCAGAGGGTTGTGGCAGTCAAACATCTGAAATCTAGTGCAATTTTGAAAAACAGCGATGAGCTAGAGGTCAGAAATGCAAGGAGGACAGCTTTCTGAGAGCTTCAGATAGCTCATGACAGGCCATTGTTGAAGCAAGATCCTGAATATCCCAAGTCCTGCTTGCTTCTCTACAATAATTATCTGATCTTTATTAAGTCTTACTGACTTGACAACAACATACTCCTTCCATGCCCTCTCCTAATCTTACTGACTTGACAACAACATACTCCTCTCATGCCCTCTCCTAATCTTACTGACTTGACAACAACATACTCCTCCCATGCCCTCTCCTAATCTTACTGACTTGACAGCAACATACTCCTCCCATGCCCTCTCCTAATCTTGCTAACTTGACAACAACATACTCCTCCCATGCCCTCTCCTAATCTTACTGACTTGACAACAACATACTCCTCCCATGCAATCTCCTGTAGGCTTTGAAGATGGAAATAGCATTGCTCAGGAAGCTTCATAACCCGTGAGCAGTATGAGAATGAATGCAGAGGGTTGATCAGCTGCAAATATGAACCATGTTTTAAGAATTGACTGTTGTGACTGTCCTGAACTCCTTTCTGGTCAGCTGCTTACCTCCAAGCCTGCTAAGCAACAACACTTTTGGCTCTTTAGTTCCGATTAGCATCAATCGTGCTTTTAACTTCTGAACCAAGGGCTTGCCATTTTTTGTGATTAGCACCTAACTGCACTTTGTGGTTCGTGTCATCTCAGGCATATCATAGAGTTTGTCGGTTACGGCAGTTACAACAGTGACACTGAATCTGAGGCTGAGAAGAGCCTCTTTCTTGTGAGTCAAGGTAGAGGCTGTGACAAGATTGATCAAGTCCATTACTGTCATTATAACGCAGTGCCTTTAAGTCTGTAAGGAGGACAATGAGGTCATGACTAGTAGCTCTCAGCCCTGACATTGTTAGAGGGCCTGTACAGTCTCAGGGGGGAGTTGCATAATTGAGTCATTTCTTCACAGTAATGAGATAAATATAATATTTCTTAGTGCATCAGAATTCTGCATTCTCTCGCTGCCATGTCTCGTTACTGATGAGGGATTGAGCCTCTTTTGAGAGTGCATTCGTGTGACATTGTCAGGTGGAGGAATTTGCTGATGGAGGCACTTTGAAGAGCCTCATCTCAAGACAAATGAAGTCCATAGAACCCCTGTACCGCATGAGGGATGCAATACGATGGCTTATATCCATCGCTTTAGGCCTCAAGTATCTGCACGAACGACAACCCATGGTGAGGTGGTTTGTTGTATACTTCTTTCATATACTTAAAGGGGCAAAACAAGCTCTTGATAGAAGATCCTTTATCATGAAGCTCTTGATGGAAGATGCTTATACTCCATCTTCTAGTGGATTGCTATGATTGACATTGTCAGGAGCTCAAACTGCACTGCTTGATCTTTCCATAATACGCTTCCTTCTTTAAACAAAATAGTTATTTCATTAAATTCCTTCTGTTAACAAAATAGTTATTGCATTAAATTCCTTCTGTTAACAAAATAGTTATTGCATTAAATTCAGGTCATACACAGAGACCTTAAGTTGGAGAACATCTTGTTATCTGGTAAGGTTGCATTTTGAACATTATGACTGAATCTGAGCTAAAGCAGCAGCGCATGTAATTCCGCGTATCACATCAAATTATATTGTATCATATATTAGCAAGTAGCTGTGACCTTGCATTGCATCCAGGTCCGCCTGGAAAGTTTGCATGATCCAGCATATTAGGAAAGCAGTTGCGGCTGCTCTATGGCCTAACAACCAAGACTGTCATTCTTTGTCTCAGGACATGATCCAGCAACCCTGCAACCCAAGATTGCAGACTTTGGCTTGTCTGCTTTGGTCTGCCACAACCTTCAAGCTGCAGTGCGGAATGCTACCTCAGAACTGCCATCCTCCCCCGACCTCTGTTCCCCAGACAGTATCCAAGACTCTGCAAAAGAATCCAGTAAAGACAACCCTAAGCTTGTCTTTGTGGAGACTAGAGCCTTGTCAGACAATGGTGGTGATGGAGACAGAATAATAAATGCTCCTCGACGACCAAAGGCTGAGATGAGGATGGGTGAAGAGAACGGCAAGCCAAGGGAACGAAAGAACTCTGCTCTCATGGCTAAGGCCTGGACACACAATGCTAAAAGAAGGGTCAGTGCCCTCATGTTGCCGGGCATGGCAGTAGGTCCGCGCCCCCTTGCAGGTGGGGCTGCTGCTGCTGCTGCAGCAGCTGCCATGAATGCAGGGCTTCAGGATTACGAGCGTCCAAGTATGAACCTAGCAGCGGAAAAGAGCATGAGTGCTAAAGTTTCTCAAAATATAAAACTGAAAGTGGCCAAGGAGGGGGAGCGGCTGTCAGGCCGTACCGGGACCCTGATGTACATGGCACCAGAGGTGTACTGCAAACAGCCGTAAGTAATGCACACGACCTGGAATTAGGTTTCTTGATTCTGAAGGATGTTTCAGTATTATGATGTGTGGTTGCACGTAGTGCATTGACCTGCCATTTCATGATCAGGTACAATGATAAGCCTTCATTCCATTTCATGATCAGGTACAATGATAAGCCTTTATTCCATTTCATGATCAGGTACAATGATAAGCCTTCATTCCATTTCATGATCAGGTACAATGATAAGGCCGACGTATTCAGCTTTAGCATCATTGCTTATGAGGTGCTGCACAGATACCAGATGATTTGTGTGACCAACGGTTCACTCTTTGAATGTCAGGTAATAACTGTTTTTGAGAGACCAATGACTCTTTTGATATTTTGCTCCTTTTGTACACCAGTTTGAGGATGTGCTTCTACTCTCTTACATGATGTCTGAATAACAGCTTAATGATGTGCTTCTACTCTCTTACATGATGTCTGAATAACAGCTTAATGATGTGCTTCTACTCTCTTACATGATGTCTGAATAACAGCTTAATGATGTGCTTCTACTCTCTTACATGATGTCTGAATAACAGCTTAATGATGTGCTTCTACTCTCTTACATGATGTCTGAATAACAGCTTAATGATGTGCTTCTACTCTCTTACATGATGTCTGAATAACAGCTTAATGATGTGCTTCTACTCTCTTACATGATGTCTGAGAGAGATTGCCTCCTTGTTTACGTTTCTTTCCTCAGGCTTACGCAAGGCGGGTAGCAAGATCTGGATTCAGGCCCCCTATGGATGAATACTTACCTCCCCAGCTCTCATCCTTGATTGCCAAGTGTTGGAGTGCTGATCCTACAGATAGGCCAAGGTAAGTGTCGGAGTGCAGATCCTACAGATAGACCAAGGTAAAGAGTTCATGAGCCGAGTCTAGACTGAAATGTTTGCTTACTGTACAACAAACAGCAGCACTTTCTGTGGCATCAGAATACAGGTATGATCAAAGGATACTTCAACCCAGCAGATAAATCGCATCCTTCTTCTGCCTGTGCACTACAGTATGGCTGAGGTAGTGGAGGAACTGTCCAAGCTGCACAACACCTTAGACTGGAATGCAGTTGAGAAGCAGTTCAACCAGCAGAAAGGGTTGGGAGAAAGTGACTGCTGTAGTTGTTGCGTGTCTTGATGATACGAGCCACTTATACCCCTTATAGTATGTAGAGGTTGCAATGAAACACACTAGGGAGGTTGCAGTACTGAAGCAGTAGATGTCATCTGGTTGTGCTGGCTCCATACCTTGCTGATTGCATGTATTATCGCTCAGTTTCAATTTTGGCCACCCACCATGTTACCTTAATGATGATCACCAGTGGTAATGGATGTGAAACCCTTACTTGGGTTGGGATCTTACTCCTCTCATGTGGAAGAAGTTACTTTAAGGAGGTACCATCTAGCAGTTGTGACAGGAGTTGAACGTATCTTGCAATACTTGAGCTCTGCTCTGTACCCATTGATTTCTGACGGATGCTCCTTCTTGGCTGCTACCAAGATATTGGGATTACTGTACACATTCTGACACTATTCATTGTGCGTTGAGGGTCCTTCAATACTGGATTCGATCAACAATTGCATGTGTATTTCAAGTTTCATAGGTGCAGGGAGGTTCCTGACTACAAGGAATAATGATCAGTATGATTTTTTTTGACTGCTTTTGCTGTATGCTGTTCACTTAGGTTAGCACCAACTGAAAATTGCCAGAATCGATTCATCTTTTGGCTTGTCACAACAAAGCACTTGTCTCTTAATCTTATTACAGAGTGACCATTATGGCGCGCCTCACACTTATATTTTGCACTGCGTGTTTTTTGCAACTGAGCTTTATTATTAATGAGTACTGCTTGTTAAGAAGCTGCTGGCGAACTGAGCCTTATTAATGAGTACTTGTTAAGAAGCTGTTGGCGATCTTTCTACATCTAGTGCTGCTACAGCTTCATCTCTGTTGTTCAACCAACCAAGTGTGTTGATATGGCTCTCCCTAATCCACTTAAGAAGAAGCCATGGACTTCTTCTTAGTTGAAACGCACCAAAGCACGGCATAAGTAACCTCCTAGATTTATCCCGCAATTACATATCAGTAATGTAAGTAATCAGGAAAACTCACAGGGAATAAGTCCGAAGTACTTTCTGTACTTCGGGTTAGGAGTACAGACGTTGTTGAGTAAAGAGAACGCTTTGCTTGTAGGTAGTCCTGTCTCTATGCAAGCCGTCCTGCTTTAACCCGTCCTTGCTTATTGTTCCCCTGAAGTCCTGCAGAGGAAACCAACACATTTTCCCCTCCAGAGCTTGATCTCGCTATCACCTGCTGTGTTGCTGGCGCCTCTCTACTCCTCTTCTGAGCTGTAACTGAGATCCTAGCCCTCCCAGCAACCTCATGCTGACTCATCTTATCACTCAAAGCTGCAGCAGGTGTGGATGGTGCTGACCTGGCAGCCCGACTACCCAAGGTCTTCCTTAGTGGTTTTGTAGTGGGTCCCATTCCTGTTTTCACCTCTTCTGTTAATCCTTTATTCCTCGTTAGCTGTGTATGCTGCTGTTGGGATGATGATGACGTCAGCTTCTTCTTCTTTCCATCCAACAAGCTTTCAACTAACGGAGATGCTTTATTGCGAGGTGCTGAAGATGATTTTCTGGGTATGACAGCTTTCCCCACACTTGATGGACCTTGTCTGGCTGGTCTCTTGGATACAGCAATCTCATGATCAGCCTCCTCTTCTGCCTCTATCCCACTGTCTTCCCAGTCACTTCCCCATCCTGGCAGCTCAGTGCCCTCAGCTTCCTCATCCCCGTTCATTGTATCCTCCTCATCTCCCTTCATTGCATCCTCCTCCTCACGCCTCCCAGCTTCTGAATCCTGCAGCCTCCTCTGAGGCACGCCACCACTCTGCATGACAGCAATATCTGCAGCAGCTGTACCTGAATGGCCTTTCATGATCTTTCTGGGCACACTGTTTTTCATGTCTGATGTGGCTGTCGCCATTGGTCTTGTACTACGAAGACCAGCTCCAAAATTGTTGACATCCAGCTCAATGACGCCATCATCCTGGTTGTCTGCGCAATTGTTAAGAACCTCCTCCTCCTCCTCCTCACCCTCTTTAAAGTCATCATCCAGATCAAAGTCATCTTCAAAGCCGTCCTCAAAGTCATCTTCCAAATCATCACCAGAGGGTTTAACAGCCTTATTCATTCCTGCAAGGTGCTCGCTTCCAACATTCCCATCAGCAAAAGCTTCCTCATGGCCAATGGCGGATGATGCCATCCCCCTCTTATCAACTTCTGCTGTTTGTTGACCCCTTGATCCACCACCTGTAGTTGATGAGGTGGCCTTGTTATTGGGCTGCTGCGTTTGTGTGAACACTGGTGGTGCATCACTATGGAGTTCAGAGTCTGTAGCAGTAGCAGATGAAGCATTACTGCGGAATGATTTGTTGACCACCAAACCCTTCGTTTCTGTAGTCTCATCTAAGGACATCAGGGTCACAGCCTCCTCCTCCTCCTCCTCCTCCTCCTCCTGATCCTCCTCCTCCTCCTGATCATCCTCCTGATCATCCTCTGGTGTTAGCACCTAGTACAAGCAAGTAACCAGCACTACAGTGAGGTGTGAATAATGTGAGTGAGGTGTGAATGTGAGTTAGCTGCAGTTCTAGATGAGACTACATGCAGCCTGTCATCCATGCAGTATCAGCAAGAGGTCTGTCATCCATGCAGTATCAGCAAGAGGTCTGTCATCCATGCAGTATCAGCAAGAGGTCTGTCATCCATGCAGTATCAGCAAGAGGTCTGTCATCCATGCAGGATCAGCAAGAGGTCTGTCATCCATGCAGGATCAGCAAGAGGCATGTCATCCATGCAGTATCAGCAAGAGGCATGTCATCCATGCAGTATCAGCAAGAGGCATGTCATCCATGCAGTATCAGTAAGAGGCATGTCATCCATGCAATATCAGCAAGAGGTCTGTCATCCATGCAGGATCAGCAAGAGGCCTGTCATCCATGCAGGATCAGCAAGAGGCCTGTCATCCATGCAGTATCAGCAATATGTCTGTCATCCATGCAGGATCAGCAAGAGGTCTGTCATCCATGCAGGATCAGCAAGAGGTCTGTCATCCATGCAGGATCAGCAAGAGGTCTGTCATCCATGTAGTTACAAGAGGCCTGTCATCCATGTAGTTACAAGAGGCCTGTCATCAATGCAATCGACAATACTACCAGCTGAGCTCAATGTGCAGTTGGAAGATCTGCTTCTTACACTTTACTCCTACCTTCATAGATGCTAGTGTGTAGTCCAGCAAGTACGTGCTGCGCACCAACTTGTCAAGCCTTACTAAATGGCGTTGTGTGTACACGGCCAGACCATCCAGGATCTCCATCAAACCTTTGGGGTACATTGAGAGGGACCAATATGACATTATCTGAATAAGTACAATCCCTGGCTTCAGCATGACTAAGTTAGGAAGTACAATCCCTGGCTTCAACATGACTAAGTTAGGAAGTACAATCCCTGGCTTCAGCATGACTAAGTTAGGAAGGCCCAAGGAGAACAAAGTAAGGCATGAGGATTTCCAAGCATGAAGTACACAAAACATAAGGTAATGGTTTCTATGTAAT
Source organism: Chlamydomonas eustigma (assembly GCA_002335675.1). Taxonomy (NCBI): domain Eukaryota; kingdom Viridiplantae; phylum Chlorophyta; class Chlorophyceae; order Chlamydomonadales; family Chlamydomonadaceae; genus Chlamydomonas; species Chlamydomonas eustigma. The sequence goes on along the minus strand of BEGY01000071.1, from coordinate 205,851 downwards.
GATTAAATATGACAATGATGGAATGCAGAAGCATGCGCTCATACTGGCATGATATGATTAACACAAGTGATCCTTTATCTTGAGGACATCAACCCTCAAATCATGTTAGGGTACTACCTTGCGTCTTCTCCAGCGTTGCCGGTCGGTGCCTCTTGAGGATGGCGCTGAGCATGGCCTGTGCAGCGTGGCAGTGGCGGCTATTGCTATTCCACTCTCGGCAGTACTCAAGTGCGGTACGAATATCTTCAGGGCCCATAGCAGCTACCAAGGCAGACAGCACCTGCTGATTAAAGTTGAAGAGGTTTGAGGCCATTCTATTTTTGAAAGAGGATGCAATGAAGAAAGCTTTGAAGGGCAACATCAACAGGGAGTGTCATTAAGTGCTTGAGACGATCCTAGTCAGCTTTTAATGTTCACACATCAATCCTGGTCAGCTTTTAATGTTCACACATCAATCCTGGTCAGCTTTTAATGTTCACACATCAATCCTAGTCAGCTTCTAATGTTCACACATCAATATGCACCATGGGATGACCAACAGCCTGCATGATCATATGACCAATATAATGTCCGCATTATCAACTAGTTGAGGAGCCTGATGCACACGACTCACTTGCTGTTGTCCCTTACTGTTGGCGCCTTGAGAGGAGGCCCTATTGACTATGGATAAGAGTCTAGCAGGATGCTTCAATGTGAATGCCAGCTTAGCTGCATGTTGATAGTCATGGTCCTGTCAAGCATTGAAGGATGGACATAGCTTACAACCATCAGAGGCACACAAGGACCGTCAGAGGCACACAAGGAGTTAAGAAGCAATTCCTCTCTTGCTTCAGTTGCTAGTATTTCCACGATTGTTAATCATGCTGGGCCATTGACATATCCATTTGTTTACAACGAGTTTGCTCAATGTCTGACTGCCAGCAGTGAAAGTCTTTCGTTTAACAGACCAATGACTCACTGCTAACGCATTCTGCAATTCCTGCTCTTGCTCCAGTAGCTTCTCCTCCTCTTCCTCTGCTGCAACTGCATCAGCTGCTGTAGTGTCCTCCCAGATAGCAATAAGGGCATCGGAACCACCTTGTGAAGGACCATATTGTTGGCAATCCATCACAACAGCAGGCTTAAAGGAAAACAGCAAGTCGCAACAGCAGGCTTCATAAAGTAAGACTTCTGAATTTATTTATACCTGTTGCGAGAATGGCTTCAGAGCTTCCAGCACTGGACATGGCCCAGATCTTCCCAGCATGCTCATCAAAGGTATTCACACATTCCCCACTCTTACAGGACCACAACTTGACCAGTCCATCCGCACCACAGGACAAAACCTGTCCGTTGATAAATAAGCATGGTACACAAAAAGTTGGAGGATTGCAACACAGGTTATATTTCAATGTCATGAGCATATCATCACTGAATCAAGATCACCTGGGTGCCTGCTGAATCAAGATCACCTGGGTGCCTGCTGAATCAAGATCACCTGGGTGCCTGCTGAATCAAGATCACCTGGGTGCCTGCTGAATCAAGATCACCTGGGTGCCTGCTGAATCAAGATCACCTGGGTGCCTGCTGAATCAAGATCACCTGGGTGCCTGCTGAATCAAGATTACCTGGGTGCCTGCTGAATCAAGATCACCTGGGTGCCTGCTGTTGCAAAGGAAGCCCTAAGTACAGTCCCAACATGACCTTCAAATGTCCTGATGCACGCGCCATCAGGGAGAGACCACATGCGGATGGTCTTATCGCCAGAGGCAGTGAGGAGAGCCTGTGTGTGGTTTCAATGTAAGCAGAGTGGTTCTGGAGCTAAGTGTAAACAGTGATAGTAGCTGTACAGCAGCAGCAGCAGTCAGGTGCTGGGTGTCAGCAGTGATGAGTCATCAAACCACTAAATTATCCATGACCTCATGTACCGCCTGAGCAGCAACCATGGCACTAGCAGTACACTGTACCTGTTGTACTGCCTGACGTGTACTAGACTGCACAAGGTGATGGCTATTTCACAACCAAGCACTGCTAACAAGGGTCCCAGCAGCTACCAAATGTTCCACACTTACTTGGTCCACGGGTGAGAACTCCACACTCCACACACCACGTCGGTGACCTCTCAAGGTTACAACAGGTAACAAGTTGGGCATGCGCCACACCTGAGAGGAGGACAGAAAGGAGGACCTTACAATGCAGGATAGTTTTCATCAGCACTATTTACCACAGAAACAACTCCATCATCATCAAGTTTTGATACAGCTGGACTCTGCACAAGTCAAGTGTCATCAAACTAAAGAGAAGGTACGCAATATACGCCGCAACAATGCTGACAACTTTTTGAGCAGTGTTCAAAGTTAAAAGACCAGACTATATCGAAATCATCATGCATGATGCGCATGATGCAAAAACCCTAAATATAACGTCTTGAATCCTATCTGCTTTCCAGTCTTATCCTCGCTACCAGAGGCTATGAGAGATCTACTGCTATCAACATAGGCAGTCTTATCTTGGCTACCAGAGGCTATGAGAGATATACTATCACCTTGGCAGCCTTATCCTGGCTACCAGAGGCTATGAGAGATCTACTGCTATCAACATGGGCAGTCTTATCTTGGCTACCAGAGGCTATGAGAGATCTACTATCACCTTGGCAGCCTTGTCCTGGCAGCCAGAGGTTATGAGAGATCTACTATCACCTTGGCAGTCTTGTCCTGGCTACCAGAGGCTATGAGAGATCTACTATCACCTTGGCAGTCTAGTTGTCCTGGCTACCAGAGGCTATGAGAGATCTACTATCACCTTGACAGTCTTGTTGTCCTGGCTACCAGAGGCTATGAGAG
>BEGY01000071.1:188316-201983 GCA_002335675.1 Chlamydomonas eustigma | reverse complement strand
AGTCTAGTTGTCCTGGCTGCCAGAGGCTATGAGAGATCTACTATCATCTTGGCAGTGTTGTCCTGGCTACCAGAGGCTATGAGAGATCTACTATCACCTTGGCAGTGTTGTCCTGGCTACCAGAGGCTATGAGAGATCTACTATCACCTTGGCAGTCTTGTCCTGGCTGCCAGAGGCTATGAGAGATCTACTATCACCTTGGCAGTGTTGTCCTGGCTACCAGAGGCTATGAGAGATCTACTATCACCTTGGCAGTCTTGTCCTGGCTACCAGAGGCTATGAGAGATCTACTATCACCTTGGCAGTCTTGTCCTGGCTACCAGAGGCTATGAGAGAGTCATTGGGAGCCACGGCCACGGTGTTTACATCTTTGTCATGCGCCACCACTGCGGCTGTTACTCGCAAGGCAGGAACCCCACCTTCTGCCACGTTCTCTCCGCCAGGGGGAGAGTCAACAGCAGAGATGCAAGGTGTCAAGTCCCAAGCTTTGAGAAGCTTGTCGGAACCCACTGAAACCATGAAGGGAGTCTTGCCTGCAGAGGATTGGGACACTGTAATTGAGATGGAGGAGAAGCAAACAGACAGCTTGCAACACTGTCTTGAATGATCTTGGAAAACACAGCTATGATTTCAAATAATATCATTCAATACCATATCTGGTATAATATAGTCAGTAAGTGCAACAACATCAGGGACAAAACAGTTATTTAGTGCAAAAGGACTTATTACAACTAGATAACAGACACATAATATGACCAGGCTACATTACCAAACCCTGACCTGATTGTATCCTTCGAGACATGGCCACTGCAGCTACTGCACCCACATGACCCGTCCCTTGAGCCAGGCATACAGCCCCAGCACAATCCCACACACGCACCTATTAGTGAGACCAGTGGGACAGCAGGGAATAAGGGTTTAGAGCACCTAGTGGGACAGCAGGGAATAAGGGTTTAGAGCACCTAGTGAGACCAGTGGGACAGTAGGGAAGGTGTTAGAGAATTCCTTCTGTAGGAGAAAAATACTTTTGACAATGTTCATGCTCAGAGTAGAAATAAGGGGGCTAACGTCCTTGTGTAAATAAGGGGGGCTAACGTCCTTGTGTAAATAAGGGGGCTAACGTCCTTGTGTAAATAGTAAGGGGGCTAACGTCCTTGTGTAAATTCTAATGCCTTGTACGATCATATCAAATGCTTCTAATGCCTTGTACGATCATATCAAATGCTTCTAATGCCTTGTACGATCATATCAAATGCTTCTAATGCCTTGTACGATCATATCAAATGCTTTGACAACTGTCACCTCATGATCCTTGGCTCCCGAAACCAAGATACTGTTGCCTGCAGCACACCATGTAAAGAGTCTTACAATTAAACAATCGGGTGTGATGATTTCATTGTAAATACAATGCAGACAATGCCAATGATGGATCCCCTTGTACAGTTGCACTCAACAGTTTGAGGGGTCTGAGAGAGGAATCTCTAATGTCATCTTGAGTTCATTGATGACCAAGATAGAGTGACTATAGCATACAGGTAGAGGGACAGCAGCTTGAGTACCTGAAGGGGTTACCGCAGTGTCCATACCTGAAGGGGCTACCGCAGTGTCCATACAAAGAACAATGTCACGGTGCCCAGTGAGGCTTGCTGTGCAGCTGAGTGTGTCCATGTCGTAAATCCGGATGGTTTCAGAGTTAGTGGCGACAGCCAGATGTGAGGGTGAGGACCTTGGACCAACGAACTTGAGGTCTGTAACCTGAGATTTTGAAGCAGATATTGTCATATAGCAAGGTAAATAAGAAGAAGAACTGAAGTCTAAAGAGAACGCCTGCCAAGACATTGAAGGTACACAACAGTGAAGAAACCCATTGTCGATATTTTGTTATTCAGATGCATATCTTCTCAATTCTTAAAGCCTGCTCACAGGGCTGAAGGAAGGCATGGGCACAATACGTGCCTTATTAAAAAGGTTTCAGCACTTCACAAACTACATCACATACCTCATCATTATTCCCAACCAGCTGCTTGGTAAGCCTGAGCTCAGACCCTGATGCTACTGCATCTGTGTGAACTGCAGCGGCCCCAGTCAAGAACAGGAGCCTGGCATCAGCCGTAGAAGCAAGGAGCCCTGATCCCCCCGGCAACAGCGACAGGTCTGTGTACTCTGAGGAGGCACTGCCTTTCACAATGCCAGCGCCTTCAGTCTACACCATGAAAAAGGAGGAGGCAATCATCTGTTTCAGGCATAAGGAGAAACTCCTAACAGAACCTATGATGACTCAGCATGATGACTCAGCATGATGGCAAGCAAAGATCGAGGACTTTGTGCAGTGCATCATGTGCTGATCAGTGAGTAGAATTCCCTTTCCCACTTTCAAATTACTGATAAATGATGAGGTCACCTTGATTTTCCATCAAGGGATCTCACCTCCTCATACACACATACAGCAGTATCAGATCTCCAAATCTGAAGTGGATGAGTAAACAAAGAGGAGAGATTTACACCAGTTTTTACTCTGTGAACTGCACTTTAGATGGCCATGATATGTGATATCCTGCTCTCAGACAGTACGCGTCCAGCGTATTGAATAACTGGATTCCTAGAGCTACACGTGTACCTCATGAAGGCCGATATTTCACCTAGTTACACAACACTGATTGGTGACCATACAATCGCTTCAATCTTTTACCTTGACACGACCCTTGTCACCCGCAGTCGCAAACACCACGCAAGGAGGGCCCAGTTTCTTTGCAGTGAAAGGCCTGCAGGGTGGAGCAATCATACTACTACAATCAGTCAGGCAGAGAAGTGCAGGGAGAAGCAACAATCAGCGTAACAGGTGAAAGATTCAAGTTGTTAGCACTTGCAGGCACTTGTAGCATTATTTGGCACCTTCATATATTCTGAGGACAGCGCATACAGCTAACACACTATTTGTACCTTGCAACAGTGGTGGCTGCAGTGGGTTCCGGAGCACCTGGTAGGTTAGAACCTGCTGGCAGGGTCACTACCCCCTCCACTGCCTCAAACACAGGGACAGTAGCAACCTTGGTATTGGTGCGGATATCCCAGACATGGACCACCTAGGATCAAAGGGAAATACACTAAGTTTCAAGAGAAAGAGCAGATAATGATGAAGGGTCGAAAATATAAGTGTATCAAATATTAACTTGTGGCTTACATTTAGCAACTTGTTGTATGAAGATGCATTCTGTAATAGATGATGAACCTGCCTCCCGTAAAATAACATGTGAGTGAGCTGTACAGCCATTTCATACCTTGTCCCTCCCTCCTGACAACAAGAGCCAGCCATCCAGGGACAGAGAAAGAGAGGTGACTGCACTGAAGTGCCCCTGCGTGGTGGTGCAGAGTCAGGATGGTGATGCAGAGACAGCATGGGTACGTGGGGTGATGATGCAGAGTCAGCATGGTGATGCAGCGTCAGCATGTGGATGGATGAAACAATTAACAGCGATATCATGTCGGTCACTCCACAGAATTGCAGGGAATGGGATAAGTTTGGTTAACATAAAAAAACAAGGCCAGGAAGTTCTGCAGATATTGCAACCTTTTAGCCCCTTCAGGAAAGAGCTGTTTGGATAAGCACATCAAGACGTAATAGGACACATCGCTGACTGAGAGGACACTTCACCACACAATACTATACTTAATGGATCATGTGAAGTAATATGTGGTCTACCTCTTTCTAAGTGCTTCATGCACCTTGAGTGTTGCAACAGTTCACACCTTGAGTGTTGCAACACATGTTTTTTCCACCAGGTCCCAAATCCGGACCTCTGCATCATCCCCACCGCTGAACAGCATGAGCTGCTTTGGATGGAAGAGCACTTTCAGCACCACACCAGCATGTCCGGTGAAGGAGTGAGTGCAGAAACCACCCTAAGGATGAAGGCAGTTCAAAAGGCTTCACAACTAGGACAGATAGGCTGAGAGCTGCACATCAGTTAGGATTATCAATCCATACAAGAGTCCAAAACATGGAAAAAAGCACGCCACGAACAGAGGTTTGATGATGAGATGTTTAATCCTTAGGGCATCATGGCTCCTCTTTAAGGTGAGGACCTCATTGCTGTCATCGAACTAGGACCAGATCTAAACAATGCCGACCTGTAAGTCCCACACTTTGACTCCTCTGTCAGCAGAGGCACTGGCAACATAGCCGCCAGAGGCATCAATGGTGAGGTCAGACACTGGCAGCTTGTGGGCCCTCCAGGTGCGCTGTACAGCTCCTGTCTCCAGGTTGTACATGCGGCAAGTGCTGCTGCGAGATGCTGACACTAGGGTTTTACAGTCAGGGCTAACGCTGAGAGCGGTGATGGGCTCAGAATCCTGTAAAAGTAAACACCTATGTTTATTACTACACCTACTGAGTGGCTGTGGCATATGTTCTATGTTGCAGATGCTCCCCCAAGCAGCATAAACAGGTATGGATAGTTACTTTCAGCCATTTAAGAGTAAGATACACACCCCAGAAAACGTTCGCATCACGGCTCCTGTAGCAACCTCAACAATCTGTTAACAAATAAGGGCATCAGTTAAGAGGAATGATTTGATTAGAGTACGAGGAGCTAGGCCTGAAATTGTAAGCATTCAAGCGTTATTATGGTTCACCTTCACTTCATCACCGCATGCGCACGCCAGCAGCTTTCCGTCTCGAGTTATCTTGGCGGCCCCACCAGTGTAAAAAACCTCGAGCTTGCGTTTCGGCTTGTAAGTAAGTTTGTTCTGTAGTCCTATTTCGGACATTGTTGAAAAGTATGTCCTCTTTAACTTTACATACAAGGGGAGATAATGTGGTGTAGATTACGATATGAATCTCATTTAAACGCTACGCATTAAAGCATTAATGAGTAGTGATGTTACGATTATTGACAAAATGTTCCTCGCGAGTCATAGATTCTCCGAGACCAAGGATCCCACTACCTACGAGACTGTGACTACGACCGCTCTTTCCTTGCCAGACTTGCTAATACCTGATATAGCTCAATTAACTGCTAACTCTTGATTGACATTGCCTGTTTGATGGCGGATAGAAGAGCCTCAGACTTCTGTTTGGCGTCACCCAGCAGCATGCTTGTGCACGGCCTGTGTAATTGATGACAGGAATTCAAGGGTTAGCTGCGGGATTTACCCTACATCAATGTATGCGGCTATGCAGGTCCTTCTTGCTCAAAAATCATCCGGCTAGGACTACCTACAACGTCGTCTCACTTGTAAAATACAGGATTATCGGCTCCAGCATATCCCACACCCATGGAGCGTTTCATGAAGATGACTGTCTTGGCATTCCAAACCTCAATCACAGGCATACCTGCAATAACACAAAAAAGATACGATAATCATTATGCTTGAACACGATCAACAGAGTATCATGGATGACCCTGCCTCTACGTGATGCCCTGAGAACAACACAGTCCTTATTTTGCCTGTGAGCATTTCTGGATGATATCAGCAGATGAAAGCTTGAGCTATGTAACGACAGCTGTCGTTGCTGACTAATGTCGTTCCAACTACCTGCAATCACGCTGGAGGGATCTTCCAAGGCTGCACTGTTCACAGTGTCATTAGCTCCAATCACAAGGGCAACATCAGTATGCTGAAGCTCAGGGTTGATCTGATGTTCAGAAAAACACACAGAGAATGTAGTGACAATGGAAATTGATCAAATTCCGTAGAAATCAGGATGTGGTGCTTACACTCACCTCAATCAGGATGTGGTGCTTACACTCACCTCTTCCATCTCATACACTATGTCATAAGGCACTCCTGCCTCTGCCAGCAACACATTCATTTGCCCAGGCATACGGCCAGCAACAGGATGGATACCAAAGCGGACCTGAAGAATGACAAGATCAATGTGATAGAACTTGAGTGTGATGATCAAAGTAGTCATCAAAGTAGTGTACTGGAAGGAGCTTATTAATGTCATGTGAAGTAGGGGAGGCGGCTCTCAAGCACAGTGTGGCAAATTGTCTTGTCTTTAACAGACAGCAGTGTGCACGTTGTTGAAGCAACTGTGAGCAACCAAGCAGAAGCTTACACCTCTGTCTTACTAAACTAATTGCCAACCTTGACTCCCGCTTTCTGTAGCTCTTTGACCAATAATGCCACAATGTGCTGGGCATTAGCTACTGCCATACCAAACCCTGGAACAATAACCACGCTCTTCGCCTCCAGTAGTAAGGATGCAGCCCCTAATCAAAGGAGAGATTAGAAAGGATCATGCCGGAAATTGTTGCTGAAAGTTGGCTTTGGTAACTGGTCGTACAGGGCAGAGACCGGCAGGAGGGATCACTCGGGGAGGACTGATTTACCTTTGTTGAAAGCTTCCCTGACGTTTTGAGAAACAATATACCACCCCTAGATTCTTTTGGAGCCTCTTACAGCAACCCATTTACCTTCAGGGTCAATCTCCTTGTGGATTCTAGGAAGAAAACCATCAGAGGAGCCATCAGAGCCGTTGTTCACATTTTGAGTCAAGGAGAAGGGAGCAGCTGATACATGTGGTTTGGAGTTTCCATACCCTCCTAGGATAACATTGGCAAGAGACCTGCATTAGTGGGGCTTAGGGTTTAGGTAATGAGTATTTGTATGAAAACGAGCATGCAAAAGGGCACAGGGTGCCAGGCATTGACCAGGTGCCATTATTATGCATGTCACATTCATGGCATGGTTACTGCATTATTGCTCATTACCTTGTAGTATGATAGTGATGCATTTCATTACCTGTTCATTGCCTTGCACATGATATAGGATAGGATGGCTCCGCTGCTACCAATCAAGGCTCCCACTGTGGTCAACAGGTCATTGTTGAGTGTGAAGCCCTCCGCTGCCAAAGCATAACCTGCTTACCAGCATCACAAAAGCTGGGTAGTTACAGTGCTGCTTAAAGGCATCATTTCGATTTGCAGCTAAAACTGTAGAACAACTAGGGATGCGTTGTAAAAGAATCCCAAACACTGACGCTTCAAAAGCAGGGTCCGGTACATCCTAGCAGTCACCAGAAGTGGCCTCAATCTCATACACCACACACACTGCATACTAACAACACCATGTTACATGTACATCATGTACATGTACCACCATCAGATCACACCACTGCATACTAACAACACCATGTTACAAGTAGTACATCATGTATCATGTGCTAACACCATCAGATCACACTACTGCATACTAACAACACCATGTTACAAGTAGTACATCATGTATCATGTGCTACGGCCACCATCAGATCACCGCCACTACCTGAGTATGAATTGAGCAGTGTGATGACTACTGGCATATCAGCACCTCCGATGGAGGCTGTGAGGTGAGCACCCAGGAGCCCTGACAACATGGCCGCCGCAGAGAGAGCTTTCACAGAGGCAGCTGGAGCATCTGGAGAAGCTGAAAGGAAGGCTGCTCCTGAGGCTAGCGTGGCCAGAAGCAACCCAGCATTGAGGGCATTCTTGCCTGTCATGATCAGATTATCGAAAACCAAGGCATGATTGAACAAGAGATTAACAACGTTGAATGTTGCATCCACAATCATAAATGTGCACATAATGGGACTGTCTTTCATCGTTGATGAACGATGCAGTAAGCGATGAGGATGACTTTATGGCACAAGCAGCAAACATCAGGCAGTAGTGCTCAATATATAAATCAGCAATGCACCAGCTTTTTAATGAGTCTTCCTTAATCCTAGTGCCCTAAAGCCTGATCATTAGTACTAATACCTGGTAGATTCAAGGGAGCTGACTAGTACCTGGTAGATTCAAGGGAGCTGACTAGTACCTGGTAGATTCAAGGGAGCTGACGGGGCAATGCCTTGCAGCTTTCAGAATGCCACCACAGATCCAGTCAGCGTGATTGCACCAATGACGTCACCGAGGTAGGCAGTCACTTGATGTACCATGTCCACTTCATGTCCAGTAGCACCACCACCTAGTACCTCATGTCCAGCTATCACACTGGAAATAGCAGTAGCGGCTGCGGAGGTAACAGCAGCAGTAGCAGCATCAGTAGTACGGGATTATTTATATTATGCCTATACTTATCATGGTTTAAAAGGATTTAGAATACAGCTGCTTAATGAAGACTCCAGGCTAGACGTACATTTCAGGTTATCAATGTCATGATCAGCCGTCGTACCTGCTGCAAAACCGACAAGCGAGTGGAAGGCAGCCACCATTTGAGGGAGGTCTGTGATGTTAATCTTACTGGCGAGCTACAATGAACAACACAGAGAAAAGCAACAAATAGATCAGTATTGTCCTTCTAGTTGTTCTAACGAGCATTACGATTCGACAAAATCAAACTTTCTCTATTCATGGCAATACCAGTTGAAAGGGAGCCATGATCTCTGCTGATCAGTACTAAAGGAACAACAAGTAGTACGCGTCATTAGTAGTAGTGCCTGCTACAGCTCCTTCCTATAATCCATTCCTGCAAATCTGATTTTACAAACATAGGATCAACACCACCTGACAAAAGCATTATCTCTGAACCATGTGTGTCATCAAAAGATGGCGGGCATACTCTATGAGGTGTGTGTCTGTTTTAACACCACTATCCAGCCAGTATTGTTGAAAGCTGACATCATGATCTTAATCATAACCATGACAGCAGCTCATCATCATCTGTCCTTCAAGTTAGGCCCGTCATTTTCCTAACCTGTACATCATACCTGGCGACCAAGTAGCCCTCCAACACCCAAGCAAGTTACAACCTGCCCAGAGAGCAGCAATAAGGATGCTTGGATTATTGTCAGCAGGTAATTCACAGCTCAGTGGCAAATAGCATTACAGGCAATCCGATCAGAAGGGAAGTACTATGTCAGATGATACATCACATGTTACACTATCTAAGTACTATGTCAGATGATACATCACATGTTACACTATCTAAGTACTATGTCAGATGATACATCACATGTTACACTATCTAAGTACTATGTCAGATGATACATCACATGTTACACTATCTAAGTACTATGTCAGATGATACATCACATGTTACACTATCTAAGTACTATGTCAGATGATACATCACATGTTACACTATCTAAGTACTATGTCAGATGATACATCACATGTTACACTATCTAAGTACTATGTCAGATGATACATCACATGTTACACTATCTAAGTACTATGTCAGATGATACATCACATGTTACACTATCTAAGTACTATGTCAGATGATACATCACGGCATGTACACATCTATGAGCACAACAATATCTAAATACACTTGACAAAGACTACGACTTGCTTGGGCATAAACTGGTATGGGAGCGTGCAGAGATGCCCACGCAGCAGCAATGCCAGTGGACACACCGAGCAGTCCCAGAGTGTTGCCTGATGATAGAAATATAATTTGCCTTCATGAGATAACTAGTGCCATGGTTTAGATAATTCAAGTCTTAAAGTTATGCAAATGTCCGGCAGTAAAAACCAGCATGCAAGGGACAGCTACTTCATGACTTCTCTCCTTAAGAATGATCATATGATGGTGATGACATTGTATACAGAAGAAAGTACAACATATTGTGTGTACATGCGGGAGTTGCTGCTTTCAGCACATGTATCCGTCCATCCAATAGGCAGTTATCGATCATGCAGTCATCATGTTACCTGTGCTGGCAGTCTTCTGGTTGGACAGGCATCCTATTGCGGACAGACAGGCCACGCTGGCAGCCAAGTAAGCTGCCTAGTATGAATAAAGTATAAATTAAAAGCATTACTTAGAATATCATGTAAGCCATTATGACATGAACAAGTTTTTCAGGTAGAAACAGAAATCACAGACAATGTAAATGGGACTCAGGAGCAGCTGGATCGACATTTGTACATCATCTGCTCATCCGCTTTTCCGGTAGTCATCTCATCCTCTCCATAGTACTGGCCCTCCTGCAATGATTATTGCTGTGCTAACAGGATGATCACCCCTCAGACAACACATTCATGCCACGTCAGATGACCCCCTGCCTTATTCCATGCCTATCATTACGACTAGTACCTACTTCAACATTCAATATTATGTGTAGTGCTTGGCCACGATCTATAACATGATACCTGGATGAGACCGTCAGAACTGATCAACATGGTGGCAGGGCCCATCGTGGTGTCACTATCTAGTCCACCGTTGCTGCTGCCACTAGTCATGAGAGATCCAGCTGTGACGGTCAAGATCATGACTGCAGCTGGGATGGCGTAGAAGTGTGAATATGCAGGAGGATCAGCAGGTCGGCGAAACATGTCCAACATCCTCTGAGTGATTGTGAAGCCTCCTGCAGAAAAATATGAATAAGCAGGACAAAATGGGGAAGAGGCATTTATTTGATTATTTATTAAAAGAAGTAGTGAATAGTGATGCAGGATGATGTAGTAGTAGTAGTAGTGAATAGTGATGCAGGCATGATCTAGTAGTAGTAGTGAATAGTGATGCAGGCATGATGTAGTAGTAGTAGTAGTAGTGAATAGTGATGCAGGCATGATCTAGTAGTAGTAGTAGTAGTAGTAGTAGTAGTGAATAGTGAATAATGGTGCAGGATGATGTAGTAGTAGTAGTAGTGAATAGTGATGCAGGCATGATGTAGTAGTAGTAGTAGTAGTGAATAGTGATGCAGGCATGATCTAGTAGTAGTAGTGAATAGTGATGCAGGCATGATCTAGTAGTAGTAGTGAATAGTGATGCAGGCATGATGTAGTAGTAGTAGTAGTAGTAGTGAATAGTGATGCAGGCATGATCTAGTAGTAGTAGTAGTAGTAGTAGTGAATAGTGAATAATGGTGCAGGATGATGTAGTAGTAGTAGTAGTGAATAGTGATGCAGGCATGATGTAGTAGTAGTAGTAGTAGTGAATATTGATGCAGGCATGATCTAGTAGTAGTAGTGAATATTGATGCAGGCATGATCTAGTAGTAGTGAGTAAATAGTGATGCAGGCATCATAACTTCTTATCCAGGAATATTGGGAGCTGCTTGGTTGGCAACAGTTATGCGGCATGTTCAGCTTTCACTATCATCATCTCTATCATGATTCGTCTCTGTCTGCTGGTATCAACATCATTGTAAACATATGCCTGCCATGATTTTTACATGGCAGGATAAATCATGAGCATCTTAATTGATGGATGTGCCTACCATATTTAGAAGATGACTCAACCGTAATTATGTGTCTCACCTCCAATATTGATGGCAGAAGCAGTCATGGCGGTGGCAGCCAACCATTGCGACGGGGTCTCAGGTACCAAACCACCACCTGCCAGCACCATGCCGCCAATAGCAGTCAGACCGCTGACGGCATTCGTCACCGACATTAGTGGAGAGTGAAGCGCTGGAGTCACACCTGTAATCAGTAGGAAGGGATCATTATAATCACACCATGAGTGCAGAGTGCCACACTTGTTTCTGTGGTAAGTAAGGGATTACGCAATAGCTCAGCTGACTTGGATCAACCTGCTGAGCAATCAAGTTATAGAGAGTCGTCTGATGGCATCCAAGAAAGCCTGATTGAACTCTGCCTGAAATTAGTCTATACAGAGAGTTTATACACGAAAGAAAATGTCTCAGGAGAAGAAACATTGTTTTATTCTCCAGATCAGCACATGAAGATCAGCAGGAGTGCAGCTAGGAAAGCTAAGAAATATTTTGCCTACTACTTTGTCCTCCTCATCATCAAGAAATCACTGCAGAATAGATTTCTCACCTGATACCTCACTGGAGTCTGTTATAATAGTTTTAAAGAGCTGTAAAAAGTCAAGTACACAGATATATCCAAAATTCAAGTGAACATGATAACCAGCCTCAATACTCTCTATTAGAGGTGCCTTCTCACAATCTATCATACTCACCCCAAACAGCTTGATAGCCACAGATGGATGCGAGCCCAAACTTGGTCAACATAGAACTGATAACAGAAAGGAGAGGTACAGAATACATGATGACATAATTGTTCCGCTAGAGTAATATCACACTTATTAGTGTGGATGCCATGATAGCTGTAGAAAAGCAGTAGTACTCTGCTAACATCCTAATGAGGAATCTTGTAGCAGGGGCATGGTCTTTCCTTACATAATATACTAGCCTTAAACCCAAATCCTAAGCTACCAGCTTTAAGGCCACCATAATAATGATGTCTGCTACAATAAAGGCTATGACGTTAATGATGAGCTTCTAGTATTAATGACTCTAGAGGACTCGAAGAACTAATTTAGGTGTGCTGAGGCACTACCGCCATGAACAAGAGGTACCCGCCCTGGAGCAGGACAGTGAAGCTTGATGCTTACCTAAAAGCAGCTGATGGAGAAGCAGCACCTAGGGCCAAGAGGCCAGCAGCACCAGCTCCTAAACCCAGATTTGATCCCAGCGCCTTGGACCTGCTAGTCGTAATGGAGCATGTGTCACATGACAGAAAGAGAAAGTGCGATGAAAGCAACAGGCTTTTCTCCTGTTCAGAAAAAGTATGGAAGCAGTACAATAAAAAAAAACAGCAGAACTAAATAACATCACTGATGTTAGAATAAACCCTAATATGATCTTACATCATATCCTCATGATATGACAAAGAAGCTGGTACACTACTGTGAATATGTAGAATATGCCGTCTTAATATTCGATACTGTATTGTTCTTATAATTTTGAGGAGAGGAAAGAGGAAACGAGCTGCTTTATTTCACTCTAATTGCTGGAAACATCGCCTGAAACCTCATCAGTGAACTAGCATGCTATTCGTTCCTCCCGCCTTAATACCTGCGAGACACCTCTGCCTTGTCTGTCTGATGACCCGACGATGCTGAAGACATGGCCGTGGCGGGTCGTTGCGATTGCATCTCAGCAGGGGTTGCCGCCGCAGCTGTCATATGGGTCAAAGTAGTATGATTGTCAGCTACTACCTTGTCAGCAGCAATATGTGGACTGCTAGGCGGAGCACCATTTGATGATGGCACAGCGCCTGCTGCAGCAGCAGG
The DNA here is from genome assembly GCA_002335675.1 of Chlamydomonas eustigma. Lineage (NCBI taxonomy): Eukaryota > Viridiplantae > Chlorophyta > Chlorophyceae > Chlamydomonadales > Chlamydomonadaceae > Chlamydomonas > Chlamydomonas eustigma. The sequence continues at coordinate 189,005 of BEGY01000071.1, read as the reverse complement.
TGCCAGCGGCAAGGCGGGCGGAGGCGGCGGCCACTTCAGCTCCCCATCTTCCAGGACCAAAGTGCTTCGTACTGCAATGAAGAAGAAGCCATTACTGAAATGGTAACAAAGAGCTCACATCAGCAGGGTTGTTAGCAGGCGGTGCAATGCGTCATATCACACGCAATGCATTATGGACATCAGCAGGGTTGTTAGCAGGCGGTGCAATGCGTCATATCACACGCAATGGGTTATGGACATCAGCAGGGTTGTTAGCAGGCGGTACAATGCGTCATATCACACGCAATGGGTTATGGACATCAGCAGCGGATACTACCTACTAAACTACCTGGACAACTACCTACTGAACTCTGGACTACAACTACCTACTAGTACTGAACTACCTGGACAACTACCTACTGAACTCTGGACTACAACTACCTACTAGTACTGAACTACCTGGACAACTACCTACTGAACTCTGGACTACAACTACCTACTAGTACTGAACTACCTGGACAACTACCTACTGAACTCTGGACTACAACTACCTACTAGTACTGAACTACCTGGACAACTACCTACTGAACTCTGGACTAGCAACTACCTACTAGTACTGAACTACCTGGACAACTACCTACTGAACTCTGGACTAGCAACTACCTACTAGTACTGAACTACCTGGACAACTACCTACTGAACTCTGGGAC
>BEGY01000071.1:145990-188309 GCA_002335675.1 Chlamydomonas eustigma | reverse complement strand
CTACAACTACCTACTAGTACTGAACTACCTGGACAACTACCTACTGAACTCTGGACTACAACTACCTACTAGTACTGAACTACCTGGACAACTACCTACTGAACTCTGGACTACAACTACCTACTAGTACTGAACTACCTGGACAACTACCTACTGAACTCTGGACTACAACTACCTACTAGTACTGAACTACCTGGACAACTACCTACTGAACTCTGGACTACAACTACCTACTAGTACTGAACTATCTGGACAACTACCTACTGAACTCTGGACTACAACTACCTACTAGTACTAAACTATCTGGACAACTACCTACTGAACTCTGGACTACAACTACCTACTAGTACTGAACTACCTGGACAACTACCTACTGAACTCTGGACTACAACTACCTACTAGTACTGAACTACCTGGACAACTAATAATAAGCTTGCTTCATACCTGCTTCATCCTTGTCATCAATCTTCATACCTGCTTCATCCTTATTGTCATCAATCTTCATACCTGCTTCATCCTTATTGTCATCAATCTTCATACCTGCTTCATCCTTGTCATCAATGTAAAAGTGTTGTTTATGTCCAGTGAATGGACCCATGCTTAGGAACAACTTGACCACATTAGAGGAAAAGAGAGTAGAGGCCTGTAGCAAGGAATATCTGGACTTTGTCATGCTTAGGAACAACTTGACCACATTAGAGGAAAAGAGAGTAGAGGCCTGTAGCAAGCAGGAGTATCTGGACTTTGTCATCAACATATCTGAACATGGATAATAACATTATCTGAATCTTTATTGACTCAGATTACATAGCTGCTTAATCTTACATGTAATACTAGTTATGATACCTGAGCTGCAAGCCTTGAAGGCAGGTCTGTATAGCCCAGTACTACCACTCCCTTGTCCGTGACATAGCGCTCTCCCTTGACAGTGTACTCACTGTTCCCCCCAGACTCAGCAGCCAAATCCACAATCACAGAACCTAGTAACGTAGTAGAGAAAATACATAAAACGACGAATTCTAATCAATGATGTGAGACAATAAAAGATACTGATATACGTCTCGGCTCGACCAGACTTTTGAGAAAGTCATATTTGCCTTCCATGCAATCGGCTAATAAATCATTTGATAATAAACCCGCTGTTGATACGTTGTAGATTTCTGGTAATGCAGGCGGCAATGACGCCTTTCATAATTTGTCACCTGGCTTCATGTCATCCACCATCTCCTTTGTCAGTAACTTTGGCGCTGGCTTGCCAGGAATCATGGCAGTTGTAATGATGAGATTCACTTCTCGGCATTGCTGGTGAAACAAGCGCATCTGCATGCAGCGTCAACAGCACACTTAGCATTACTGCTAGTGAAACAAGCGCATCTGCATGCGGCGTCAACAGCACACTTAGCATTACTGCTAGTGAAACAAGCGCATCTGCATGCGGCGTCAACAGCACACTTAGCATTACTGCTAGTGAAACAAGCGCATCTGCATGCGGCGTCAACAGCACGATACTTAACAATATAGAACCGATTATGAGAAGAACACGAGTGCATTCACACATCTTTACTTAGTTACCAGCATGAGCACTCTCAACAACAGCTGCTGCTTAGTTGTTGTTCAAAAAACTTGAAAGACTTCAAACAATGAAACCCTCACCTCAGCCTCGATGAACTCCTGCGGCAGAATAAAAAATGAATTATGTAGTATCTTACAGGCTAGTTATTGTGAATGTATGAAATCTATAACCTTATCATTGGACCTGCCATGCTAGTCACATTAAAAATCAAAAAGTGCTGCAGGTCACGGCTGCTATGATGCCTGCTTATGACCAGTCATGATGGTACATTTCGTCCTATTCGTCCCCTCGCTTGGCCCCGCCATGAAATGGTCAACTCAGTAGTACCTTGCTCATCTCCTTGCTGTAACCGCTCTTTGTTTCTCCTTCTTCTTTTACCCCCTCTACTTGTAAAAACTCAGCACCCACACTGGCTGCCTGATCAGCAACTGAGCTCCGTGTGTCAAACAACCTGCATACAATTGTAGTAGCAGGTAATGATGCTGAGTCGTGGTAGAAGTAAAGGTAGAAGTAGAGGTAGAAGTAGTGGTAGAAGTACTAGTGGTAGAAGTTATTGTAGCTTGCTATCAGTAGGAACTATATTGATGTAGCTCAGCAGCAGAATGGAACTCGTCATGATGACAGCATGAAGAACTAGCATACTGCACATAAGCTATTAACTAGTATGCCTGTACTACTAGACTCATAATGTCAATCCAATGAGACTAGTAGAGGTCCTTGTTTCTCATCCTGCCGGGTGGAGCAGCATTGTGACACCTAGCTACTAGTTACCTCCAAGATACAAATAACGCCGTGATAATAAAAACAGTGAAACAATGGTACTGATGTCATACCTTACTATTGCACCCAGGCCTTACTATAACAGTGAAACAATGGTACTGATGTCATACCTTACTATTGCACCCAGGCCTTACTATAACAGTGAAACAATGGTACTGATGTCATACCTTACTATTGCACCCAGGCCTTACTATAACAGTGAAACAATGGTACTGATGTCATACCTTACTATTGCACCCAGGCCTTACTATAACAGTGAAACAATGGTACTGATGTCATACCTTACTATTGCACCCAGGCCTTACTATAACAGTGAAACAATGGTACTGATGTCATACCTTACTATTGCACCCAGGCCTTACTATAACAGTGAAACAATGGTACTGATGTCATACCTTACTATTGCACCCAGGCCTTTGGCTGTCACTGCAGCTGCCAATCCTGCTACCCCTCCTCCAATGATGAGGACCTTTGCAGGAGGGACCTTACCAGCAGCTGTGATCTGTCCTTTGCACAGTAGTTATTACAATCTGTCCTTTGCACAGTAGTTATTACAAACTGTTCTGTGCACAGTAGTTATTACAAATATCGTGAAATTCAAAAAAAATGTAGTTAATCTGACACGTAAGAATTTGAAACATTGAAACATTAAGAAGACAAACACTATGTATCCCACGGCAAAGCTCAATGCTGAAACTTGTATCTACTGAATTTTAGAGCCCCGTTACCTCCACACCTGACATTGTGAATACCTTGCACTCATGAACTGCCTCCACACCTGACATGAAGCCCTTGTACTCATGCACTGCCTCCACCACTGCACGGTAACCGGCCACAGAGGCCATGGAGGTGAGAGTATCAAATGCCTGTGCACGACTACCAAAAACATGGAGGAGACTGTATCAAATGCCTGTGCACGACTACCAAAAGCAGAGCAGCATCAACAGTAAAGCTAGCAAAGCAGTATCAGTATCAGTATCAGTATGCGGCATAAAGCATATGACGTCTGCTCATCATTTACATCAGAAGTGACTTCTCATAAGTATGGAATTGACATAGTTGACACACACATATCATGCATCACGACATCATCATTCAGGAATACAAATATGCAGTCCCATTGTCTTCAAGGTGCGTCGTACCTGTTGACTGTTGACTGTTGACTGTATGCTGGCGGGGATAAGTACTGCACTACAGCTTAAGCAACCACTGGCAGCAGATCATACCTGATTGTCCGCTGCAGGCAATCAAGGCCAATAACTGTGGCTTTCCTCTGAGACAGGGCATCCAATAGCTGAGGATTCTGAGCCAGCTGAATGTAGCTGATGAGGTGGCTTCCAGAGGGATGAAGGTGTGACACCTCCTCAAGAGTAGGAGGTCGCACCTGAGGATAAGAAGCTTACTTCTCACTGTCAAAAACATCATGAAACACACAATAAAAACCATTACATGATCATTTACCAAGATGATGATGACATTATGATGCCTCCAAGATGACAATTATGCCTTGCTGACAATGATTAAGCTATTTGATCATAATCCGTAATAAACATGATGATTGATCATGCCCTGAAAATGATGATGCCATGTGGCTAGCCATAATGCCATGCGGCTAGCCATGACAACGTGAGTCTTCCATGCTGACCTTGATTATGCCGGCAGATAATCTCACATCTATGTAGAATATGATAGCAGGCTATGATAGCTAAGATCATGAGCAATAGTCAGCTATCAGCACTAGTGCCTACTTTGCGCAAGAATCATACAGTCGTTATGATGAGGTGAATTACTAGGTCAGGATGACATGTGCAGCTTCTGCACTACGACTACACCTAACTATTCCCTAGTGATGTTCAACAGAGTTGTACCTTGAATATAATATCTTGCTTCAGTGCCTGGTCATGAGAGGGCACGATGTTGGCTCCAGCGGCTACGTACTCCGCGTCCTACAAATTGGTAGAAGCTGGAAGGTTGAGATAGCACGGCGATACACCATGATCTCCAACACTATTTACAGATATGAAGCAAGTAAAGAACAGATTGCATGCCTAGTACGCTATTAACGCTATACCCTAAACCCTAAACAGCTAATGCATACATCTGTTTCATGAACAGAAATACAAACAGCCATTTCTTGAGAAATTACTAATCAAACCTATTGTGCAATAATAACAATCAGGGCTGCAAGACGAAGCAGTGTCACTGCCTACACTGTCAAAGGTTACACTAGTTACACCACAGTACTCTTATCTGATTCCACAATGCAACTAGGCGGCGGACATTTCAAAAAACGAAGACCACTGAGCTACAGCAACAGCTGTGAAGAAGCCATTAACAATTAGAATATACATGTGCAAAAATAATGGAATGTTAGAAATTGTGAAGCTTACCGACCATCCAGCACCTTCTCCAGCATGAGATTCAACCACTACTGCCCCAACACCTTCTGAGATTAGCTGTTTCACACTTTGCGGAGAGACGGCCACTCGCTTCTCCCCATCACAAACCTCCCTTGGGACCCCTGTCATTACAATGCAGCAATGGATGAATGATGAATGATGATGATTGGATCCCAGGCCCGTGGCGGCAGCGCCTTCACATGATACCAGCATGACCAGCGGCATTTTTATCTCAGAATTATGTTGAAAACCTTAAAAGTCACTTGTAACAGCATCAACGGCTGCAAGGCTACGACATAACTAATAGAACTCACCAATGGTGAGAGATGGGTATGGTCGAGGGTCTGACTTGTACCTCACAACTTGAAGGGCTCCATACCGAGTAGTTGTCTTTGCTGAAAAAGCTACAACAAAACAGTGCTGAGACAGTTGGAGATGATGCACTGTTTGGTAATTATGAAGCTGCTTCCTGCTGCGTATTATCATTCTGTGCCTGGTAGCACTCTCTCTCCTGTATTAAAAATCCTGCTGTCAAAAATTTATACAGCACATGAGCTCAATAGAAAAAATGTCAGATGGATCATAACGGTACGAATGTAGAAAGAATCGAAACCCTGATGATGTCAAATCCTTACACGTCAGCACCAAGATCATATTCTTCTCCATAAGCAAGTAGTTAATCATAAAAAGACGGAAGCTCATACCTTTCGATAGCGTAAAAACGTGACTCCGAAACGTTTCGTAAGTTCCTGTTGATCATGAAAGCACTGATTTGTTAGGGATGTCGAATTTTGTTGGACAAAATATTTACCTTCAATCTTAAGTCACTGATACCCAACAACAAGCAAACAGTTCTCCGATGACGAGGCTGGCAGTTGCAGTTAGGTTACAGGGGTTCTGATACATGAAGCATGTCCCACCGTTGCAGACCGTGTCTCGGGACTTCGCTTATCATGCTGGTCGGTACTGATAAAAATGATTCCTGGTAGGAAGATCAAATAGGTTAAGATCGGTGCAGCTCACTTCACATTACCTTACCAACCTGTACAAAGAAACAGAAATACTCATGCAGAAATCAAACACTAATTTAATCAAATCATAGGACAGGAGAGGGTCATTAATAACAGATGATAACAGGTGCAATGGTTTTCACCCTTGTACAGGAAAGTAGTCAGCTGTCGAGTTCTTAAGAATGTGCAACTACATGTACAGATTCTGCAAACAACAACAGTGATCAAGACCTTGCTGACATAAGTGAATTATTGGTCAGAGAAGAAAGAGAAGGGTTCATTCTGGCCAGTGAATGGCATTGGTCAGATAAGGGCTCATGCTCACTAGTGAATGGCAGCTGAATCGTCAGCTACTGCTCGTCCTGCTGAATGCTGACAAAGTTGCCAAAATAATAGGTGTCTCAGCTGCTCAGATTGTAACAACCATGACAGCCATCCCCCTAATCCGCCCACTACAATGTACTAACCTGCTATGTCATGTATGATCATCGTAGTAATATCATCAATGGCTGATGATAATCATGTGCATCCCTTGACAATGATAAATTCTGAGAGTGGTAGCGCATTGCCACAGTTTAAATTTGCAATGACATGTAAGATTCATTTGTCCATCAGCAGTAGTCATAATTGCTGAGCCTGCTAGTTCAAAAGGCATAGCTTTTTACCTCAGACTCTGTGTTACATTGTTTATACATCAATCAATACTACAATCAAAATGCGTCCACATAATCCATGCAGAGAAGCAGTCCTTCATTGTATCTTGACAGCTGTCGTTTTAAATCTTAACGCAGGAGACAGGAACAACAAGAATGAGCACTTTGATAGAAGCTGACATACATGTAACTCAATTTACTGATGTTAACACGAGACTTGATAGGATTGGCATTTTCGAAACCACGTGTGTCTGGCTCCACTACGACAAAGATGTGTACAGCATTCATACATGTCGAATACCTATGCTTTTTACATTCTTATTTTTAAGCATGGTGTACTTTATAGCCTCCTAGCTCAGCTGTTTACGCTTACCTGCAAGAAATCTGTACAAGCAATCATGATTTTGCGCAAGGGTTGTGTGTCTAGGCATGAAAGGGCTGGATCTAGTAGAAAAAAGAAGTGCTCGAGGTTCTCGTTACAAATGTGCACTCGCGAGTCAGTGAAGGTGAGTTCTTGCTCACCTACTAATGAAGCTTGAGACGTAGATATATCATTAGAGAATTTGTTAATTATGAAGAAGCGTTTCAGGACGGTGATGCATCAAGGGCCTACGACACAGGCCACGACAGCATTCTAAGAAGTGCTGCTGAAGATTTGATGGGGCGTTTTCAATCTCTACTTGGCACTAGCAAATCGTCTCCAACATCGCAAACACTGAGCACTACGGTGGGCCATCCCTGAAGAGATAGTCGTAGAGCTCGATACTGCTGCCTGCTAGCTTGCTACCTTCACATATTACGTAGAAATGTACTATCAAGTGTACAGATATTACAATTCCTCCCAAATGCTGACCCTTTTTCTGGTACCATACTTCAGGTTGAAACTGTGACGAAAAATGGCCTCCCTGACACACTACAGAACATGGAGCCACGTTGTCATAATGCAACAAAAACCCTCCTGAGCAGCTATCAACCCCCCCATCAGCAACCCATCTACCACAGGCCTGCTGAAGAGCTGCTAGATTCTATCAATAATTTAACCCCGTCAGCTATTCAAAGCAACAGCAATGGTTCACATGCCAATATTTGGCAGAAGGCAATGTCTGACGTCCAGCACCGCCTAACCACCAATCCCTCCATATCATCCCCTCCGCCTGATACAGCTGTCCCAATAACCATTCGCAAGCAGTCTAACTTCTCCTCTCATGCAACCAATTCATATCCAGACAAGGTCCCTGCTACTACCTCCAACACTACAGGCAGCAGCAGTACACCGGATCAAGAAGCACTCCTCTCATATCCAGTGCATTCAGCAACCCCTGAGCTGGCACGCAATAGTACGCTGTCACTCCAGGATGCCTCCCAGAAATTGACAGACACCATTGCAGGCCTCCAGCAGTACGCAAGTACCTCCGCTGCTGTACAACCAACCACAGGTGGAGTGAGGGCTGCTGTATCCATGGCCTCTGATAGACTTCAGGATACCTCTGCAGCCATGAGCCTGAACTCATCACTGTATGGAGGCACTACCATGCACCCCATGTCAGTAAGGACACTCTCCACTCAGGACTACCATGCAGATCTACTTGACCTGACCTCAAGGCTAAGTGCATCCCAACAGATGCTAGTCATTCAGAGTCCATCACCTCAGTCTTTTATAAGCCATCCTCACACCCTGTTGACACAATCAGCAGGCGGGGAACAGATTGTAACTGACAACAATTCCCTAGCTGATCAAATGATGGAGGTTACAGAGGGACTAAGGAGCACTTCTGAGGCCATTATAATGAAGCAACAGGAGCTCCAGGGCAGGCCCGACGTCATGTCATCTGCCTTGTCCAGCATCCTGCAGTACTTCCAGGGTGCTGCTGCTAGCAGCAGTTTGGGAACAAGGGCAACATCTGTCATCCCTCAAGCTGCAGGAAATTACATGGGCGCGGCAAGTGATGGCAGTACAAGCAATAGACTGTTGCACACTAAAGAGAGGTTGGCAGAGGCTGTACTTCAAATTCACAGCACTGCGCCTGCACCAGTGCAGCAGCAGCAGCAGGATATGGAAGCTCTGAATCTAGCGCTGCAGCAGGCTCTGCAGGAATCACAGAGGGATCCCGCAGAAGCTGCTGAGAAGCTTCGCTCCTTCATCCTACAGTACAAGGGGCACTACAGTGCTGATGTCTCCTCTCGTGTTGCCTCCACAGCTTCCAAGCTACAGGCTTTCGTTGACTCCCATCAAAGTGCCAAGATGCTGCCATCAGGCAGCGCCGCCACCAGGATGCTGCCATCAGGCAGCGCCGCCAGTGTTGAATTCAAGATGCCATCTCAGGATTACAGCACCCTCATTGAAACTGCTCAGGGTGAATGCCGGGTGCTGTTGTTGTTGTTCATGAGGCCTAATAAAATACTGTCATCATTTGATAGGCATGGGAATCTGCGTAATAAAGACTGCTGCTGTCACTTTGAAAATCCTCTCCACTGCCTATCTCATGGCGCTGTTCCGCATTCTCTGCAGATTTCATACCCTCTACTGGCCTAAATCCCTCATGATGACATATGGATAGTGAAGGTATCATCATTGTCTTGATGATATATATATATATTTACATTGGGTTCTTCTCTTTATTACCTGCTTTTTGTACTTATTGCAACAGTGTCACCAATCCCCGGTGAAGCTCCTGAGCCATTATACCACAATTACTTGTTGGAAGGAGTGTTGGGAACCTTGCAATGGGTTCAGGACCTGATAATTCTGCCTGGTCGCAGCAATGTACCACCTCCTTCCCAGGAGCCTGCAGTACAAGGTATTACCAGCCAAACCCAGCAAATGATTGATGCTTCAAGGAGGCTCCAAGCTTTGTCAGAACAAATGAAAGAGGTACATATAGCAGGGGCCAGGGTGATATTTTCAAAGGGTATGTATCGTTGGCAATATGTTCATCAGACCATACTGCCTCAAAGGAGAGATGTTTTAAAGGCATGACATCAGTTTTCATAATGCACATATCAATCTAAATCCATTTTCTGTCCGTAATATGAGTCTCCAATCATATTAAGTGCTTAACTTCATATCATAGCATTCATCCATCTATGGTCACTACTAAAGTCACAATCCGATGTCATATTTCCATCACACATGAACCTTTTTGAACACTCACAATGAGAGCTCTGAGACAAGTTCCTGCTGCTGCTCATCATCTGCACATCACAAATCACTCTGTATGTAATATACGGCTTGTGGGACCTGTAAAGTACAAGCATGGTGACCTACTGCTTTTATTATTGGTTTGCACATTCCTGCCTGCAGGCTCATACCCTGTACCACATTCAAGATACCATGGAGAAAGAGGCACTTTCTTCTATTCTCTCCCAGCTCTCCCTCATTGCTGAGAAGCTGGCTAAATCTGGTGCCAAGCTTGGAGCTCGGCAAGGTATGGAAGGACTGACAGTATTGAATGGTAACAATGACTCACCAGCTACTACAATGATGTCATCAATTAGCAGAGCCAGTGGCGGTGGGCAAGAGGATCCTCTGCTGAGCCTTCTGGATGGTCTGTACAAGGCGGTGGTAGTGGATAGTGGACTAAGGGACTTCCTTGTGGGTGAGTATGAGCTGTAAAATGATAGTTCACACATCATAGATTACCTCTCTATTATGATATCTTGAGTGATATTCAAAGCCACAAATAGGATGGTCATCAGAGAGGCAGTTTTTTCCTTGTTTCAATCCCTCCGTCAGACTGCCTCGATTCTAATTCCATGAGTCACTACCCAGCAGATGTTGTGTGACAATAGACAAGAGGCAGCACTAGGAATGATGATGTATACATGATCATGTACACATGATGTACAGGTAACTAGTCCATGGTCATCTCACATTGATCAATCACTACAGGTAACTTCTAGTCCATGGTCATCTAACATTGATCAATCACTACAGGTAACTTCTAGTCCATGGTCATCTCACATTGATCAATTACTACAGGTAACTAGTCCATGGTCATCTCACATTGATCAATCACTACAGGTAACTAGTCCATGGTCATCTCACATTGATCAATCACTACAGGTAACTAGTCCATGGTCATCTCACATTGATCAATCACTACAGGTGTAAAAAGACTGGGAGATTCCATTGTGGTATCCATGGACACATCTTGGAGTCATGCACCTCCAACAGCAAGGCTAGTGGCCTACGTTGCTGCGGTGGCAGGTGCCTTCTTCCTACTGAGGGCACGTATTCCTACCTTGTGGCGCACGCTCCCTCGCAGCAAGGTGGTCCTCTCACATCGCTTACCGGCAACTATGTCCCATGTTCTTGACAGATATGATGTGTCCCATGCGTTATGAATATGATTTCAATCGGCTCCTGAAACTATACTGTTGCTTTATTCATGTGTGGTGGTTTAATAGCCCTGCCAGGCGTATGATATACATCCTTCTCTAGTCTTAATAAGTGACGTATGATATACATCCTTCTCTAGTAGTCTTAAGTGACGTATGATATACATCCTTCTCTAGTAGTCTTAAGTGACGTATGATATACATCCTTCTCTAGTAGTCTTAAGTGACGTATGATATACATCTTTCTCTAGTGATCTTAAGTGACGTATGATATACATCCTTCTCTAGTAGTCTTAAGTGACGTATGATATACATCCTTCTCTAGTAGTCTTAAGTGACGTATGATATACATCCTTCTCTAGTAGTCTTAAGTGACGTATGATATACATCCTTCTCTAGTAGTCTTAAGTGACGTATGATATACATCCTTCTCTAGTGGTCTTAAGTGACGTATGATATACATCCTTCTCTAGTAGTCTTAAGTGACGTATGATATACATCTTTCTCTAGTGGTCTTAAGTGACGTATGATATACATCCTTCTCTAGTAGTCTTAAGTGACGTATGTTTTTTCTCTCCAGGTCTGCATGGCATATCAGTTCTTAGTAGTGAGTTGAGAGTTGTGTGCTGCCTGATCCCACTAGTGCACTCAGTGTCCATGGTGCTACCTGCTGATCCCACTACTAGTGCACTCATTGTCCATGGTGCTGCCTGCTGATCCCACTACTAGTGCACTCATTGTCCATGGCGCTGCCTGCTGATCCCACTACTAGTGCACTCAGTATCCATAGTGCTGCCTGCTGATTCCACTAGTGCACTCAGTGTCCAGGATGCTGACAGCTTGTCATGCCTTGTCTATTGAAGGTTCAGTACCCCAGCAGCCTAGTGCCACCTAGTGGGACGACAGCATACAGAGAGGAGGTTGCTCCATTCATGTCTACTCCAACTTCCGCTTCTGCTAATGCTTCTGCTTCTGCTGGTAGCCCTCTGCCGTGGCTGTCTGGCACGGCTGCTTCTTTCAGTCCATCATCTCAGGACAAGGCCAGCCCTTCTGCCCAGGGACTTGGACCTGAACTCCTTGGCTCAGACAGCAGGCATGTAGCACAGATACTACTAGCAGCACAGAGTAGAGCGGATTCTGCCTCAGTTGCAAGCTGGCCTGAAATAATAAACCCATTAGGTGGTGAGAGGAATAATGAGGATGCAGCTTCGGTTAGGAGCCCTGACATTCGGTCCTCCTCTCCAGTATCTGAGCTGGCAGGGGGACAAGGCACTACTCAGAAGTCTACATTCAAGCATATCTGGCAGTCATTTAATGGAGCTCTGCAGCCCGGCAGCCAAGGAGATCAAACATCGTTGAATAGCAACAGCAGTTCACACAAGAGTGGGGTGCAGCATGCAGCGTACACTAGTGCTGCCTCATCTAAAGCTCAACATCGTAGTATGCCTGCCTCCGCTTGCTCCTCCATGCCTGCCATGAGAACGCTGCCTGATCCAGCTGCCATGCGGCCAGTTCACACAAGCTCACACTCCTCTGCAGCCTCCATTGGTGCCTCAGCTGTGGCAGCAGTAGTGTATGGACAGGGAGCAGCAGCAGCAGCAGCAGCAGTGGAAGCAACCGCTAAGGCTTCATATCCAGTACAGCAGTACAGTGCTGCTAGGACGGCGTCAATGCCGGCAGCAGCTGGAGGGAGCATGGCATCCTGGGGATCCACTTCCTCTGCTACGACTTCCTCTGCTATGACTTCCTCTCCTACTTCAGCAGGATCATTCGGCTCAGCTTCCAGCAACTGGGGAAGCAGCAGGACTCCTCATCAAGTGGGTAGTCAATATGTGCCGCCAGGATCCAACACTGCTGTCAATACAAGAGGGAATGGAAGTAGCAACAGCCTGGAGGTGGTAAGTGATGGTGATGTTGAATGATGCTGTTCATGTCTCATAATAATTGCTTTAGGACACCCCACTACTGCTTTATGAGTCTGTTCAGCTATTTTTGACTCCAGGACAATGATTACTGTCATGCTTTGGCTTTATTTTATTTTGACTATAAAGGGAGAAATTTGTATTTTGTGATCATTATGATGATTTATGTGCCTTGTCTTAGGATTCTGATAAGATGAGACTGGAACTCAAACGAGCCCTCCATTGGGCAACCAAGGGCCTGGGACCTGTAGCTTCTGTTGTGCCTGGTAAGTAAACGTCTATCAACAGCAGGTAATGGCTTGGACCTGTTGTGCCTGGTAAGTAAACGTCTATCAACAGCAGTTAATGGCTTGGACCTGTTGTGCCTGGTAAGTAGACGTCTATCAACAGCAGGTAATGGCTTGGACCTGTTGTGCCTGGTAAGTAGACGTCTATCAACAGCAGGTAATGGCTTGGAGCTGTTGTGCCTGGTAAGTAGACGTCTATCAACAGCAGGTAATGGCTTGGAGCTGTTGTGCCTGGTAAGTAGACGTCAATCAACAGCAGGTAATGGCTTGGAGCTATAGCCTCTGTCGTTGTGCCTGGTATGTAAACCTATCAACAGCAGGTTATAGCTTGGGCATGCCTTGAGCTCTGCAGTACTAGACAAGCAGATTATGTACAAGATCATGCTGGTCCGCCATGCAGGTAAGGATAATGGTCAACTCTAGGTGCATGGGGAAAATATATGTTTGTCAGCAGGTCCAAATAATGGTGACATCATAGCGCCGCTCCCTCACATATTGTTTTGCACAATGGATTTTCTTTCACCTGCTGTCAAATCAAAGGATGTATCATCTTTCATCTTGTCACGTGTTTTGATATGTAGGTGGGGAGCCATTCAGAGAGGAGATGGATCATCTTGTGCAGCAGCTGGAAGCCCTAAGTCCTTCAAGCACACAGGTACAGTAGTTGATGCAACTACTTCATGTTTCAATGCGCCGCCATTTGCATGCAGGCTGGTAGCTATGCCATGAAGAAGGCAGATATAGGCCTCCACCATCAGAGGTTCTCCTTATCACATCAAGAAGGCAGATATTATAGCCCCCCACCATCAGAGGTTCTCCTTATCACATCAAGGGGATAACTATTTGTTCTCTTTATCACATCAGGAGGATAACTATGATAGCCGCAGGGTAGACCCAGCAGGCAACTGGGGTAGCCCATCTGGAATGGGCATCAGGACCTCCTCCACGTTGCCAGGCAGCAGCAGCAGCGGCAGTAGCAGTGGCAGCATACCTGGTGATAGAGCGGCGGGACGGCAGCAGAGGGGGCTGCTAGGAAGCTGGACTCTGTGCTACGCTTCAAACGGCCTCCCTGAGGATGATTCTATGCAGCAGCAGCAGCAGGGTTCTAACAGCAACTCCAACTTGTTTGCACAGGTAACCATAAGCTATACTGCTGTTAATGTTGAGCATGACTTCTGTTAGTTCAAGTACACTACTTATATTACTAAGCTACTACCTTGTATCATCATCATAAGTTAGATGTCTATCAGCTCTCAATGTGTTATCAAAGTGGTATTGAACTTTACGTATGATGATGCATTTCATTGATAAGCAGTTGAAAGCTGTTTTTAATAGCTGCAGGTTCTTTTAATACTCCTCATTACTCTCTGCCCCCCCTCTAGATCCTGCAGCTATCTGACGCAATCCCAGGTTCTTTTAATGCTCCTCATTACTCTCTGCCCCCCCACTAGATCCTGCAGCTATCTGACGCAATCCCAGGTTTGGGAATGGATGCAGTGGTCCAGACCCTGGAGCAGATGGACCCATCACCTGCTGTCTTAGCTTCTGCAGTGAATTTAGGTCCACATGGGGTAGCCATCAGTATGAACAACTCAGCTGTCTTCAGGTGACAGTCACTGCAGCTCAACTGACGTGCACATTCCGCGTGATATTATTATCTATGCCCCCTAGTAGTAAAGGGTTATATTTTCTCAGCATCAGTTACTACCATGCAGCGTAATAATGTTTGCTAAATAGACATTACTGCTTTTACGTTTTCTGCACAACCAGCCCTTCAGCACGTTACCAGCCTGACCAAGGTCAGAAAACCCTTCATCATGCTATTGCTACTCATCTTGAGCAGGTTCGGCCCTCTGGGCAGTTGGAAGGTGACAGTCTCAGGAGGGTGGTCTGCTGCTGGATCCAGTGCACTGGTCACATTTGACACTTTCAGCATCAAACCTGTGTCATTCTTAGGGCTGGAAACACAGGTAGCAGCAGGGGTTTAGGGTTTAGGCGGGGCCATGATGGCATCATAATGATAGGAAGTGATAAATGATGAAAATGAGATATTGTGCATATTGCGGGTGTGATGAAGGTATTTCTGATCTAAAAGGTGTGATGAAGGTGTTTCTGATCTAAAATGAATTCACGCTACTCCTCCTCTACTGCAGGATCTTCCAGAGTTATCAGTCCCTATCCCAGAGTTGCTGCGATCACAAAGCAGTTGGCACACCACATACCTGGACCAAGACCTACGTATCAGCCGAGGAGCTAATGGCAGCTTGTTTGTATTCAAGAGGGTGCCAGCTAGCAGTCAGCAGCAATCAACTAACACTGCTGGTTATGTGTATCCATACTAGAAGTCATACTAAACGTCGTAGTCTTAATGATGCATCTGTAGTAAGGCGAGGTCATTATGAAGTACTCAAAATTGCGTTGATAGGAAATTCATTTTTTAAAATCAATTCTTCAAGAATTCAGTTGATTGCATGCTTCTGGATCATGGATATCATTCATCATGATAGCAGTAGCAAAATGTTTCCAGGCTAGTGGAAATCGTCATGAAGAAAGGATTGTCTGTCTGTCTAGTTGCGGCAATGTTTACCACCAGTAGCTTCCTGTTTACCACCAGTAGCTTCCTTCACCAAAAGTAGTAGTCTCATAACTGCGGTTGCAATGAAGTCATGGATGGCTGCTTCTTGATGAACGCAAACACACCCTTGAGCAGTAAGAGAGCGCACTATGAAGATCTGCTAGGTCGTGCGTTTGAATCATGATGGACATTGCACGCTTACGTTAATTCAAGGCACTATGCACGAAGCCTATCAAGATGACAAGCTGACCACATCATCATTTGTAGTAATTTGCAGCTAGTCGCTGTCTAGGCCCAGGCGGTACACAGCTAATGTACTGATAGCAATCAAACTCCATACCAGGCATGCCCACCACCCATAGAACTGCCCTACAAACAGAAACAGAGGCGATAGATCGAGAGCTCTCAGTGAAGCAGCAGTCATGTCTGGCATTTCTTCCTCCTCCATGCCTCCCAGCAGCATGTTATGAACCGCAGACAGGTTACTAGCAGTAGACCTGCCATCAGTTATTAGAGGAGAAGTCACAACTGTTTCCTTCACCAGGGTGTGGTTGCCTATAACACTGGCACTCTCAGCGAGTGCTGCTAATTGGTCAGCAAGAGAATGACCCATGGGACCTGCAGCTTCCAGAACCTTCCTCCCAGCACTCAAGATGTACTCCCGGCTGCCAGGCTCTGAGGCCAGGGTGATGAGACCACGGTCTCCATGCAATCCAGACAGCAAAGCAGCTGAGGTAAGAATACAAGCAAGGCCCATTATCTGCACCAGAGAAAGAGGAATGAACAAGTATCGAGTAGGGTCAAGTCAAACGCAGTCTGTCTGAGGGATAAATCAGACAGCATGTGACCACTTTTGAGCGGAGCTCATGGATACATCCATCTTTCATCAAAACTCGTCATCGGAAACACTCGTCACCAAAATACGCCACATTTTCATGTGTACGTCATGCAAGAGATAATGATTCAAATTGCAATACAACACAACCATCAAGGATCAAGCACTTGGAACATGCCTGATCATGACTCAGTTAACTCAGTTCTATCTCACATGACAGGACGGGCAGTTGAGGGCTGCCTCAACCCACCTGAACAGAGGTCTTCCCCAACAATCCTCGTATTAAGTCCAGAGTATTCTTCACGGCCTCCGCCTTTCATCAGAAAATGAAATTGCTAATAATTTCAGATGTTATACTCATCATATCTAGAGGAAAGACCAGATTATTCCACACTTATTGAAGACCAAAGCAGGTACCTCTCATACCTTCCTAGGATGCTCGATACCACTGTGCCTCAATCTGTACCATTCTATCAATCCTGAGTTCAGCCAAGCCTTGTCATGAAGAGGAAAGGATGCAATGTTTGTCAACTCAACAAATGTTAACTTAATATGACTTGTTTACTCTTCAAAAAATCTGATCTTACATGCCAGAACAAGCCAGAAGTACGGCCATCAGTGGTCACTACAATCATTTAGTGTACATTAAGTATAACTGTAGCTTATTTGACCAGCATTATGCTCCCTATACTGTAAGTATAACTGTAGCTTATTTGACCAGCATTATGCTCCCGGGACATTTTACCTGTGCCATTGGGTTCAGTACCAGTGCATGGACCAGGACAATCAGCAGCATTAGTGCAGCTTGTATCTGTGGGATCCATGCAACAGGAAGCTTCCAGAAGGTTGAAATGCTCTTGAACTGAAGCATCAGGCAGAAATGATTCATTTCAGACAAGGTTTTTAAATCAGCACCTACTGTCCATTAGGGTTTAGGAATGATGTTTAAATGATTTATTATGCAGGTAAACACGATAACTGTTGTGAAAAACATGAAGAAAAAATCCGTAGTGGAGGTTTAAGAGAGTTGTAATGAACTGTCACCTGGAGCATGACAACTATAAATGAACTGTCACCTGGAGCATGACAACTATAAATGGCAGCACAAGCCCCAATCTTGCAAGGAGGACAGATTTCCTAGAGTACACAATGTACTTGCGCCCCCAGGAGGGAGGAGAGCCCATGTCATAGACCAGCCGCGCATACTTCGCCGCTGAGCCGTACATTGCAGCAGCTGACCATGGAATGAGCATGAGGATGAGTGAAGTCAAGTCTTTAGACTGATCAGACTCAATATCATACAATGCATTAATAGATCATGATGATGGGACATGGAGGTTGATGAGGACAAGGACATGCAGCATGTGCTGCAGGTACATTCATAGGGCCTGCCAACATGCAGCAATGATGCAGCATGTGCTGCTGGTACATTCATAGGGCCTGCCAACATGCAGCAATGATGCAGC
Organism: Chlamydomonas eustigma; assembly: GCA_002335675.1. Classification (NCBI taxonomy): domain Eukaryota; kingdom Viridiplantae; phylum Chlorophyta; class Chlorophyceae; order Chlamydomonadales; family Chlamydomonadaceae; genus Chlamydomonas; species Chlamydomonas eustigma. The sequence goes on along the minus strand of BEGY01000071.1, from coordinate 170,471 downwards.
ATGTGCTGCTGGTACATTCTTAGGGACTGCCAACATGCAGCAATGATGCAGCATGTGCTGCTGGTACATTCATAGGGCCTGCCAACATGCAATAAGAGCCCTTAATATCAATATGAGGCCGTCAACAACACAGTATTAAAGCGCTATATACATCTTTGATGTTATCTGGCTCACCTATGAGACCTGCACATAAGGCCAGATTGGCTGTTAGCATAAAACCACTAGACCTCACAATAAGGACCTGCTGATGATCATCTTCAAGGTCCATCCTTGAGAGCACGCGTCGCATCAGGTGTTGCGAAAACTGTGCACGACAATAACTAGTTTTCATGAAGAGCATGTGAGATATCATCTGAGAGGATGTCTGTTGCATGTGTGCAGGAAGCGCCATCATCACATGATTGATATGCCTAATAGAACATATGTCTTCCTCATATAGAAGGAGGAAACTCTGTGGATGTCCATTAATTTTGATATCCCATTCCATACTAACTTTTCATCTGTAGCCACAACACCTGCAATACCACCAGACATCCATTAATAGGTAACCTAGTCAGCACAATCATTGCTATGATGACTTACATCATCCAAGGACTGAATCATTGTTATGATGACTTACATCATCCAAGGACTGAATCATTTCATCAACATTAATACCCAAGCTTGATTGCAGGAAGGACCTCAGCATTTGCGGAGCTAGAAGGGCCGCTGCAGCTGCAGAGCCTAGTACAGCGGTGACCATGAGGTGCAGCTTATCCCCTGCTGTGGAGGACTTGGCATGGGAGGTAACATCCACCTGCATGTATTACAAAGGTGATCCGCCACTTGTACTTAATTAATATGATGTAAATAATCACATGTGACTACATAGGATATACAACCACATTCACGGAGAGCTATGTAGTATTACAGTAGCCGTGCAAGGAGAGCAAGCTCGTGTTGTTACTCCTCTGCACAGCTGTCATCATCACATGAGGGAACTGAAAGATGAAGTACATGAAGAGTGAGGCATGAGAAAGAGTTCACATTGTGGCAACCACCATGGATGCATCTATTCCTTCCAGTGTACCTTGAGGACAGTGAAGGTTGAGAAGCCGAGAACCAGAAGTGTGAACAAGTTGACAGAGGTTGTACTTGCAGCTCCAGAGCCAGCAAACAGGGCTGCCATCACTGCCAGCCACGTGTTAAGTAGAATGGCTGCGGAAGTCAAAATCTATCAAGGGACAACAAATACATACTTTCAGTGGCATATGCAGCTCACTTCAGAGTTTCAATGCATGAATAAATTGAGTGTCAGAGAACAATTAGATCTTAAAATAAAAACCATTAAATTAAGTAATGAACGGGTTGCTGGATGAAACTTGAGAGATGAGAGCTGCTGCATAGCATTTTAGTAATGAAAGTCTCAGAAATTATGTTGGTTTGCTTGCAAGGGCATCAGTATTGAGACAGTCTGAGGCACTGATTCGGTGTCAGTATGAATTGGCTTCAGTAACAGTCTATCGCAGTCACCTTTTAGTAGGACGTACCTTTGATATCTGAAAGACATCTTCATGTGGGAGTTTGTGGAACTTACCACATCATTGAAGTCCTTGCTGAATGTGATGGAGTGAAGAGACCTGGGCCCTATCCCTGTCATGAACGTGTTTTGCTCAGCTATACCCTTGAGCTCAACATGCCGCTTAGCAGCTTGTTTACGCCCTTTCTTCGTTTTAGAATCAGCGACTTCAGGCTGCCCAATTGAGCCCAAGTCTTGACAGCAAAATGTGCTGAGGCCAGTAAGAAAAATATCAACCCCCGACAGCCTACGCAAAAAGTAGTTGACCGATCGTTCTGACATTTCCTGATAACACTATCAACGCACCTTAACACAGATCTCAATGTTATCAAGATAGCAGCTCCAGTGACATGCCCTAACAGAGGGCTTTGGCCTAAGCCAACAGCCATAGGTAAATGCGGCCTGTGATCAGCTGCAGGTCGTTGAAACTTACTGGCGCTAAAAACGGTTTAACAAGTTCAGAGATAATGAATTTGTGACTTTAAAAAGATTGCTGAAGTCCGTGCAAAAGAACAGTAGTGTGAAATGAGTGTACTTTTCTCACATTTGTTAACGGGGCTGTACTTGTTACAAACCTCCATCATTCCTGCAGGCATCAATAACAGCAAGGTAAATATCATGTCTGACAGAGCTGCTGCGGCTGACGCTAGAAGACAGAAAATACTGGCTCGTGGCAAGGATCGACTTTCTACAATCACTGGAGGTATGAGATGTTATAATATTTAAGTTCAATTAGCATGAGCATGATGCTCTTTGGTACCTCACCACCCTCGTTCCGAGTGAAGACCATGACTATGTCTTAAAATGTCAATGCCATTATCAAATTGTAGACAGCATTGTTGTAACACTAGCTTTGATGTGAGATATTGTTTTGAATGTACCAACTTCTCTTGGCAAGGGACTAGCAGCTCCCCAACCTCTAACAGACCATCAGGGACAACAGATTCATCCGAGGACCCTAGGACCGATGGCATTGTAACCTCATCTTCACAACTTCCTGGTTCACCTTCTGTCACTGATGATGTACCTAGCACCTCCTGCTTGCAGCCGACTGTCGCTGGTGTGACACTGACAGATCCTTCAACAGTGATGTCAACCACATTTGCAACTGCTGTAGATGAGGGCGAAAATGATGAGGGTACAACTCGTACATCTACTCTGCATGATCTGACCTCTGGGGTCCAAACTGTTCCTCAAAGGCCTCCAGATGCTTCAGATCATGAGGGCGGAAATGATAATGAAAGCTTAGGAGCTCCCGATCCTTTAATGATGAGTAGCAGAAATAAGAGGTTACCTGGTGTTTTAGGTTTCGGGGCTAAGCTTCAGCTAGCTGTCAAATTCACAATACTGCCTCGAGCATTCCTGTCCATATTTATAGCATGTTTACTGAGCAAGGGCTACCTGACTCCTCAGCTGGTGGGGCTGCCTGTTTTAACACTGATGGCTTTACAGGTGAAGTATTATGTCCCCCACATGCTGCCTAGTATTGTGTATCTCAGTCAATGCACACAAGTGTTACTCAGAATGCCCTTGTTTCCAAAAATCAGGTTGCATTAATTATCAGCTTTCAAACCCTGTTGCTGAGCAGTGGGAACGGGATCGCTTCTTCCTGGGTAAGCGCAACTTGAACTCGGAGAGTCAACTATTTACTCTTTATGATGGCCGTTTCATGGAGCATTGTCACTCTGAAAGGGGATTAAAGCATATTTTCTGTTTTGTTCTTTTCATCCAAGAACAACCTCATCCCTTCATGACCTAACCCTGAATAATTGATGTCATGACAACCTGCAGCAGGGTGGAAGCTAACATGGTTATGGCATCTCCCATGCCCTCATAAGCACTTTGGTCGGAGAACTGGCATTTTCCCAACATACATAGTCCACAGCTATGTTACTCTCTTACTTTCTACCAACTGCTTTGTGTAGGCAGGCACCGTGATCATGGAGGAGGAGGGCACTTACCGTTTGCCACCTCATTTGAGGCAGCTTCAATTAACTAAGCTTATACCAGGACTAGATGATGCTTTGGAAAGTTTCAAAGGCGTATCTAATGCGCTATCTAGCGTGCTTGATGGTGTTGCTGTGTTCATATTGGCGTACAGTGCATTGCGTATCATATGAAAATGAAGCAAAGTCTCAAAAATATCGTGATAGGAGAAATGTAAGATGTCAGTTTTCTAAAAGCATTCGTAATTTGAGAATCATATGTCGAACCACAAATGTCGTACAAACCTGAAATGCATTTCGAAATTTCACCTTCACACAAATTTCAGGACCTTATTGTGTATGTCCTGCTCAATACTCCTCCATTGGTCAGATGCTAAAACGATACTTTGCTTGTAGTCTCATGCCTTAATTATACCTACTCTACGTCATTTCTAGGTACCCAGCAATACAACAACTCTATGCCTTTGTTAAGCTCAATAACATAAGTGCTCAACATAAGTATCAATGAACAGGTCATCCATGATGACAGGCCTCGTTCTACCTGATCAGACCATCATTCAGGCCTGCAAGGCCTTCTCGACAGATGGCGGAGAGTCATTAACCAAGCATGAATTTAAATGTGCTTACACAGCTCTGTTTGGCAACAAGCCAGTAAAGGTGATGATGCCTTCAGAATCTTCACAAGCAGCCTTTTCTTTGTAACTTTATTTGGCCATGTTGTAGCAGAATTGTCACCACTCTCCTCATCCTTCCCCTACCTTTACTACCCTGATTTACATGTATGGGACATTGTTCATTGATAAGGTCAACTAAAAGCTTCATCTCTCCGGCTCCATTGTATGTAATAGCAGACTCAGTGGGACCTTCTACCAAAAGTTGTGAGTGCAGAAGGCATTGAAATGGTAACCTCTGAGGCCTTCAGCACTTTCATCAAGGTGACTTTTAGTTAATCTGACAAGCCTACCATGTCATGAAATGTGCCTCGAGAGCCCTCTCCTTTGCTACAAATGATCATGTACCGCCTACTATTCTCATGTACCGCCTACTATTCTCATGTACTTCATATTTGACACCTGCAATCAAATGTATCAAATTCTGAACAGCAGCAGAGTCCTATTAGCATTTGAGGAACTAGATATTTCTGTACCAAATAACATGTTGATGCATCCAACCAAGAAAGCAATACCACCCTTATAGCAGTAAGGGCCTTCCATTCCTTCTGCGGCTTGCATAGGGATCTTCTCAGTATCGGGATACTGGGGAGCATGAAAGGACCATTTTCAAGCTGTTTGATATCAGACGTGAGCAGAACGTGCAAGTTTTCCATTTTTCTGCCTTAACAGGATTTTGAATACATGCATGTACATTGATCATGTCATCAGGGAAAGCCTTATGACATTTTTGAATCCTGACCACTAAAGCATACACATTTGTATTGTGATCATCATCATGGAATGATGAGCCACTGTTATTTTGTAACTGTGACACCATTTACTTACGACATGACCCTTACACTATGCCAAATTATGTATTAAACACGTAATAAACCTGCAACACGTCAATAGGCATGGTATTATTGGCGTCATTAGCCTTGGTGCTCATGCTTTTATCACCACCTGCTACTCTAGGCTCATGCTTTATCACCACCTGCTACTCTAGGCTCTGGTTTTATAAGTAGGGAAGATGCCCACACTGTCTTCAAGGGGGCGGCCCCTGGAGTACCAACACGTGTTGTGGAGGAGGTAGACCGCGGGGTCATCATGCATCATCACCAATAAACTAAACATGAGCTGCTAAGTTGTAGCAGGGGTCATCATGCATCATCACCAATAAACTAAACATGAGCTGCTAAGTTGTAGGGGTCATCATGCATCATCACCAATAAACTAAACATGAGCTGCTAAGTTGTAGCAGGGGTCATCATGCATCATCACCAATAAACTAAACATGAGCTGCTAAGTTGTAGGGGTCAGAATCACATGTTTCTACTGTTGCGTGTCATCTGGGCCTTTGCGAAATCATTGCCTTGTGCACCTGCGTATTAGGAATAGCAGCAAGTTAAGGTTGCTTACCTGCATCATGTTCATTGTTGGCTGGGATGAAATGTAGTCATCTGTCCGGCTAGTGGCTGTTCATTATTCATATTGCTGGCCGGGATAAAATGTCATCTGCTGTCCGGCTAGTGGCTGTTCATTATTATTGGCCGGGATGAAATGTCATCTGTCCGGCTAGTGGCTGTTCATTATTCATATTGGCCGGGATGAAATGTCATCTGCTGTCCGGCTAGTGGCTGTTCATTATTATTGGCCGGGATGAAATGTCATCTGTCCGGCTAGTGGCTGTTCATTATTTATATTGGCCGGGATGAAATGTCATCTGCTGTCCGGCTAGTGGCCAGACCTCAAATGTAACATAGTTTCAATAGGCCTCTGTCCGGCTAGTTGCCAGACCTCAAATGTAACATAGTTTCAATAGGCCTCTGCCCCTACTACCTAGATAAACTACTTGTACAAATAATCACAAGCAGACGTTGAAGATGAGAAGTCATGGTGTTTGTGCGCTAACATAACATACATAATAATGACTCATGACAGTTTATTATTAAGATTGACTGCGGCCATGCATTACTGATCAACTTGGGCCATTAGCAGTGGTCCAGTAGCCGGTCCAGCGGTAGTGATGTAGGATGTGAGATTTCTGCGTCGTATTGCTGAGGTGTGGCATCTGTCTTTGCAATTCAGGTGTTTGACGAGCTTGATCTGGATCAGGATGGACGTGTCAGCTGCCATGACTTCCTTACAATGATAAGAATGAGGACACCGTGAGCCACTACCAGAAGGACATACTATGACTGGCTCACAGTAACCTTGTTGAACATGGATTGTGTAATAAACCGGATTCAATTTTAAACAAGAACAGGGACTTGAAGTACCAACTTGATTTTGATTTTACGTCATGGCTTCATATGATCTTTCAAAGGTAAAAGGAACATAGTAATGACTTGTTGTACATCTTCCATAATTCTGATCCGGCCAGCTGTAGCACAGCATTGTGCTCCACTCGGTACATTGTTTCCTAAATAAATTTCCATTGTAATTTGCGTACTTGTGTTACACTCTTAAGATCATATTGATAAACATGACCGCCAGTAATAATTGGTTAGGATGAAGAGCGGAATGTCCAGGATTGTGCAACACGTACTCCAGATACACCTCTTTGAACTACAAAACCTGAGTAAGCTCGTAGTCAATGATACCTGACTGGCAAAAAAACTCATTACGGATACCTCCCAAAGATTGAGATCATCACTGATACCCTCCTCCTGGGGCTCCATACACACCAGCATAGCCACCACCGCCACCACCTGCAGCCGGGGCAGTTTCCTCCCGCTCACGGTTCCAAGCTGCGATCTTGGCCCTTCTCTCAGCTGAAGACTCACGTTCCCTTCTGTCTCTACCCCCATCGCGCTCCCTCTCTCTCCCTCTCCTGTCATCTCTGCCTCCACCACCACCACCACCACCACCTCCACGCCGATCATCCCGTCCACGGTCATCCCGCTCCTTCTCCCGGTCCGGGCTGCGCCTGCGGTACCTTCCGAACAGAGCCTTGCGCAGCTCCTTACTGATGGGTTTCAAGTGCATAAAGTTGCAGTACCCTCCTCGGTTACAAGTGTTCTCTTCATACTGGCGACATGTAGCTTCTCTGAAATCAGTCACCTGTCAGTCAGAAAACATAACTTGGTTCAGTCATGAGGGTCAAATGTGTCGCAGTTGGCACTTATCTTGTTCAAGGCAATCATTATGGACAAATAGATTCTTTTATGATGGTGAAGGGCTGCAAAGAATTAGAGGGTAAGCAGTCTTTCAGCGCGGCCTGCTTTGTGCACAATCGTGTCAGTAACATCGTGCAAGGTATGATGAAGATCATAAGAACCTGGTAAAGATGAAGAACACAATTTGTTGGGAAAACTTACTGGTGAGAACTCAGCAATGATCGGTCTACCATCGTAGTATCGACCCTGCAGGCCCTGTCAATGACATGAAAACAATGATTGCTTTTTAGAAGCAGCTGCAAAACTCAGCAAAGAAGAGTCAACTGTGGGCTGCATGGCATGGATTTGCTTTCGCTATTGCACACATAATGTACAGGATGTAACAGGAGAATAGAGATACATCCTTCTCATTTAGCTGAAGTACAGTTAGCGATGGACAAGGCTGCACACATCATGAGAGTGGACCGTGCGTTGAACAAAGTACCTGGAGAGCTTTCGCGGCTGCTTCCTCGTCCTTAAATTTGATGTAAACGTTGCCCACCATGTGGTCGGCAATGTTGTCACATACATTCAGATTTTCGACTTCTCCATGCTGTGCTACTTCTTCAAAAACGTCCTCATAGAAATCTTCAAAGTTTGATTGGACTGTGTGTTCGTCTACTTGCATAGGAATTCCATCTGGACCCAGCGGGGCCGTAACGACGGGGTTCTGATACATATTTTTGAGAAGCATAGTCTGGCTGATGGTTGGCCTGTTGTGCATACGGGAGCATCGATCTCCATGTCGACAAGCTCCAATCTTGAAATAGAAAGGGCAATTTACTCGATCTTTCTCAGTACCAAAAATACTAGCTAAGTGCTCCGCCATTGTGGAGTATTCGATGGATTTACACGCTACAGATCGAAGTAAGAATCGTTCTGGATCGATGAGGGGGCAAGCCCATGCAGTCATACATCAGGGTAGTATTTACTTAATTGTTATTCATTAATTGTTAATGCAATGAATTCGGACTCGAGTAAATTACTGTGCTGACAAGGCTTTGACGAGGAAATGCATGAGGAAATGTAGGTTATACCTTGGAGATGGAGTGCATGCACCACAAAGATCGTAGAAATACAATACTGTATATCTTAAATACCCTAATGAGTACTGACATCAATACCATCTGGGCCTTTTTCTCTTAAACGTCTCCCAATGATGCTCTCTGGTGCTGCACATATAAATGACAGCAAAGACACAAGTAGGCAACTTGAAACATTCAAACGAACCTCCTGTAAAACCCTGCATGAAGAGCATAACTGAGTGGAACAGCCTCCAAGGTATTCAAGCCCGGTACACCCAATCTCTGAAGAAATGAAGATTTCTTGAAGTTTTCTATCCTAGAAAGGCTTATATCCCCACCTTTAAACTCTCTCATCTTTTGAATTAACTCAGCAGGATCAGAGGATACGATCACAGCATTATATTGTGCCTTGACGAATCCCTGTCAGGTCATGTTAACAACATGTTTGGTTCATATCTTGTTCAGCCTAGACTCTAGCAAACGATGAGTCAATTGTCACATCATTTCAATGCTGCTATTAATGATTATAAGCATGGATGAGCATTCCAATGTTGTATTAGATCAAGGCAGCATGACTGGGCAAGAATGTTGAATATATTAATGTGTTGGTAGCAATCACAAGCCTCCTGATAGACAATTTTTGTGTGAATCATGCAAAGACTGACCTCATCAACACAGTGCTTAAAGAATGATACTAGGGGATCATAGAATCCTGCAATGTTTAAAAGGCCCACGGGCTTGGAGTGGAATCCCAGTTGCTGCCATGTGAGAACCTGTGCATAGTGCAATGTACTCATTATGCTGTACACTGTATTCCTGTGCACCAGGAGGAAGGTGACGTACAACTTACAGGGAGGGCCTGCTAGCTTGCAGTGACTGACTCATCATGTGTCATACTCAAAGAAAATTTCCTGACTCAAGTCAAGCTGTGTCAAAGCTTGAAGAACGGATTACAGGAGTCTCATTACCTCCATCAGTTCCTCCATTGTTCCAAACCTGTCAGCAGAAGAAAATCCAAATGAGCAAGGATGCTTTGTGACAGTACAGGAGGTGTTCAAATAGTGTGGACTCACAGCAGAGAAAGTATGAAATAAGCAGGGATGCTTACCCCCCTGGCATAGCAATGAAGCCATCCGCATGCTTTGCCATCAAAGCCTTCCTAGTGTGCATGTCTTCAACTATCTGGAGCGTTCCAATCATCTCTCCTGAAACCTACAAAACACACAGAAGTTCATACTTCTACATTAGGATATTACATGTATTGCAGGAATAAAGTCAACAACACTCAATATCAGACAAAAAATCATCGCAATATCTTCAGTTACAGCTTGCAGTTGTGCATGTTCACTCCTCATGTTCACAAACAAGTAGATCCCTCATAGGAAGGCATGTCTTTGTTTCAAATCCTGACTTCTTTAGGAGTGAGAGACTCTGGAATGATCCCAATGACCCCCTCATCTCCCAGGCCCTTGAAAACCTGGTCATTGTCAAGTAAATAATGATCACATGACAGCAGCGTATAATATTGTTACTGGATGAAAAAGCAGAGTATGCAAGAACATGAACGCAAAAGCAAAAGGTATAGATCTCACAGTGCGACCAATAACACCCATAAGTCCAACTGTGCCACCTCCATAAACAAGTCCGATGCCCTGTTGCACCATGTGTTCACCCAAGGCTGCAGCTACTGCTTCATATTCTGGCTTGATACCACTGGCAGAGCCACAAAATACACAAATTCTTTTCACTTCAGACATCACTGCCTTATCCTCGACTGCTGATTCAATTTTTGCACCGGGTCTTGATAGCACTGATCGCGGAGGACGATGCAATGTCGATCGTTTCTTAAAGACGGGGCAAGAACTTGCGACTATCATAAATTGCAAGGCACTTCAACCAGGTTCGCTTGTCTTAGTTTAGGCTCCAGAACCAGTGTCACTGCAATAACGACAGCTGGAAGTCTCTTACAATGTAGCTACTCCGTGTGTTGATCACTTTAGTACATTCAAATTTATAAATGAGTCCGTACAATCACATGTAATTAAGGTCAAACAATCTGTTCGTCTCGGGAATAAAGTCAGGATGAGTGATACGTCCACAAGGACTAATGCAATACTTAAGATGCTCTCCATTGCTTCAACAGAAGCTTCTCGTCTTCGGACAGGGGCTGCTTCCTCTCGCGACGATGACAGGGCGGTAAGGATGGCAGTAGGCGGTATTTTGATGCTTTGTATGAAACATTTGTCTGTAATGTGATGTAGGGAGATTCTCTTGACTTAATTGAGCCTTTCACGCCAGTGAGTCAACACCAGATGTAAAATTTGTTCCTATGCTAATATTAAAAATGTACCACAGCTTAGAGATGTCCTCTTATATTCACACCTCAATAAGCTTGTAAATATCTCAAGTTATGCTTGTAGTGTTTTCAGATAAGCCTGGTTAGATTCTTTGAAATTGTAGCCTTTTCAGGAGTATTGTTTCAACTGTCATCCTTCATGTGTTATACTCTTTTAGGCTGAGATTGCAAAGCCTGAAGTGTGGAATCCTTGCACAGAGGTTTCAGGAGAACGCAGGGCCTCTCCAGTGGATAAATATGATGAGCAAGCTGCAACGCCACGTAACATTTTGGACTCAGTTCTGAAAGCTGCCAACGGTGAGGTATTGACATTGCAGGCAATTACAATATCAAAAACTCCTAGAATACAATGCCCAAACTGCCAATGCAGCACTAAAATTTTTCATGATATTGACTGTTTCTTACTAGGTAACGTCCTTGCAATGCTTGGCGATGGCCATGACTTAGGTGCCATACAGGCTGCTGCTACCTGCCTTATTACTCGCATGGACCGAAGCCTAGTAATGGAGTCATCAGAGACCTCAACAATGTGCAGGCTAGACCTGAATGATAAGTACACGCAGTGTGCAGTACAGACTCTTGCTCTGCTGCCGGTTGTCAAGGCGAGTATGCAAGCAGGAGATGCTGAGTCCCTGGTCTCTGATTGGGTAGTTGAGGGCAGCAACAGTGGATCCACAGGATTCCAATCAACTCATTCTGGGACCCAGCTGTCAAATACCAAAAGCAGTTGTAACCTAGTAAGACTACTAAACAATAATGATCAGACAGCATCTATGCAGCTCGATCAGAGTTCTGGAGACTTCCTGTCAGGTGCAAGGCATAGTACTTTCATCCTGCCTCCAGAAGTGTCCGTTGCTCAACTGAATGGCCATGACTCAGCAGACGGGCTGTCTCCAGCTTCCATGCAGCACCACCATGTCCCCCTCTTCCAAGTTTCTCATTACATCAGCCCATCTTCTGCACTCACCCCAATAATGCCACGACCAGACGTGCCTCAGACTTCTGAGCTGACTTCAGTTGCAGACGGCTTCATGTACCAACACACAGTCCCTCATGTTGATACTCCCTTTGATATCACTTCTGAATTCAACATCCTCACATCCTCCTCCTTCTCGCAAACAGCCAGCAGCCTCAACAAACAAAGCGTACAGAAAGACTTGCTTGATGAGGCGTCAGGTGGATGGAATCTGAGTGCTACTACTGCTCCATCAGGTCATCATCAGAAGTCACCTTCCATGGAGCTTAGTCTGGATGATGTAGAGCCCACAGTCAGAGCTCCAAGGTCTCCACAATCAGGTTGTGATGATAACTCTTTTGTCCTCAACAGACCAGCTTCTAAGCAGGGACTGCTGCTGGAGGGTCCAACCAGTGGCAAATCATACATTTCTATGGACTCTGGCATGCTGCTGGGCTCTCCTCAGCACTCTCTGTCAAGGCAACAGCAACAGCTCTTCTCCAAACAAATGCAATCACACCGTTTGAAGAAGTCAACGTTCGTGTGCTCTACAGCTCATAACGGCGGTCAAGAGTCAGTTACACAATCAGCTACCTTTTCAACTACAGATGACCATCCTCATGCTGTTGGTATCATGGATCAAGGCACCTGTTCGCCATCCCATACTGAAGACACCCTAGGGTCTGCCATGTACTTCCGCCTGGACCTGACAGAGAGCGACAGCTGCAGTAGCAGTACATGTACTGCCACGAGTGGTACCGCTGAAAGCCGCCATGTACCAGGAGGAACTGGATGCTCGTCCCAGCCAACCTTTAAAGGAGGATCTGGGCTTCCATCAACAAGGGCAATCAATAAGAAGGAAAAGGCTGTGCCAGCAGAGAGAGGGCCTCTCAAGTCAACACTTGTGCGCTCATCGCAGGCAAGCCGTGGCCAGCAACTGCGGATGGAGACGAAGCAAGAGGTGCTAGAGCGTCTTAAGAAGGTGATAAAAAGGCGGATAGCTCGTAGCCTCTTCAGAATGTTGCTTTATGGTACTGAAAATTCCAAAAATGCCGAATAATTAGATCTTTTTAGGTTGAATGAGAAGATGTGAGTGGAATGACTAGATCATTTGTTCTTCATTTCAGGTGAATGAGGCCTTCAACAGAAGCCACCCAGGCAAGGAGACAACTTCTCGGCATTCTGCAGGCAATACCAAGAGACGGCTACCAGAAGGTGTTCACGACATTAACACTGTTGTTGCGGATGAAGCTGTCAAGAAGCCAGCCGTCACAGAAGGATCTCAGACCAAGGCAAAGACAAGCCGGTGAGTCATATTGCAGCAGCAGCAGCAGCAGGTACAACTACTAAACACCCTTATTATGCTGCAAGATGCTCTGATAAATATAATCGGCTCACCAAAGCCACCTGTAGATTTCATCTTTGCAGAACTGATATTATCATCATAAGAGACTGACTGCTTGATTATGGGACTGTCCGATGGGAATGGAGGATTTAAGCTGCGCATGTTGTAAATGCACTGTCGTTCACTAGGTACTTGGAGCTCATCAGCAAGGTTGGGAGGTCCCAACACCTACTCATGAGCAGAGGTGGCTCTCCCAGCAGTAAGGCAGGTACCCTACAACTGTACCCTATACCCTATACCCAATACCCCGCCAAAGCAGGTCCCCAACATTATATCCACCCTCCCCACTATGCTGCCAACGATGTTCATCACTCATCATACTACCTAACTCAGGACCCTCAGCTGAGAAGACAGCCTACTCAACAACATGATCATTACCAGGGCCAGCAGTATTATAATGACCATGTCAATAATGACTCAGCAGCAGATACCTTTGGGAGGGGTTGCGTTAGGCAATATGTTGAGAAGGAGTGCCTTCAAGATTCATTGGTGAGACCTCATCTGGACAACAAAAGCATTGCAACCTCTTCTTGTGAAGCAGGAGTAGGCACTCGGGAAGCAGCAGAACGTCCTTATCATTATGATGATAGCAGTAATGGTAGTCCCAGGACGTCTTTCTTTACGCTGCCTAGTACTGCTGGTACTGCTGGCGGCTACAATTGTGGACAGTGTACTATAGACCAGCCACTGCGGGTGCCCGCTGGTAGGCCCACTAATGCTACATGCTCTGGTGTGAGACCTGCTGCTGCTGCTGCTGCTCCTACAGCTACCTCATCATCATCATGTGATGGCCGGACTAGCTCCTCGGCCAGCCTTGCCAGCAAGGTGCAATGCCTCTTAGCATCACCTCCTGTTGCTCAGCAGGATGATGATAGGTCAACTTCACATCATGCTGCGACCTGCAAATCTTACAAGAATAAGATTGTCTCTACGTGGGGAGGGCCCCTCTACAGCCCCAACAGCAAGCATCAACACCGTCATACAGCAGCAGTCTCAACAGGGGCTACTACCATGATGCATGTCGTGTTGCCTGTACAAGACAGTCACATGACCTGTAGTGCACATCATGAACATGTGCCCAGTAAACGGGCTCATCATTGCAGCAGTACTCGTAGGCCAGCAGCAGCAGGAGGCAGGGTGCCGCCACCAGCCGCCACACATCTGATCACTGCTGGACACCCTGCTGCTGCATTAGCAGCAATGCAGAGAGGAGGGCTTCAGCAGGGAGTTCCTGCTGCCGCCTTGGCGGTAGCTACTGTAGTGGGTCGGTGGGGAGGAGTGATCGCGGCTCCAGCAGTACAACTACATCAGCATCGGCAGCAGCGGCGATCTGGCAGTGCTGCTGCTTTTGCTAGGCCTGCTGCTTCCTCTCATCAACCACCAGTAGTTAGTACGACAACATTCTCTGTTAAGAATCACGGCTCTAAGAGGAGCTCGTCAGCTGCAGCTGTGATGATGACACCTAAGAAGTGCAACACAGCAACAGCCACCAGCAGCCAGCCAGTAGCCAGTAATAAGCACTACACTGGTAAGCACTACACTGCTGTGGTAGAGCTCGGCGCTCCCAATAGCTCTCCGTGGGTGGTGCATCGCATGCAAGGCAAGGGTAAGGACAGTCGCTGGAGCTCACTAGCAGTAGTGCCTGGTGCTCCTTCTGCCGCTGCTGCTGAAACTGCTGCTCCTGCTGCAGCAACATTCTCCACAGCCGCTGTTTCATTGTTTTCTTCTCCCTGCCATAATGGAGGAGGTGATGCCAGCAGCAGGCAGAAGCGCACTACAAGCGCTGGTTTCAAATCCACCACACCCGCCTCCTCTTCATGCTCAGTATCTGTCCTCAAGTTGTCTAAGATGACCTCCTCACCACATAAGAATATAACGGCCAACAGGTAATTATAACAGCAGACTACTTTGTGCGCCAGGTCATCTTTGCATAATCAAGTTATCAGGCTTAATTAGACTACTTCAGATCCCCAATGTATGCAATAATCAATAGCTGTCATCGCATCTCCATTGTGGTTTTGCTTATCATCTGCGTGCTTCTGTACAACACCTATTATTCCAGCATCCATTTGACGTTCTTTATTATCATGCTTAGACTCTCTGCTTCTTACTACAGCAGTTGTGCTACATGCTTGCTGGCTTGTGTGAACAGGTATGGGAGTAGTAGCCACCCACATTTTCTGAATGAGAGTAATGGGCCTAGTCAGAAGAGTAGTCCAGTGCTATGTACCTCCCGTAATGACGGAAGACAATTTGCTCCATCCAGTGAGGTAGTAAAAAAGCAGGTAGACTTCACTACAGCACAACCAGGTGGCGTCGTACTGCTTCCTAAATCATCCTCCACAGCATTGTCCATCCGTTCTGTGCACTATGAGGAGGAAGATCTGTGCACCTATCAATGTGAAGAGAGTGAAACGCTTGTCAATAGCCCTTCAGAGCCTTACCAGCATTTGCCTGCTATATCTCGGCCGTCCCATTCAGCAGCTACATCTCGGCCAGATTTTTCAGCTATTTTTCAGCCTTCCCATTCAGCTACATCCCAACCTGCTCTCTCGGCTACTTCTCAGCATGAGTTACAGCTACAAGCTCCCCACTCACCTGCATCATCCTCTTATGGTGGCCATCCCTCTCCATGGGCGGTCATCATGATAAATGAAAATGGAAGGAATGATGATGATGAGGCGGTACAGCAGCTGAGGCGCAGCTGCAACAGGAAGAGCAACTACCCCCAACAGCATCAGCATGTGCACCAGCATTATGATCATAATCATAATCATCGTCATAATTCATCAGATTGCCATCCCACAGAATATATTGCCCATCAGTGTCCTGCTGATCAAACAGAAGATGTGAAGCATTATTCAGCAGCGCTGCTAGAAGAAACATCTGACTATAGCTGTAGTGCACTCTGTACTGCAGACGAAGATTATGAGAGTCAGCAGGATAGGCCTGTTGACAGCGGCAGAACAAGAGTAATGGCTGCTGGACTAACTCCAAAGGATATAAAAGATGCAGTGAACTGCTCTAGTGGGCATCTGCTGCCTCAACCTGGAGACATGACAGAGAGGGATGGAGATTGTGATAAGAGCTCCAACAGCATTGTTATGATCATGGAGAATCACAGAGGCCTGCTCACTATGACACCTGCTGCAGATCAGGTAAGTACTACTATGCTATTGGTGGCTCCAAAGCCTACTAGTATAGATCCTTCACTGATGATGATAACATGCGACGGCGGCCCGGGGACAACTAATGGCATCCCTGCAGATGCGATGTTCACATCATCATCAACGCCTGTCCCTCCACTTGAAGATATCACAGCCAGTGACACGACCTCTCATCTGACTGCTCATCACAAGCCCAGCAGTACACGGCAACCAGAGGTATCACTAAGCAGCGCATTGATCCAGCAGACTCATTCACTACCATTCCAAGTAGGTCGTTATCAAGAGGGTATCATCATGGAATCAGACCAACAGCTGCTGCTGCAGCATCAGCATCTTAATAATGATGACCAGGAGCCAGAGGCACAACACGGCCAGCAGTATGATGAATCACCAAGAACAGCATTACCTGCCATCCAAGATGCAGACAATCAAGAGGTTATTGTTGAGCAATCAGTAAAGGCGGACAGTCTAACTATGCTGCAACTCGAGGAGCATCAAAAGCAGCATCAGGGTCGCTCTTGTCTGCTTGACTGCAATGAGGAGGAGGCGTTGGATCGTGCAATGCAAGCTTTGGAGGAGGAGCTGGGCCTGTCACCTGCAATTAGATCTAGTGAGACCAGCAATAGTGTCATGGATGCTATGTCTCATGCTTCTGTGCACCACAAGAGGGTCGGGGGCGGGGCTAGTAGTACTACTATACAGGGTTCTAACTACAGCAGCCACACTCGCGCTGGAAGTGTGGGAAGGGGGTGCAATGCCAGTGCTAGGAGTCATAGTAAAAGTGCAAGGGTCAGCCGGCCTAGTCGTGACAGTGTAGACCTGCCAGCCTTGCCTTCTGCTGCACCGTTTATCAACCCGCCTCTCAGCTATCGCCATCTCAAGCAGCAGCATCAACTTGCTTCCATGATGTACAACTCCTGGGATTCACAGCATCAACGAGCGACCTCTCAGACTACCCTCTCTCCAGCATCAGCAAGGAACAGGGCTATCATCATGCCCACTGCAACTGCTTCTGCTTCTACAGCCAATAGCAGCCTCTTTTACAGCCCAAGGACAGCAACTGCTGTAACTTCACCACGTCGCCTCCGTCCATCCTCCTCTCTATTAGGACTAACCACACCTCGTGCAATAAACAGTACCATGGCGCATGCATCAGCCATTCTGCTTGCAGGTCATCATCCTCCTTCACCCAGCCGTGGACATGCTGCTGGCGGGAACAATGAGGTAACAGTGTCAGACCCAACCGCCCCATCAGGCGCCACACTGAGTGCACAACAACAACAACATGTAACAGGTGTGATGATGTGTGACATCAGAATACCTCCTCAAAGTGTATTTTCAAAGTTTAGATATCACAGCATAGTCACACTTTGCAAAACATGGTTTGTAATATAATGATATTCCAAAATGTTATATAATATGAATTGAAGAAGCAAAGAAGTAGGTTTAGAATGTTTGTCACCTTCTGTGCTCCTTGGTATGTAGACCACCTCCCACCACCATCCTCTCTTGCACCTGCTGTAGTCACTGATGTCCTTGTTACTCTTCTGTTACACTCTTGCACCTGCTGTAGTCACTGATGTCCTTGTTACTCTTCTGTTACACCCTTGCACCTGCTGTAGTCACTGATGTCCTTGTTACTCTTCTGTTACACCCTTGCACCTGCTGTAGTCACTGATGTCCTTGTTACTCTTCTGTTACACCCTTGCACCTGCTGTAGTCACTGATGTCCTTGTTACTCTTCTGTTACACCCTTGCACCTGCTGTAGTCACTGATGTCCTTGTTACTCTTCTGTTACACCCTTGCACCTGCTGTAGTCACTGATGTGATGGACCCCCCGGATGGCCCTCCAAAGACCCCAGTGGCAGGTGGCTATGCCAGCAAGCTGATGGCCCTCAGGAGCAGGATCAACAACAATGGTCACTCTCCAAGGACACTTCACGTACATTACCATGGTGGAGGAGGGGCTCTCAACATGGTGGCAGCTCCATTGTATCATGCTGGAAGAAGCCCTGATGATGGTCACATTATTGGCATGGAGGGTACGGCATCCACCAAGCTGACATCTGGGTGGGCAGTGTGGGGCTGGCGGCCTCGTCCCTCTGCAGTACCAGCAGTACAGTCGCTGAGTCACTTGGAGGATGGAGAGGTGGAGAGCGGGCAGGTCCATTACCAAGGAGGAGTCCCTGGGGGACAATTGCAAACACAGAATGAGAATTTGGAGGTGATGCAGCGCCTCAGTGGAAGCCCTTCAATCCAATCATCCTCAACAGGGATCCCACACTCACTGGCCGAGGCAGATGCAATCTCATCGGCTAGGTACCATGGGGGGCCCATTCAGTCTTCAGTACGCGGATCAGGATTGACCTCTCCATTTCCTGTTTCAATACGCAGGCCCAGCAGGACTCAGACTGGTCACGGTGCACACTTCAACTTTAAAAAGTGGTTCTGTATGGGATAATGTACTCAAACTATTTTACGTCATATCAGAGTTTTAAAGTTATTGGAAGCTAGTCTCTAAACCTTGTCAAGAACCAAATGATCTGTAGGACCCTGATAGGTCGGCATGCCCACACATAGTATTTGAATTCATCCTGCTTTTACTGAATCATGATTCGAGATGTCGATAATACTATGAATAATAATGCTTGAAAATTGTAATGGATCGCGCTGGTGTGAAGCGAAAGGCTCGATTCTCAATTTTTAACCGGAACGAGACAGGGAATATCCTACCTGAGTTGCATCGTCATGTTGCACCTGCTGGACGTCCATTCAGGGGAGGTGCTTTGGCCCTAATCTTTGGAATCGTAACGTTGGTTGCAGCAATTGCAGCTCTGCTCAAGATTTTCCATGTGACACTCACAATGAACAATGTGAGAGGAAGACAATTGTATTAAGGACTTGTTTACATCTGGATTACCTACTGGGCATGGTATGATAGGCTTCACAACATCTACGAACTACCTGTAGTAGTTTACATGTTTCCTGCGTCGTTATCATGGCCCCCTGCAGCAGCAGTGCATCCGTGGTTTTCTCAGCAGTTCTCGTAGCCCGTATAATTTCATGGCATTAACTCTAGCTCATTTTTATTAGTGAATGCAATACATAGCAGGCAAGATTTATGCTGTACTCTTGCAGTTCCGCCTTTCAGTGAAGACTGAGGACAACTACCGCACCTCCATTTCCCTGCCGAAATCCTGTGAGAAGTTGAGCAAACAGCTTCTGGATAAATGGGCAAAGAATAACACTGTGAGTATGAAGGGCTTATGTCACTTGGCTTCTAACTGGGATCAAAAACATGCAGCCGATACACATGTAACTGAATAAGCTGATTCGTACTGAAGCCAAATCAGAAATGGTTTGTCTCAATCCAGTTGAGACAAGGCTTCAATGAAACTTTCCATGCCATTAGATGTATGTTATCAATTATGCATTGCAAGCTCACATCAGCAGCTGTTCGAACGCATCTTGACGATGAGCTTGAACGGACATCATGATAGCAGCACACATAACTTACAGGTTACCAACCTTGAACTGTAAACAGGTCAACTGTAAGTTGCATCTGTTGCAATCACTGTTTCATGACAAATATCGGCTTACCTATGATCCTTCTGATGATAACACCCTGATGACGCCCATGCTGACAATTGTATTATGTTTCCCTTAATATGCAGGTTATGATCACTTTCACTGATCACCAAATGTTCAAGTTATTTGGGAGTACCTGGCTACATAATTTAGAGAAAGCTGGCATCACGTACTGGGTAGTTGCTGTAGCTGACAATAAGACTGCGGATCTGGTCAGTTGCAAAACTGACAACATCTAAGCTACATGACCTCATTGCCGCACTACAGCAATTACTAAGTAGCAGTGGGCCTTATCATCTTGCATCTTAACAATGCTCTTCTTGCGGACACTACGTCCAAGTTGATGGCCACACATGACTCACATTACTTTCTAGGATAGAATTTACTCTTTTTATTATACTATTTACAGGTGTTAAAGAGTGGAGCACATCATTGCTTTATGGCAGA
This sequence comes from Chlamydomonas eustigma, assembly GCA_002335675.1. Lineage (NCBI taxonomy): Eukaryota > Viridiplantae > Chlorophyta > Chlorophyceae > Chlamydomonadales > Chlamydomonadaceae > Chlamydomonas > Chlamydomonas eustigma. The sequence goes on along the minus strand of BEGY01000071.1, from coordinate 150,212 downwards.
GGACATGGAAGTGGATGATCTCAGTGCAGGTGATGAGGAGTGCCAATCTGAAGGATGTATTACATAATATAAGTAGCTTGATGGATGTTTAGTAAAAAGAGACCGCTAGGATTTATGACTTCTAGTTAGTATGTCCTAGCTTAGACTCTCTGACTTGTAAGCACAGCAAGGCTGCTGAGCAGGTAGAGCAGGATGATGACAAAGTCCTGATGATATTGAGCTTCCAGCAACAGGATGTCTCTTAATGTCGCCGGTTACTGATGTTATGAGTGCGGCCCCTAGGTGCTCTCCATGACTATGTTGTGCAGAGTTCAAGTGGGGCTCTAGCACTTGGAAGCTCCACACTTGGCAGAAAGTATTGACAGTCCGACATGTGCACCACATGGGGTACCATGTTGTCCAGTCAGACATGGATGTGGTATGGTTCAGGTGAGATGAAGTGCTGCAAGCAGTTGGTACAAGTGGTTTCAGAGCTTGATAGGTGGCAGGCACCTATAGGGTTAATAGGGTTTATGTTACTCAAAAATTATCAGTACTTACTTGTTTATGTTTGCAAGCATTCTGGCAGTTGGGACGTGATCCCAATGTTAACTCGACTAAGTCTGCCGCCAAGGTTTCAAGATGACTGTTTTTATAGGCTTATAGTTAACCATGAGGGTTAACCATGAGGGTTAAAGACAAGACTAGAATTATAGACTAATTATAAGCTGCTAGATCAGCTGCTATGAGCAGTTAACCGGATTTAAATACTTTTGGAAATTTAACGCATCGTGAATACGTTGAATTACTTTATTAGATTTACAAGCATTAGATATATTAGATATATTGATTTTTATGACGTTATATAGTGGGTATATACCTATAGATGGGAGGCTAGCTTTGAAACCATTGTAAAAGATTGGATTGCTTATGTTCATGTCTAGATATATATATAGTGTGACCACTACATAAGGTGAGATGAAGTGCATGGATGCATGATATAATGGTTCAGGTGAGATGAAGTGCATGGATGCATGATATAACATGGTTCAGGTGAGATGAAGTGCATGGATTTGTGCTAGATGTGCTAGTATAATATAAGAGAGATGAAGTGCATGGATGTGCTAGTATGCTGACTCAATTGAGATGAGGTACGTGTTTTATTGCAAGAAATGTAGTGCTGCAAGCTGTTACCTGCTGCAAGATTGCATGTTACAAAAGCATTGATATGAATGACTGGCTGATGACAAGGCCTCCTGCAAACCGATGTACTTCAGGGACCCTCTCATGTACTTCAATCAAAAGTACACCCTACCTGACTACATGGTATCCCTAGACCCCATTACGACCAGAAACCCTCTTGGGGACGATGGACCAGAGGTTGGAATTACTGTCAGTCATTACATGAACACAGGTGGTGATGGCTTACAAGTCTTATGGTATCTTGACACTACAATGAACACTGCATGCAGGTACTAGCTTGATGACGTGCAAATTACCTTTCTGGTGCCAACTAGTGGCGGATTGAAAACCGCTTAGTACTTATCTTAGGGCTAAGTTGTGATGAAAGGAGTCGAATCATGATGATGTGCCATGAATGAATTTTAACTCAAGATTCCCGCCATGGGGACCATATATTACTCTTATTGCCACGATTCCCGCCATGGGGACCATATATTACTCTTATTGCCACGATTCTTGCCATGGGGACCATATATTACTCTTATTGCCACAATTCCCGCCATGGGGACCATATATTACTCTTATTGCCACGATTCCCGCCATGGGGACCATATATTACTCTTAGGGTGCTGACAGTAGTCATGCATAAATTCATAGATTTCTGCTTTCTTTACAAAAAATGTCGGGCCATCCATCCGCCAGGTGTTTACTTTTTGAGGAACACAAGTGGAGGCAGTGCGCTGATAGATAAGTGGTATGAGATCAGGAAGAGCAAGCAAGCCCAAGGCTTCCATGATCAGGTAATGATAAGACGATGATTTAGATGATTGCTGCGGAGCACATGTGTACGGCAGTAAGATATATAAATTTGTTGTGCTAAGATCATGTTCTGATTATTACACATGGAATGGGCATTATAATATATTAATATTTTGTTGTCTTTGCTCTCTAGAAATGCTGACGATTGCTTGACCTAAGTGTCTCGTCTTGCTTACTTTCTGAAGGATGGTCTTTACAAGTACCTGACTGTGGATCAGAGGGAGGAAATCGATGGAAAGAACAGGTAAGAAGATAGAGCTTGTTCTCTGTGTTGTTGAGCCTACTAGTCGTGTTGTAGGAAGCTAAGGTGTTTGATATGGAAAGGCAATGGAGACTACAATTTAGGCATAATGTTATGATTAATATGCACTGCACATGACCTTACACCTAAGTACTACTAGTCTAATGGCTGACCTGCTGGCGGTACATATGTACAACAGGATCAGCAAAGTGGTGGATGGTAAAGTCAAGCTGGCTCAGCTCCCTGCCACACAATTCCAGAATGGGTATTCTCACTGCATCAACAAAGTGCACAAAGTAGGTACTAGTGCTATACGACTAGTGCTAGTACTGCTAGTACTGCTAGTACTGCTAGCATCAACAAAGTCATCCTGTGGGACTAGTCACACATTAGAGTATAACACCCTGCTGATGATGATTGAATCCTAATCCCAGAACCCTGCTGATGATCATTGAACCCTAATCCCAGAACCCTGCTGATGATGATTGGACCCTAATCCCAGAACCCTGCTGATGATCATTGAAACCTAATCCCAGAACCCTGCTGATGATGATTGGACCCTAATCCCAGAACCCTGACGATCAAGTACAACATCCTTGAGCATGGGAAGGCTGCTTGTGACTTACTAGTTAGAGTTGGGGCACATGCACAATTAACTACTAGTAGCTATCTGCTGTTAGTTCTAGAATTCCTTAGAATGACTGTAATTATATGGACTGCTGATAAGTCAGTTGTGAATAAGTACCAACTGACATCATCTAGTTACCTAAAGTGCATTAATCCCCATCCCCGTAATCTCATCATGTCATGTAACATCCCATCATCTCCCTTGCAAGGTGCACAACCTGATGCCCTACGAGACGCACTTTGTGTGGGTTGATGGAAACAACAATGGTAAGATAATGAATTGATACATATATATTTATATGTCATTAACTATTGATATGGCGACATGCGCTGGAGCATCTATATTAACTATTGATATGGCGACAGCATGCGCTGGAGCATCTGTACATATATGATCTTTGTGTCACTACCCCTTATTGACAGACCTGTGTCCCTTCATCTTTTTACTCAATTGATCGAATTCATGTCTTTCAGTAACATACATCAAGCAGGAAATGATGACGTGTACCCAGCAGGGGGATTCACTAGATTCACAATATCATTATTATGCATTTTTATCGCTCCTTCCATAATGTTCATCCTGTTGGCAATAGCTGTTTCCTACTTTTTTCCTGCATAGTTTAACAGCCTCCAAGTAAGTCTGATGTGTTGCATGTCGCAGGAAAGATGCATCGAATGCGTGAGGGGGGCTACTTCTATGACCCTCCTTCTTACTATACGCAAGGTGGGGCAGGACCTCATGTGGTAGTGTCCACTGGAGGCAGCCAGGGGGGCTCTCAGGGTGGAGAGAAGGGGGCTAGCTTCACAGCCCTCAGGTGATGGTATACTAGCTACCAGCAATTATGAGTTCATCTCAACAATTGAATATGTCATCAGATGAAAAAGCAGCAATGCAAGGACCGGAATGGCAATGACTCATTTAGACTTTGGATGCATTGGAGTGTCATTATTGTCTTCTGGTTCTGCTTATCGTGTTAGCCCCTTTATACTCATCACTATTCCACAATTTATTTTGTGTGTTGTCTTCTTAGGCCTGATGCTGAGGCTCAATGGGATGGTCTTGATGGCTTCCTATCAGTTGACTTGACTCCCATCGAGGTATGAAGAGCAGAAGATGATTTTAATTGAAGGCAGGTGGGGCCTCTATCTTTCATTGCTGCTCTTTTTTGCCATATGTTATTGTGTTTAACTAAGGATTAGCAACATATTGAGATCTTTTTTATTTTGTGTATGATATTAGACCCCATCAGGATTCAATGAGTGGCGCAACATCACCAATGACACTGAGAAAATGGTGGGATGAGGCTTAGAAGACATAGTTATATATCATGGTACATCATGGTACATCATGGTACATCATGGTACATCATGGTA